>LPNX011092458.1:27106-61993 GCA_001517045.1 Pseudotsuga menziesii | reverse complement strand
CTGATATATCAGGTTCTTGAACTTTGTGAAGAATTCATTCAGTGATTCGAAGTTGGATGGATTAAGAGTGATCAGATCATTTTCTAGCTGATGGATCCTCATGTCATCCTTCTTATCAAATAAGGAGGCAAGATTGTACCAAATCTCATTGGGAGTCTTCAATCCTTGGATGTGGAATTGAATATATCGAGAAACTAAGGAGAACAAGTGTCCATGGGCTTCATCAATCCTGTTCAAGTACTTTTCTTTATCATGATCTAAAGCTGGCACTGCGTATGTTTCTTCTATGAGTCAGAAGAGCTACTTGGTACGGAGCATTACCACCATGTATTCCTTCCACTGGTGATAGTTGAAGGGAGTGAGAGGCTCTACTGGATGAACCATTTTGAATGCAGTAAGAAGGACTGAGCTGCTGTAGCGAATGCAGTGAGAAGAAAGGGATGCTTGTAGCGAATGCTGTAAGAAGAGCTGATAACCTATCACACAATCAAACATACAAAGTAAGGTCGACAGTCTGCACTTTTGGAATTTCCTTCACACCCAACATAGTTAATCAAGCAAGCTTGATCAACAATTTCCTAACTTGGGATATTAAGTGGTAAATTCTCTGCTTCTGGTGTAGTACTGGAAGGAGCAATTTTGCTAAAAAAAATGATCCAACTAGAGATATGAGGAGGAGAGGTGTCTTTTCCATCGAGGCTCTGATACCATATTAAATTGAGCACATATATATGTGGACAAACACACAACTCACAATATAGATCACACAATTTACTTAGCAATTGAAGAATGAAACAGTGCAAAAATGGCTTGCAGCTGTGAATGCTTTCATTAATAAAAAAGGTTGTTAGATAATAATTACAATGAAGTACAATGGATTTAATAGCCACATGCAATTTGAATCCACATGAGGAAATTTGAATTGATTAGACTCTACTTGATTATAGGTAACTATGAACCTTGTCTAAATCACTATCGGAGGACTCAATAGTTAACTGACCTTGTCTAAACCATAACCAGAGTTCATTGGAGTTCTAAAACACAAATCAAGTGTTACATTCAGTGTTGACTAAGGCTAACTGACTATGGTAGGTGAGAAATGAGCCCCTCCTGAGTGCAACCATCCAAACTTAGCGCTAACTTAATGTAGAGGATTAGAACTAAATGTAACTGACTCCTAACTTAGCTTGACTAGTCACTAACTGAAATGGACTGACCTTGGTTGGTTTTGGCACTCCCAGTGGATCCTAAATTGTAGGGATTGGTCTAGGAGGATCCTAAACTGATGCAATCAAGTGTAATCAGTGGCAGTAGGCCTCAATTAGTTTTCCCCACACTTTAGTAATTGAAACATGTGCCCCAATTAGGCCAAGTGGACCAAATGGTGCTAGTGACTAAAAATAGATTGGATGGACTCCCGATTTAGACATGAATCCTGATTTAGACATATGAACAAATTGGACAAGGGAGGATTAATAATCCTAGCAAATCCAGGTGACATTTTCTAGAAATTTGTTTGATTCTGAGGATAAGGATGTTTAGGTGCAGGGGCAAGTTGTGGCTGAGGATATGGTTGTCCTCTCCATCCTTATGACCAATATTGATGTTGTCGAAATTTAGGAGGAGGTTACTGAGGTGGCCAATTCTGTGAGCTGGAATTGTTCCATTGTTGAGGTGGTTGATATGGAGGATAATAGAGTGGAGGTTGTGGTGGAAAGTTTGGATATGCTGGTTGGTCTATAGGTTTCCAAGGAGGCCTCCTAGATGTTTCAGCTACATCCCCACTCTTATAAATGGCTTGCAATCCATGCAAGCATGGGAAATTATTTGTTGGATGCTCTTCTATAAAGATGTGACATACAGAGATGTTGTTTAATGGAAATTCCCTTTGGGGATTTTTAGTTCTACATCTTGGACATAAAATACTCATTGCTGCCCATTCTTCATCCTACCTCTTCTTGGCTTGTAAAACATCTAGTTGAGAACCCCTTTCTCCTAAGATATCACTCTTAAAATTCTCCAATAGGTTTCCTATCTCTGCTCTTGTAATTCCTCCTGAATTAGGAACATTTCTTCTTATATTTCTACTAAAACGCTCTCGAATTTTTTTCATAACTTCCCCCCTACTCCTAGAATAATTTTTACATATCTCATCGATCTGTGCAAAAGTTTTATGAGAAATATCGCCACCTTCCATGAGATTAAGACTTTCTAACAAGTCCTCGGAGATCCCCTTAAGGAAAAGTGTACATACTGCATCTTCTTGAAGGTCATTATATTTATACTTATGTAATGTATAAATGAACCTCTCGAGATAATCCTCCAGGATCTCATCTTCAAGTTTTTGTATCTTGAATATATCATGTCGAGAGTCCTTAGGTTTGCAGTATTCTTGATCTTTTTATAATAATGAGTTTTTCATATCATCCCAAGTCCTGATAGTGGATTCTCCTAATCCCATGAACCATCTCAAGGTGGGATCCTTGAGTGTAGCAAGAAAGAGTTTTAGTTTGTGAGCATCTTGTAGATAATTGTAACTCCTACAAAGGATATCGAACTCGAAAAGGAATGTGTCCGGTTCCTCATTACTTTTTCCATAGAAAGTAGGTAAGGAGGAAGGAGGGATATTTTTCATAGTTACATCCTGCATTGTATCTAAGATAGGGAACCCAGAAGTAGCCTTGGTTTGATTTTCCCCTTCTCCTTCTTCATTTATAAATTCATCATGATCTTCGTTTTATCCCCGTATCTACATATAAGCTGGATTATTAACTTAAATATACCTAGGAGGCTCCTTTCGAGGTGATAATGGGGTGTCCCAATGTTATTTTTCGAGAGATATTTTCCTCTGATCAACCGTGTTTTAATGGAATCCTAGAGGGATAGTAGGTTCTATAGTAGAATTTTAAATTTGAGAGATAACTGGATCTACTGAGGTTCCAAAGAGAGCTTTTGCTTGAATATGATCAACAAAGTCAATGAAATTCATATCACCTACTAGTGAGAAAGTTGTGTTAATTGAATTTGAAACTAGTGGAGGGCAAGGGGTTTCTAATGGCTGATCCTCTTGAACTTCCTGAGGAATGGGGTCCTTAGGACCTTTTTCCAAGGTTCCTTCTCCTTCTATGGATTCTCCAATAAGATCTTCTAAGAGAGACTCCTTAGGTTTCAGGGTAGAATTACTTCCTATAGGTGTCTTTTGATACCTTTTTGGTGAGTTAGTAGTTGGGGAATTACGTCCCCTATGGTAGTTAGTAGATAATTCAATAACTTTTCTGGTCTTGAAAAATCTACCTTAAGGATCTCTAATTCTACTCATGAAAGAATTTTACGCTAAAGAAAACCTATGCTACTACTGTTGCTGGATTTGGGAGTGCCTGTTATAACAAATGCGTAGGTTTTTACCTCTCTTCTTACCACTCCCCCGCTACCAACCTATTACTAAACTTCATAAATAATTCTACTCTACCTTACAAAAGAAATTCCTAGCAACGATGCCAAAAGTGTTGGGTGTTATAATGTTTAAATTAATCCACCTATTCTTTAATTATCAACCGGGGTTGGTAAGATTAGAGTTGACACAAAATATATGCAAAGGTAGAGGGTGTCGTGTAAATATTTTAACAAACAAAATATCAAAAGATATTTCAAAATGAAAAACCAATTCAAACTCCTAAAAATGCAATTATTAAAGTAATTACACTGAGACAGAATAATAAACGAAATAATTGATAATAAACTTTAAACTGAAATACCATCAACAATTAACTATTCAAATGGGAAACTAGGGTACAAGAAAAACTTAACTTATAAGCAACTAGAAAAATTAATAAAAGAATCAAGTAGAAAAATTAATAAAGAAAACTTGATAAAAGAAGCAAGCAGGAAAATTAATAAAAGAAATATCTCTAAGTTCTGTCCTACAAGTTCTTTCAACAATAACACAACATCAAAGAGACAACCTAGAAACATACTAAGGAAAACACATATAACACTAAATTTTACATACAAACAAACAAATCAATATAAAAAGCATAAATACGAAATAGTATTAAAACAAAATCAGTAATAACATTCAAGAGACAAAAACAATTGAACACACATTCAAGCAAAAAGAATAAGGAAAATAAAAAAACTTTAATAATTAACCTAAAACAATTAAACTTTAATGTTAAGGTTAAACAAAACTAACATCTAAATACGACAGTCAAAACATAATTTAGACATTAACAAAATAAAACTGAAAACAATCTCAAAATACATAAAAAACACTAAAAACATAACTAAAGGCTGAATGACAGGCTAAACTGTGGGTCTGAAAGTGGTGGCTGAATGACATACTGAATAGGCTGTCTGAATGACATGATACACAGTTAAAATGGTAAAAACTAACCTAAATGAACTAATCTTCAATTGAAGTCATGCATATGTAATTCTAATGCATAGAGCAATAAACAAACCTACTTACTAAGCAAATATAACATCAAAATAAACTGAAGTAAATTCATAAACATAAGCATAAAGAAACCATTTCATATTAATAAACTAAAATGTAAATTGCATAAAATGATAATTAAGACAGAAATGAAATAGACAAAATTAAATTTACTTAACTTGATAAACAACAATTTATTTGATCTAACTTCAAAATAAACTGAACAATAAACTAAAAATGAAATGACTGAAAGCAAGACTGGAAACAAACTATGCATGCAGTCTAATTATCTAATTCAAAAATCAAATTGCATTATAGAAATAAAAAAGACTGTGAATTAAACTAGCTATAATAGGAAAAATGAAAGAAATAAACAAGAAAATAAACCTTTGGTTGATGAGGGTCCCTCTCAGCAATCAGGGGCGATGCTTGGCTAACTTATACTCAAACACAATCTTCAACAACAATGCATACAACTCTTTATTCAGATGGTGGAACAGAAATACAATTGTTTGAGAACAGATCAAAACATGAATTGATTCTTCTTGACTAACCTAAATATTCTGGCTAACTGAGCTCTCTCACAGAGGCTGCTATATATAATGATTTACAGGGATGAGCAAGTCGACCCTTTAGTGGTCAGCAGCTCTCTAAATTTAGTCTATCTTAAAGGCACGTAACAGAGCATAGGGCAACTCGCAAGCATCTCCCTTCTTCAGTGCGAATAGTCTTCAGATGTGGCGCACGATATTCTCTTCAGCATGAATGATCTACAGAGGTGGTGCATAGGTTCCTTCCTAAGCGCAGCAGGTGACTGATGGTGAACAAAGGAGAGCATAATGGAAAATATTCTAGAGCATGGGTTGAATGCATCAATCCAGCACGTGGATGATTGATGTGGTGACAAGCGAAGGAGAATGCAGTCTGGAAAAACATCTAGAACACAGCTTCATCACCCAGAGGCGTGGATAACAGAACGTTTGTAGCTATTTCATGTTTTAAATGCTTGAAACTAATTCTCAACATTGCACAGTTTGATGGGCGATCTAGACAGAGAGCTGAACAGGAGGCTGGGCCATGAACTAGATATGCTGGATGTCGATCTAGGGCGAACGGAGTGTCTATCTACTGGCATGCTTCAGGACTACAATCTACAGCAGCACGTCTCAACATCTAGAAAACAACCAGTGAGTTTCATGCAACGGGATGGATGATGAGCTGGACATGCTGTGCAAAAGGCAGGCTGAATGCATTCTGTTTATTAATTTAGCCCAAGAGGATTATAAAATATGAAAACAATAATATAAATTAGTTAATGTATCAAATACACTTTAATAATGTTATTTTTAATTAATAAAACCATAAAAATGATAATTAAAAATATTTCATATAAACCTTAAATAAACTCATACTTGAGGTTGAATAATGATCTGCGTGTCATAAAATATAGAAAAGATAATAAAATATGTGTTTAAATGAGTAATTTATCTGCCAAAAGTGATAACAAACACAGGATCAACAACACCTCTAAAAAAAATCAGATATGAAGGCTGACATCTGACATATATGACATGTCAGGTCGAAATAGAGCATCCAATATAGCTCTCATGTGATTTGGGGAAGCTCAATGGGCTCCTACTCGAATTTGGGAAAGTGGAAGGCTAGGAAAGGGAGGACACATTTAAAATCATGAGCACACAACCAAATTCAAATTGGCTTGGGTTTGTGGATGGATTGGGAACCTTATAAGGCTAAGGATGTTTATAAAATATAGGAAGCAACCAAGATAAGGGCTTTTTATCATTTGAGAAATTGTCATTTGTGATTGTGAGAGCTAGTGGATGACTAGCTTTCTTGCCTTAGACAATTTCGAGGGTGAAATATTCCCATACAAGTTGGTGTTTGGAAAGGCCACTTAGTTATTTCATGGAGATTTAATGGAGTTATAATTTCAGGTGTAATATACAGGGAAACTCGTGGGTTCTTCTATTGCAGCACTTCATCTCAACCATTACTAGTTTTCATTGCACATTCATGCTCATAGAGGGATTGCGCCTTGAGTGAACTATTGTACATTATGGGAGAGATTTTCATAGTATATTTATGATTGTAATAGGTTAAATATTATCTATTATTCATTCTCATAAAGTTTCAAGTCTAAATACCCAAGAGTTGTATGTCAAATTGATTTTTAATGAGCAAATAATGACCATTTCCACTCTATTTCGATATATGCCATGGAAATGATGATTATTTCGAGTTGAGGAATTCCTCACTGATAAATGTATGATACATGGAATTTAATTAATGTGTATTACAAGTTTCATGTTCATTACTTAAGCATTGGAAGCCATTTTACTCATTTTAATTGCATTGGGAGAAGATTTGGTGCCTTTTCCCCAAGGGTCAAAATAATGATTTTGGAGATGTTTTGGAGAGAGCCATAACAGCCTGTATAAACTGAACCATGATGCATATGAGACCTTAAACATTTTTTTTACACATACCCTTCCTATTTTCATAAATTTGAGTGGGATTGAGAGAATTTGAGAAGCCATTTCTGGCATTTACCCCGGGGGAATTGGAACCCCAATTTGCTAGTAAAGACTCTTACTTTGATCAGAATATAAAAAGTTTTCAGAAGTTATTGGAGGGTTATAAATAATATATGAACATAATATTCAAGAATTAATGTCATTCATACACACTCTGAGAATATTTTGGAGTATTTGGGCCAATTTGGAGACCTAGACATCAAAACTAGTCAAGGTTCGAAATTGGGGAAAAAAGTGAAATATTGGTCATTTAATAAAAATTTTTAAAAAGGGACATTACAAGTGGTATCGGAGCATGGTGTTTTAACTTTATGGTTTTAACTAGGATTCAAAGAATTAAGTCACCACCCTTAGACCCTGAAGTTGAAGGTGTTTTTGTTGAAGAAGAAGAAGTAGTAGAATAAGAGGTACATTCTGTTAAAACTATGACTAACGAGGGGAAGGGATACACTGATCATGATAAGGTGGAATATATTAAGCTCATACAACCTCTATTTGATGACATAACCAAGAACATAAACCAACAACTTATGAAAGGATTTGAATTGTTGGTTATCCAATTTGGAAGCAAATTAGGAGTAATAGGAGATAGTAGTAGTTCACAATCAAAAGAAAATAAGACAATGGGTGAGCATATTTTCTCAAGAACAAGACCCCATAATAGACCCCATGAATTTCAGAGAACACCAATTCCCAATGCACCTAAATTTCTTGTACCCAAATAAGAGCCTAACATTCAACTTGAACTTGCTACAATGGCAAAAGAATGGGATAAATTAGATGAAGATTGTAAAAAAAGTGTACCATTTGATCAATACTTTCTTGCTGCAAACAAACTCAAAAAGAAGGAAGATAATAAGTCTCTATACAAAAACAAAGACTTAAATTGTTCCATTAGTAAAGTGCCACTCCCTACTTTTGATGGTTCCTCTCAAAGTTCTGCTAACACTTGGGTGCAAAAATTAGATGTGTATTTTCAGCTGAATCCAATGGTGGAAGAAGATGCCTTAAAAATGGCCATATTGCACTTGGAAAGAGATGCCAATGAATTGTGGTTTCATGGAATGAAAACTTTGGGTCATGATAAATTTAACACATATGGAGAATTTATTGACAAGTTACTAGAAAGATTTGAGCAAAAATATCCTGAATTGTCTTTCAAAGAACTAGCACAATTTGAAGCAAGTTGGGACCTCGACTGATTATATGATGGAATTTAAAAAATTATCAGTCAAGGTGGCTGATGTGTATATGGGAAGGTTAGTATTACTATTCACTGAAGGTTTGGTTGAACCCTTAAAAGGTTTGTTCAAATCCCACAATCCCACTACATTAAAATATGCAATGAGCTTGACTAGAGATCTCCAAGATGTGCTTCCTAGAACAAGATTTCCTCCCAAGCCTAACTCCAAATTTAAAAATAAACCTTGGAAAAAAGATGCACCTAATAAGAAGCCTTGGAAAAGAGACTCATACAAAAATAATAATAAAGAAGGACTAGATAGGGATGAACTTCGAAGAAACAAATTGTGCTTCACATGCTTTCAACCATGGACACCAGGGCATAAATGTACTAAGGGAAAGGCTCAATACGTAGAATTATTTTCTGATAATGATGGGTATGAAGGGGGTATGGAGGAAGGAGGACACATTTCAAATAAAGAGGAGGAATACGAGACAATAGTTGAAGAATAAATACAAGAATAAAATCATCCTCCACCAGACAAAGCAAGAATGGAAGTACTTTCAACAGTGCCTCACTATCACACTATTCGATGCAAGGGTGTGGTATGAGGACAAAGAGCTTCAGTTTTGGTAGATGGAGGAATGACACATAACTTAATTGATGAATATATGGTGGAGAAAAGGAATATACCAATTGAACCATTCGATGGCTTCACAGTTGTCATTCCCGGTCACAACACAATGCAATGCAAAACATGGGTCCCAAAGCTGCAAGTCACCGTAGGTAACTATACTTTTGTTGATAGTTTTTATGTGCTTAATTTTGATGATACTAATGTGGTTTTGGGAGTGCAATGGTTGTATTATATAGGGGAACATATAGTAAAATACCAAATTCCTGAGATGAAATTTCAATACTCGAGAGGTGTACTAAGGGTTGTAAGAGGACATCACACTTCCCCAAATCAAGTAGTGAAATGCAAAAGTATGAGATCTCTATTGAGGCATGGGGACATAGAATGGGCTGCTGAATGTCATATCACATCTCCTAAGCCAAAAATAAAGTTTTTCAAACACCCAAAGGAGATAGAGAAACTATTGCAGAAGTATGAAATTTGTTTTAGAGGTCTTCCACATGCTAGACCACTTGATAGGGGGGTTGAGCATAACATTGTTTTGGACGAGGGTACTTCACCCATTCAAATATGAATTCATAGACATCCCAAGAAATTCAGAGATGAGATTGAGAAGGCCATCCAAGAACTCTTAGAGTTTGGACTCATTAGACCAATCTCTAGTATAAAATTTTTGCAAGAAGCACATGATTTCCCACTGGATGGCCATCTGGGGATCTCCAAAACTTATTAGAAATTAAGGAAAAGATTCTTTCGGGAGGGGTTGAAGGAAGATGTTCAGAAATATGTGAGTGTATGTAAGGTATGTCAGCAAAACAAATCATAATTTACATGCCCAGCTCGTTTATTTCAACCATTTCCCACTACGGAGAAAAAATGGGACAATATCTCAATGGATTTCATCATCGGTTTTCTCAAATATTTGGCTCACACTTGTTCCAGAAAATATTTTGAAGACAAGGGAAAGGAGATTGAGAAGAAATATCAAATAATACTTATTAAAGTGGAAGGATATACCAAGTGAATATTCCACATGGGAAGAGGAGAAGATTTTTCAGCATTCAAATCTGAAATTGCTTGAGGACAAGCAATCTTGGGTGGGGAGGACTGTAATGTCCCCATTCAAATAATTGCATAGCAGGACAATTCCACCAATCCTACTAGTTCCCTAGGTTGGATGGATTCATTTGGAATTTTAATAAGGGGGATAATAAATGACGTTTAGACATTAGAATGGGATAAATATTTAATAATGTATCTTATTAAATAAATACAAGAGAAAATTGAAGTGGAAATGGAGCATGGAGACACATGGATACTATGGGGCACACACAAGTTAGAAATTTTGTGCCACATGGAATACTCCTCTTGCAATTTCGAATCCATGGGAATCCTAAAGGTTCTTGGATAAGCTAGAAGGATAATACACTTGGCCATATGCATCATAGGTCGAATTTGGGAAGAAATGTAACTTACATGGGAAATGAAGAGTCATTTTGGATCTAATGAGACACTTGGACTAGATTCCCTAGCTCTATGACAACAATGATGAAGATTGTATGAAACCTATGACAAAAATCAGATTTGAAGGCTGGAATATGACATATATGACATGTCTGGTCGAAATAGAGAATCCAAGAGGGCTCTCATGTGAGTTGGGGAAGCTCAATGGGCTCCTACTCGAATTTGGGGAAGGTGGAGACTAGAAAGGGATGACACATGGAAAATCATGAGAACAAACCCAAATTAGAATTGGCTTGAGTTTGTGGATGGGTTGGGAACCTTATAAGGATAACAATGTTTATAAATTATAGGAAGCAACGAAGAGAAGGCCTTTTGATCATTTGAGAATTTGTCATTTGTGAATTGTGAGAGCTATTGGTTGACTAGTTTTCTTGCCTTAGCCGATTTTGAGGGTGAAATATTCCCATCCAAGTTGGTGTTTGGAGAGGAAAATAAAGAATTTCATGGAGCTTTAATGGATTTTTAATTTCATTTTTAAGCTACATGGAAGATCATGGTTTCTTCTATTGCAACACTTCATCTCAACCATTTATAGTTTTCATTGCATATTCATGCTCATGGAGGGATTGCGCCTTGGGTGTGATATTGTACTTTGTGGGAGAGATTATAATGGTATATTTATTATTTTAATAGGTTCAATATTCTCTTTGATTTATTCTCAGAAATTTTCAAGTCAAAATACCCAAGAGTTGTATGTCAAATTGATTTTTAATGAGCAAACAATGACCATTTCCACTCTATTTTGATATATGCCATGGAAATGCTGATTATTTAGAATGGAGGAATGTATAAATGATAAATGTATTATGAATTTATTTTAATTAAAGTTTATTACAAGTTTCATTTTCAGTACTTAAGAATTGGAATCCATTTTCCTCATTTTAATTGCATTGGGAGAAGATTTGGTGCCTTTTCCCCAAGGGTCGAAATAGTGATTTGGGATCTATTTTGGAGAGAGTCATAAAAGCCTGTATAAAATGAAACATGATGCATATGAGACCTTAAAAAATTCCCCTATGCATCCCCTTTATTTTTTCATAAATTTGAGTGGGATTGAGAGCATTTGAGAAGCCATTTCTGACATTTACTCAGGGGGAATTGGAATCCCAATTTGCTAGTAAAGACTCCTACTTTGATCAGAATATAAAACTAGTTTTCAGAAGTAATTGGAGGGTTATAAATAATATCTGAACATAATATTAAAGTATTAATATCATTAATACACATTATAAGAATATTTGGGAGCATTTGGGCCAATTTGGAGACCTAGACATGAAAACTAGTCAAGGTTTGAAATTGGGGAAAAAGTGAAAAATTGGTCATTTAATAATTTTTTTAAAAAGGGACATTACATACACCCCCATAATTACTCAAAATAATTTCTTCTTTATAGTGCTTCCTCCACTACTACCATTGGTATGGTTCTAGTGCAGGAGGATTCGAACATACAAGAACACGTGATTTATCATCTTAGTAAGAGTCTTCTGGACTCTGAATCTTGGTACTCACATGTGGATAAGTTAGCTTTGGTTATGATCCTTGATGTAAAACATTTTCTTCATTACATCCTAATTCGTACAACTACCGTTCTAGTGGATCAAATTCCCATGTACTACATATTGACTCGTCAGGTACTGGGGGGAAAATATTATCACTGGATTGTCACCTTACAATAATTTGACCTTGAGTTCACTAAGTTTGCTTCCAAGAAATCCTTAGTTTTAGAAAAATTGATGTGCGATATTCCCTGTGCCATCACAAAAACTGATCCCAATGACTCATTTGCTGATGATTTCTTGTTCCTGATCAGCACAACAGACCTGTGGTATGGATATTTGATTTTATATCTCCAACCTTAGAGATTTCAACCTGACCTATATTGTGATGATCATCGACGCATTCACCAAAACGATAAATATTATCTAATTCTCAATGATACCTTATATCAACATGGTATTGATTCCATTCTACGATAATGTTTAACACATGACGAGACTGAACAAGTCTTGAATGATTACCACTATAGAGCGTGTAGCGGTCATCTTTTGGGATGGCTACAGCTCAAAAAATGCTTCATGCTGGTTACTTTTGGCCCTCAATATTCAAGGATTGCCATGAAGTGGTCAAAAAATTCCCACCCTGCCAGATATTTTATCCCAAAAAGCGTGCCCACCCTACTCTGATATACCTCGTCATTTCCATTGTCCCTTTCGCCAAATGGGGGATGGATTTCATGCATTGTAAGCCTACCTCAGTTGGGGGGCACATTTACATCATTGTAGCTATTGATTATTTTACAAAATGGGCCAAGGCAATGACTACATATACTGAGGATGGAAAGACTTCCACCCTCTTCTTATTTAACCATGTCATTGCTAGGTTTGGAGTTCCTCAGGTCATAGTGGCTGATCACGAATCTCATTTCCGTAATCATATAATGGATGAGCTAAGTGCTAAGTTGGGTTCTTGTCATGAAAACTCAATTCCCTAATATCCACAAGAAAATGGACAAGTTTAAGCCATTAACACAATCCTTAAGACCATGCTCCGTAGGATGGTTGGAGAGCATAAATCAAATTGGCATTGAAATCTATTTTCGACACTATGGACCTATAGAACTTATGTGAAAACAGTGACCAGTTTCACACCTTTGAAATTGGTCTATGGAATGGAAGACATTTTACCTATCGAATGTGAAATTTTGTCACTAAAACTAGTTGCTTAACTTCTACCCAACACCTCGACCAAGGAAGAGCACTTCCTTTATCTAACCAACCTTGATGAGGCACGACGAGATGCCACTATGGCTAATGAGTCGCACAAGAAATGGGTTAAGGCCCAATACAATGAGTTGGTTCAACCTTGCGTCGTCAATGAAGGAAAACTTGTTATGACATATAATCAAAAACATGATAAATTGGGGAAAGGGAAGATGGAATCAATGTGGTACGGTCCCTACATCATTAGAAAAGTCTTGAAGAAAGGAACCGATGCATTAATGGATTATGATGGAATACCTTTCGGGAAACCTCATAATGGGTTGTACCTGAAAAGTTACTATGCTTAGTACATCTTGCATCCGGTACCTTGTATATATGTGTATATATTAGCTTTTAGTGTGGTTTTATTATTTTAGTATGGTTTTGGGTCTTGTACGACACTGCTTATTCCATGTTGTTACCACCTAAGTTGTACTTAGTGGTTTTTTATCAAGTGAGCCTGGTGAACCGGACAGGGTTAACTTGTTCGGACTTCAAAAGACCTGTGGAAGTACTTCCGGGAAGTGCTTGTTGTACTATATCACATGTTCATACCCCATGGGGAAATTGTAATAAATGTTCTAGCATGATAGTGTCTGTAAAAGACTCAGTCTCTTAGAATTAATTTTTCAATCCGATCAGCCCAGGGTGTTTTTTCCCTTGGTTATTATTGGTTGTTGAATAAACGACTAATAATTTTTGAGTTTTTCACTCCATACCTCCAAAGTTGGGGTGGTCGGCTTGGCATTTAGGCCTATTGAGGTTATTAGAGTCTATGTGTCAATGCATAAGCATGCTAGACATCATTTTTGAGTCATATGAACATGTCTAAGTCCCCCTAGGTGTTTTTCAATTTTTTAGTTTTTTCAGTGTTTTTTATTAAAATTAAATTTTTCCAGAACTTAGGCTATTTTTTAATAGTTTAATTGAAAAAATTGATTTTGTAATAAAAGTGGGCCAAATAATCGGTTTCAGTCATGTAGGTGCTCATTTTTAAGCTAAGAGCACCATGTAAACCCATGGACCCACTATTTCCTAAGTTTTGAGTGATCTTCCACCACTCAGGTTAGAAAGCCCCAAAAATCAATTATTGATTATTTTAATTAATAAATTGATGAATAATGGAGCAAATCCAAAATCAATAAATCAGTGGATTCTCAACCAAGTGAACTGAAATCAATCAGATCTGGAGCAAATTGACTGGATCTGACAAATCCTTGACTGAAGGAGGGGATCAAATCAAATCCAGAGTTGATCTATAGCTGTCTTCATGGGGGATTGCGCCCTCTCTCTCTCTCCTCCACACGTGTGGACTCTCCTGGATGCTCTGTGGGCCGATGTGTCGGTGTATGGGTTGATGTGACAGCTCAATCAAGCCCCCGGTTGACAATTAGGCTTAATACAACTTCAGTTATGCATTGATGGACTCTCCCTCAGTTGATTTCACTTGATTCCATGAGGAATTGCGCCCCCCCTAGGCTGGATGGCCTGTAATTTGTATATATCCTGCTTGACGCTCCCTCTTCCAAGCTAGTTAGAGCTGGACTGAAGGGATTGCCATTGTAACTGTGTATTGATATTCATTTTTTGAAATAAAGAGAATCTTTGGAGGCTCAATTGTGGAGTACCTTTCATGTGTGGATTGTCATTGTCATGTTGCATTCGAGGTGAAACTGCTATTTTTTAAATTTTTTGCACTTAACTATTGTCTTCCTGAATGGTTATTGAGATCATAGGGATAGATCATTGTAAGTAAGCTTACTTACTTCTATTTTGCTGCATATGTTTGAATGAGATAATACCTGTATGCTAAATAAGATTATTTGCATGCTGTATCATCTACTTCTCATATGTATCTTCAGATTTGATAGTTCTGTTTGCAGGAGTTGTTTTGTAGCTTACAGGTTTGCTGTGACTAGAATATCTATGGTTCAAGTTTGATTCCATTGATTTCCAGCAGAGATTGCTAATATCATGCCCCTCGATGCTTCACTACCAAGTTTTCTCTGCAGATCTGCTTCAACAACAAGCACCTCTCTTCCCCTTTCTCTCCTTTAAAAATCTCAAATTTTCTTCAAACTGGTTACTTTCAAGGTTTCTTATTACTCTGATCTGTCTCATTAAGAAAAATACACACATATATATAGTTATTAAGATCCCTTCCAAAGTCTATATCTTAGTTTTGTTTTGCACATAAAGTTCAATTTTAAGAGATCTAGCTAAAATTACCATATTTTCGCAAGCATTTTAGTGAAAATTCGTAGCTTTCTGTTAAGGTAGTTTCATTTGCTGTATGATAAAATTTAATATTCTGAAATAAAGTGCACATTTCATTGGCTGCACAAACAGCAAGCCAAGATCCCAAGGAAAGCTTGCTTTCCTTGGTTCCTTTTTCACCTGTTTAGCTAGTTTTAAGTTCATCTTTTTTGAGTTAAGGTAGGCTGATCCAAAGGTACTCTTAAAGTGATTTTGGGCATATGTTATGCTTACATTCTCACTATTTTTTATCAGGTGTAACAGAAAATAAAGGAAGCTGCTGTTTGGAAGTGTCCTCAGGAGCGTTCAAATCCACCCAGGGGTCTCCCATTTGACTATAACCTTTGATTTTCGCACCTTGTAAGCTCTTGATTTCAATCCATATAAGGATCAAGAGGAATTATATCAGTTCTCTGATATTTTAACCGCTTTTAATAAAATTATTTTTTGAATAGGCTCTTTCGATCCCATTCCCCATCCCCCCTGGGGGGATTTGTGTCGGTGTCCTTTTCGTTGCTTTTTGCTCATTTATTTTCAAGCTAGCATTGATCTAATATGTAGGGTAGTATAATTTATTTTATTATTAATTTCATATTCCATACTTTACATTTTAAAGTAATCTTAATACTTACCCCACGACTTCCCGATTGACCCGAAAGGGGAAAGAGATTCGTGGTAGGACTAATTAGAAAACTAGAATTGTGTCTCTGTTTTATTTTGATCATTTTTATTTTCAGCTATCATAAAATTAACCCCTCCTCGATTCCCCGATTGAGATCCACTTGGATCGAAAGAGGTTCCTGGAGGGTTTTCTTTTAAACAAGAACACCCAATTTAAAACTTACTAAAATTTACAAGACTCCAGTGTGTATGCTCTGCACTTGGCTACGGTTCATCCAATCATTCAAGCTGTATCAAAATCACTTGGGTGACTAGTATAATTAGGACTCACTCTCCCCAATTGACAAACCATTAGGTGAAAATCCAACACCTAGATCAAACGTTTATGGTGGCAAAATACCCAAAGGAAGCGGGAACTTCTGAAAAGTGACCTCAGGGCGTCGATCTCTGTCACACCCTAATGGGTGCGTTATGAACAATATCCCCAGAGACTCAATTTCATCCCACATATTCCTTGTGGGTAGCCGTGAAGGTTTAGTTTTGGACATACTCCAAGTACTCTCAGGTATATCTGGAGTCCCCCCTTCGCCTAATTTTAATCAACTCACACTTCAATTTTAATTTAAAACATACCAAGAGGCAATCGCAAAACACTCACTCCAAGCACATGCAAGTACATTGTTTCTATTTTTTGACTCCATTCTAAGGCACTGGTTATTTTCTTGTTTTATATATATATTGTGTCTCAGCATTGTGCTTTCGTGTGTTCATCTTTTATATCTTGCCATCTTTGATTATCTATAGTTAAATTGCAAAATCCTAAGCAAATCATTCAATTTAACATCACAACACTAAGTAATTATCCTTTGTAACTTAATAGGGTCTACCCCCCTTGGCTTCATTAGGAGTTGAGCCTAAATGGAGGAGTCAAGAACAAGGTGACAGCCTTGACTCGAGACTTTCCCCCAAGGACACACTGAGTGGCTTGAATATTTCTGCCACGTGACCCAGGTGTGTGAAAGGCGGCAACACATGTTATGATTTAAATTCTGTAGATGACTCTCTACTATGGTTTTTCTGATGGTGCTAACTGCCATACCCTGAATCTCACTTCAACATCCTAGGTACTATGTTCCCAAGCCAATGCCTTTGTCAGTTCAGTAAGAGTCTTCCTATGTCCTGCTACCAACAATATTTGCTGAGTAGCATGCAATGATAGAATTGTTAACCGAAGCTTCATCTTGTGGTATCAAACACTTGGTCGTCTTTTTGGACTCCTAGCTCATGGTTTCGCAGTTGAACCATGTATACGTCATCCAAAATCCAGTATTTCTTTGTATTTTTTGAAGAGTACATTTACTTGAGAGTTCATTTGAATCTATTACTTACCAACACATTCCAAGATCATATAATTCAATTGCCGATTCACTTGCTAATTACATGTTGGATTGGCATATTTCCCATCTTGATACATCGATAAGTAAAATAACATGAAACATTCTAAACAAGCACTATGAAAGATATAATGGATGAAAATAATATTCCATTATCAAAATTATGTAGGCCACAAGAAATGAGTCTGTATATATATATAAGTGTTCAGTACAAAATGTGGTCATGATAACTAGACTGAAGCATACTAGTTTTCAGCACTACAAAATAACAAAAATACTGAAGCTAATAGCTTTTAGTGTACACATACTTCCGATCCCAAGCTATGCTCGTGATAGCACATAATGGCCCTTGCCACTCTACGTAGCAACCGACTAAAGAGACACGACACACCAGTCTTGTGTTCCTGGTACCTCCTAGGGAGGTCATCCATCGAAATGTCATGAATATCTAAAGTGAGCCTGATGAGGTTCTCCTCAATCTTAGTCATCTCAACATCATCATGGCATAAAAATCATGCATCGACTCTCCTGTCAATCGGAGAATACCCTCCTAGTCTCGCTATCCCCACATCTGCACAGTAAGAATCATGTCTTAGTACCACCCATAAAAATCATAAAAATACATAAAACATAAAAAATATGCATATTTTAGTGTCTTAATCACCAAGGTCTCCCTACTTCTCATCCTCAGGCGGGGCTAGGTCTGGATCTCCTTGAAAATACATGCCTGCATAGGAATAATATTCAACCATGAGAAGCTGGTCATCTAGCCAACGAAAGAAAGAGGCCCCATATTTAACCCTATGTCCCCCACCACTATGGTGGGCTATAACCTCTACCCACCTGAGCATGCATGAGTCTCGTGCTCTAATATCAGTGAATGCCACCTGTGGCCTTAGCAATGGAACTCTCTCTAAGAAAAATGACACTAAGATACTACCATGCCTGAATTTTTATAACTCTCCACGATGACACTTGATGAGTTGTTATTTGAATGTTACCAACAAGGCTTCATCCTAGTTGAATACAGTTGGGGCCATCCTAGTTGAATACAGTTTGGGCCATGTATTCTAAGGCATACAACATGTGAGCCCTAGATGCTTGATGAGATCCTTGGCTCCCATAAATCTAATGCATGGTGAAAATGACCATCCTCAAGGGTAACTCCATCACATCCTTGATGGGAATATTTTTTCCACTCATCTAAGTACCTGGGAAATAATACTAGTCGATTAAGCCATGTGTAGTAACATCACCACCATGAGGACCAGTCAAGGAAATGGGTGCTTCTCACCTAGAAATACCTGTTAGGAAGTAGATTTCCTCCACTTCCATGGTAAGTATATGAGCACCCACTTCGACATGATGTTTCTCAGGATTCTACATTCTGAGTATATACTCCAACAATCTAATTTGTGCCCTCATGTTGGGAAATTTAAAGAATTTAAGAAGTCCACATTCATGAAGAGTGTTTATGGTTCCATGATCATTCGATCCAAGAATTTCATCTAATTCATGTTCATGTTCCTTCCAACCAACCATTTTTGACAATGTAACCTGCCAAAAAGTCAATATGGAGGATTAGAAACCATACTCAATCATATGAAACTACTTAAAATATTTTTTTGGTCTATTTGTGAAGCGTTTTAGAGTAGATTGCACCACCTCCTTCTCTCCTTTCGGACAGAGTGGTGGCACCACACTTTCCTTTAGGTAAATGTGCAGTGTTTCTCGACACCACAATTCCCAAAAAGGAAAAGCACGATGCCTAGAATGTGCATTTTCCCCTTGGAAAATGGCCCCAAAACACCAAAAAATGCATTAAAATGAAAAAGAAAACCATGAAAGTGTAGGGGAAGAGTTCAGGATTTACCTAGTCCGAACGGTTCGTTGAATGATCAGCCATAGCCTCTGCAATCCACACTCCAAGTTTGCTCTCAAAATGGCTCTTTTTCTCTCCAAATGGGTAAAAAACACAATGGTAACTATTTTTTACTATTTTTATTCACCATTGTGGTTTTATTTTAATTAATTTATTAATTTTCCCTAATATAGTCATATAAAGTTAATTTTTTGATTAAATGAGGATCTAATGGTCTTTTTGAGGGTTCCATATCATGAAGAATTGATATTTTAGGATATGGAGGAGTTTCCGTTTGTCTTTTTCATTCTCGATCAAAATGAAAAATCTTTCGAGCGCTATTTTAAAACTTCATTTGTGCTTGTTAAACCCTAGGACTAAGTTTTCAAGTCAAATTTTACTACTTTTTCGGACTCGTTAAACCTTTTTATGAAAAAGGAACCCTAATAGAGTCCTCTTTAAGCTCTTTTCTGACTCTTAAAATGTGAAAAGATCGCCGAGTGAACTTGTCATATTCACGATCGTAAAAGGATCTGAAGAGTCATCTTTTTGATGGTAATTTACACCTTTTTCGGTTCGGATTGACTAGTTATGAAAAATCTATACTCTAGTCATTGACTAGAAGAGTTCTCCAAGGTATTATTTTATACTTTTTTGGGCCTCAGAGATGAACGTTTATGAAAATGACCTTTTAGAGTCTTCTTCAGTTTCGTTCAGACTCTCTAAATGTGAATGACATTGAGTTTACTTTCAATGGACTCATTAAATTAAACACCGAGAGACCCATTTTTGTGAATGAAGCCCTCCTTTCTCAGGTTTGAAAAACATATGACAATGGACTTATCTTAGGATAAACTGCAATGAGTGTTTTTGACCCTCTTTGAACTCGTTAAAATGAAAAGAGGAACTCAACGATCATGATGGGGAAATTAAGGGAAGGGAACTATGTTTAATTTGTAATAATGGTAGTTTAGTCACCTTTGAACATGGCACATGTCTGCATTTCATTCAAACAGTTGGGGTTTCAACTTGTCTCCAAGTTGATCCACTTTCATGAGTCATGTATCTCCTTTGAGTCTTTTTAAAGAATGCATCATTCAACGTCACATTATGTCTTGGTATCTTCCTTGTCAAGTCGATGCTGCCAAGTCTTCAATTGTGTCACTCGATGTTCAAAGGAAAGCTGTGTTGAGAGTTACCCTCTATAGTAAAAACTACTGTCATGTTAGTTAACTTTGAGTAAGTGCTATGGTTACTTCATATTCAAATTCCAAAACTTTGTTTTGATTTTCATTTCGTTGATGAGGGATTCATCATGACCCTCCTTCAATGAGGCTATTTCTGTGAATTTCAACACATCTTCCGAGAATTAGTCTTAGAAACAAGTCAGTAACTTGAGATCTGTATACATTAATAACAAATTTCCTCACTTTCGATAATAGGTTTTCATCATTGAACTTTGATCGAAATATTCAACCGAGTGTTTGACGTCAGTCCATCTATTCACATTGGGAGGATTGTACTGGGGTACCTTGGGAATCATCAACATTAATGGTGAACTCTATCACACTTGTTAACGGTTTTCATCATTGACCGATAATCAAGTGGTTTCTACCATTTTTGACTTCAAGACATGTATTCACATGGATAGAATTGTACTTTGTTTGAAGACGAGATGAAGAGCCTGGGTATCTATTAAAGTGCTCATTATTTCCCCTAGGTTGTGATGGAGTATTTTTATGAGTCGTAGCATGGATCCACATTTGTATGGTCATGGCTGTGATCAAATTTTCATTTATATGACATAGATCTACATTGTATATCTGGTAGCTATGTCCAAATTTGAGCCTCCCTCACATGGATCTACGCTGTATTCTACTAGCCATGACTGTTTATGTCTCACATGGATCTGTGTTGTATTGGTCGACAACCATGTTGTGAGTCTATTTCTGCTACAACCACTACCCTAATTTTTTTTCATGTTTTAGGGCCCCCCTTTTATTTCTAGTTTCTAATCCTTCCTAGACTACCTTTTCCCTCTAGGGACCCTTTACCTAACTTAGTTTTTGTTCACAAATCGAAAAAAATATTAGGATGGAACTCAGTTTTTCCACCTGTCGTATCGGATGAACTCGTTGAAGTTGAGCTGACGTAGCAGAGGAGCTACTCTTTAAACCTGCCAATCCTTTGCATCCTTTATCTCTTCTGAAAAACTCACACGAGTTTGCCGATTCGTCGATTAGACTTTGGTCTCTGGAGTCAATGTTATCGAAGAAAAATTCCAAATTTCTTTCCGATGTTTTGTAAACAACCTTTCCTGGTGCATCAGGTCGTCTTGTCAAAACTTTCCAAAGACATCAGAAGAGGTTACATTTCCTTATCCTCCCATCGTGTCAGAAACTTCCCATAATTTTTTCGATAGGCCGTTTCAGGAGTTGTTGCCGATCGCATCGGTAAGACTCATTTAGTTGAGCCGATGTTGCCGGATGCGCATATTTGTTTGCAACTGATGTCTTTCCCGAAGGTTCAACCGATACCGTTGTGAGTAGAAATTTTTTTCATTGCCGATGCATGATCATAACACATTCCTGATCAGATAGTGTGAGTCTTTTTGATGAACGAAGGATCCATCCTAGGTTTCCAATTGACACTATCTATTGCACTCATAGTTGGCTGCCGATGTGGTGGCTTGCTGATGAGGTTTTGTAACTTTGGAGCCAATAGTTTTTCACTCGTGGGACATTAATTACCCTCCCTATGTTTTTCTCTATTTAAGCCGTCGAGGGTGGTGCCACGATTATTTCTATTTTCCATTTGAGCACTCATTTTACCACTGTTTGAGCTGTCAGCTACCGTGTGGATTTTCACTAGCTACGCAAGATTCGCACCCACCAACAGTCCAGTTTGGTTTAACTAGGTAGGAGTCGAATCCTCATTTTTTTTATGAGTGTTATGGGGAAATATTAGGTTGGTCTCATGGGATTAGGTTTTCCCATCCTTAGCTGTTATAAAAGGTTTTTTTGTTGAGCTTAGGTTAAGGTGACCTTTGACGCCGCCCTATTTCTTTTCCATGTATCATGCCCTGGTCACTCCGCTCCTTGCTAGCAGGGATGTAGAGGTTCCCTTACCTGTCCCAAGCCACTCATCATCTATGCTCTCACCATGGGGGATATTATGTCAGTTTTTTTTAGTAGCAGGGCTGTGGCCAGATGAGCATTTCACCATTTGCACCACTCCCTGTTCATTTTATCAAGGCGTGAGAAGAAATTGTATCACCATTGGTCGAGGTAGGTTGGGGAATATTCCTGGCCCAGAGCTCATTTTAAACTCGTCGTTCTTGAATTTTTGAGCCATAGAGGGATATCCCTTTGGTTTGATTTGAAAGGATCCTTGTTATCTAGTCACAAGTTTTAGGGCACCTTCTGAAGTAAACTAGGGGTATTTGTTGTTTTAATCCTAGCGCATAAAAGGCCCACTGATTGGCTCTATTTAGCTATAGCCTGGTTTTGATGTGGTGTGCTGAAGTATCCATAGGTTTTTTTCACTAGTGTCACGAAGTTTGTTGAAATATTTCAGGATGAAATGGTAAATCTTTTTGGTTAAACATGACCTCATGCTTAGATCTAGTTGTTATATTTATCATGCATGTACATTAGGAGATTGAAATGGATCTAATACATTGTTTGGTGTTTGACAACCTCAAGTTTTGTATAGCACCATGCCTAAAAAGGGAAAGAAGAAGGTCCAGACTACGGGGGACAATCCAAAGGTGGAAATCATAACAAAGCTAGAAATTATCTATGAAGATACTAAAGCTTTCACTGGATTCAACCCATAGTTTATATGGGGTCAAATATATTGGATGATTAAGGACTAGGATGTCCCAGACACGGATTTATAAGATATACCAATATATGCAAACATAAGGAAGTATGCTATCATGAAGGTGTCTACATGTCCCGAACTCTTCCCATGTACCGAGGTAATCAGCTGGATTATTCCAAGGGAAAATATAACTAAGATGATTCTGTCAAACATTAATGGACAAGGTTTTTCTTCCTACAACCCGAAATATGTAGCTCAAGCATGTAAGCTACCTACACCTCAGATCTACTTGACAAAAAAATGGATGAAGGAGACAGACTTAGATGTTTTCGATTATGTAAGGAAAATGATGGTTCATGGGAAGCAGTTCCACAAAAATCCTTTTGGAGAATATGAAACTGCAAACTTATGTACCCCATACTGACTTCTAGCTTTGATGTTAAACTAGATTTTTGGCCGAGTGAATGGAAAGTTTTATAAAATAAGCTAGGCACCAGTGATTTATTTTGTAGCTACAAAGGGTACCATATTCAACTGGGATGATATAGTAGAATTTTTTTTATCCTCATGCATAAGTGAAACACTTGGGGGCTTGACACAGAGGAAGTCAAAGTTTTATATGAGCTCTTTCCTGATTGATTGCATTTTGTGCACCCACCAGTTCCCAACATGAAATTACAAATGGGATAAGACCAAGATCCCTGTATATTCTGCATATCAGATCTTCTGGGAACACAAGTACAATAGTTTCTACAAGAGTATCTATGAGGATTTCTTAATGCCGCTTTACAAGCTGATCTTCCTCACAGAATGCAATTGCATGTCTGAAAGAGCATTGGAGACAGTGAGTGATAATGGGGATTATTACTTCTCAAAAGAGGGTATGTACTTAAGAATGTACGGAGGATCGAAATCCCCTTCCTTATTACCAAAGTATACTACTGACTATGTTATTCATAAACAAATGGTGAGGCAAATCTACATAGACGGGATCAGAAATTTATTATTTGATATGAAGAAGGATGTACACCCACCACTCCCTTTTTGCATAGGTAGTTATAAGTTTACCAAGGTGAAGAGTGCACCAGAATTTGTGAAAGAATTAGAGAACTTTCATTTTGGAGAGAAAAGTTTTCACAGAAATGATTCAACACATAATATTGCAAATTATTGTGCGTCAGTAGGAGTGCATTTTGAATACACAAATTACTGGGATAAGGATGAATAGATATACTGTAACACTTGCAACATGATATCCTTAAGAAGATGATTCAATAAGAAAATAACAACTGTTGGAGGAAATGGAAGCAGTAGCGACATTGCTGAACAACAAAAGAAAGAAGAAGAAGCTATAAGAAAAAGGGAAGAGGAATCCCATAGATTGTTACAGGAAGTAGAGAAGAGACTAGCAGAGGAGGAACAATGGTAGAGGGAAGAAGAAGAGTAGAGGCAGAGGGGGGAGAGTGAAAGAATAAAAAAGGAAGCGACTGATCAAGCAAGAGAAGTAGAAAAAAAGTAGCTGAAGAACTTAAGTGGAAGGAGGAGGAGGACCGAGATCAAGAAAATTTGGAGCAGGGACATGACCATGATAATCCCATGGATTCATTTGTCCCATCAAGTAGCACACTGGCCTAGAATCCAGCTCCCTTGGTAGAGCTTGAATTAATATCTTTCATTTCATCCTGTGAGTAGGAAGTGGCCGACCTCAATACAATTTTCTTTGATAAAAACAAGAAGAGGATTGTGATGAGATCATAGAAAAGGGTGGATGCAGGAGATCAGTCTGTAGATATTATGGTAATAGAGAAGACAATTTTGCATGGGATGAATAAAGATCCTAAACTCCTTGCGATGGAAGGTGTAGCATCATCTCTCGCCAATGGAGATAATGTTGGAAAATTGGTTGAGGATATTGATCAGTGTAAGGAGAAAATGTCCCAAATGAAGGAAACCCTAAGGAAAGAAAGAGGAGAATGGAAAAGCCTAAAAAGGAAGCACGATGACATTCTCACATATTTGGGGAGACTTAAAGAAGCATATCAAATTTTGGAATTAGACAAAGATGCCTTAGTACTGTCAGCTAACATCACTGAAGGAGAGAAAATGGATATTGAAAGAGAATTTTTAGCGTTAGAAAAGGAAAAGGACACAAATGACAAAAGAGTTGAATAATTAGAAAAACAAAATAGTTTTCTAGATAATCAAGTCAAGGCGGAAAATGAAAAATAGCTTGATATTTCTCCTTTCCATAATCAAGCATCATTGCTGCAAAAGGAAATAAATCAGGTTCAATTGAAGTTGGCGGGAGAAATGGATAGAATTAAGCCGATAGAGGATAAATTAAAGGAGATAGCACACAACTCATTAGAGTTCAGGAAGAGGTTATCAGAAGTGGCAGAACTTGTGCAGAGCCAACTAACATGCCTCAAAAGACTGCAAGAGGTCTAAAGATGAAATTGGTAATATTAAATTTCGACAGCAAAGCAACAGTAAGGTTGAACACAACCATTGATAAAACTGTGGAAAAGTGTACTAATTTATACAAAATAATGTGTTCAACTCACAATAGATGCCAAGTTTCAACAGATACTCAATATCAAGACTTCCTAGCTAGAGATCAACATTTGGAAAACCTTCAGGATAGGTTGCAGGCAGGGGAAGAAAGCATAACTAAGATCGAATGCATCAGTGAAGAATCCATTGGAGTCTGGATTGTACAAGCTTCTGTTCACAAGAATCCTTTTGAAGATTTACTAATTCAGAACTCACCAAAAGTAAGGGAGATAGAATCTCATTTGTCCAAGCATGAACTAGCTGCACGTGTACTGGAGCCAACTGATTATCATATCATTAGTGAAGAGGTTCAAGCATGGGATGTTTTTATTAAGAAACCAACTGGGCCCACTTAGGATTTTTGTTTTATTCACAAGTGGAAGATTTTAAGTAATATTTTGTATTTATTCATTTTTTCCTAGTGAGCCCACTAGAGGATGAAATTTTTTTAAACAAAGAGTTAGGGAAGCCCAAAAGGCATGGATAACCAAAAGTCACTTTGTAAATGTATAAATAAAGGTAGAGTAGAATATAGTAAGGGATTTTTTCTGGCTCTCATATGTTGAAACTTTTTGTAAGGAGAACTACTTATTTTTATAATAAAGAGGACTAAAATTTCGCTGGAGAGAGGACTACATGAGTTTCAAAGCATGTTGTGTAGATCGTTGAATGATGAATTATTTATGTTTTAGCATGTTGTACAATTTGTGAGATCATTCTAAACTCGCTGAACTATTTTTGTGTTATGAATGATTTTATTTGATGTTATGAATCTTATGAAATAAATGAGTGATGAATGCTTTAATTTCACAGAGGTATATTTGTATTATTTCTCTGCTGTATTTATGTATTCAGAATTTGTCAAATATCTGTAGAATTCTATGTGCAAACAATGCAGTACATTACTCATATTAGTTTTAATATTGCTCCCTGGGGATAGTTTAAAATATATTTAGATTAGTTGTTCTTTGCTTTCGTAGAGTGACTATGGGGCAAGAGCGGTAAGATGCAGGGAAGACTTGCGCATCTCTAGTGAGGTTCTTACCCACTATCACTTGCATTTAGTTTAGGCACTTGCATATCATCCATAAACATAAAATTACATAAACGGTGGATCAAGCTACAACCGTTAAAATAGATTTAAACATTCCTTTAATTCTACAGTAGCTGAGCCACTAATCGGATGGATTCCCCATTCCAAATGATAAACAATCTAACTGGGAACGGTTATTGGGGAGAATCCCTACTGTCTGTACTTGGAATTTTCTAGGAATCAACAGAGTCATATGGATACGCATCAAAGTGTAAATGTACTATAGGATGACCTTGGTTGTTGAATATTTTTTATTTTTAAGTATTGCCTCGAAGTGATAAATTGTTCCTACAAGTCCTTTGCATATCCTTTCCCTCTAGCCTCATGCTTTGGGGGGGATTCTGTTATACCTAATTCTCATCATCATCATGTTCTGGGAAAAAAATATTAGTATTTGCCTAGAAATCCTCAAAGGTTAAAGTTGCAAATAAGCAAGGATGAACAATTTCATATTTTTGGCCACCACCACACTTTACCCGTGGACAAGCTACAATACCCATCTCAACAATTCCTTTTTGCTCTCTGCAAAAAGTGGTGTCACCACCTATTACCCATGCACAAAGTGTGGTTACCACTTGGTAACGAATTTTCCCCTTGAACAAGTTGCAGTGCTCGAATTATGAAGGAAAAAAAGGAAAGTTTGAGAGGCTTCTCTAAGCTTCCCTTCGTGGAAGCCTCTTCCCTATGGTTCAGGACAGTTCGAGCTCGAAATCCATCATCCTAGGATCACCCATCCACCTTTCCCATGGAATACACAACTTATCCTATCCTCTCATGCCTTTATATACTATCTTACCCCTCATGGGTAAGAGGAGTAAGAATGTGTTATTGCATCCAAATTCTGGCCAAATTTAGTCAGACTCTTAGGTGATTAGTAGGAAAGCTTAAGGCTTTGAGGCAAGGCTCCTTTGAGAAGAGTTCTCAACACCAAGGAATCGGTTGTAAACTCTACCTATTTCTAATTTTAATACAAATATAGTTTCTTTTCCACATGCGCTTGTATGTCTGATTATCCTTCTATGTTTGTTGTTTAATTCCTTGGTCTTTTACATAGGATTTTAAGCTATCTTGTTACTCTTATCTTGGTTTGTGTTTTGTTGTGTCTCTTGGAGGTTATCCACATAGATAAAACACTTCAAGGACCAAACCTTTGCAACCCGTGGAAGGTAAGAAGAGGATATAATTCAATAGGTTTATCTAATCCTAGGATACGTTTCTATATGTTGTAGTTGTTTTGTTCTAGTGTTGAGTGTTTCATGCTAGGGAAACAACCTATGTCAGCACTGGCTGAGAATTTCTTGTAACACTTGGCCTATAAAAGGAATCCATGGGAAGGATTATTCTAAAAAGAAATCAAATAAAGGTTATGCTATTGGAATTGTGCTTGATCTCCCTTATAGCTCACCTCTTCACTCTTGTTTAGCATTCACGAAACTCCATTTCTACCTTCCTCCAAGGGGAAAATTTTCTTCTCATTTGTTATTCAATCTATTTGACATATATTGTGTAATAAATAGAAATTACTTAGAAAGGTATTCTTTCTCCTTTTGGATCTCACACCTTCAAGGTGTTGTACATTCTTGACCATTGGGTAATACAAGAAGTGGTTTAGCATCCATTAGTTGTTGGAATTTTGCATTCCTAGTCCTTTCCTTTTTGTTTAATATTGTTTATATTTTCTTTGTTTTGTTTCATATCATTAACAAGCACTTGCAGGATCACTTGTAGCACTCACCCACCAACAACGAGAACCTAATAATGAATCCTTGCAATAACCTACAAGGCTTTTCCCCTCACAAAGTGGGAAGGATTCACCCTTGTGTAATGTTTTTCACAACAATATTTACGGTGACTCCACTATATTTTAGTTCATTTATCTCAAAGTAGGTCCTTATTTTTTTAGTGATTAATTTTTGTTGTTTTATGCTTTACAGGTGAAAAGGTCCATACCGTTCACCCCAATAATCCCCCTCCATTATTTTCAAGTCATGGTAGCACCATATCTAGTATATTGAAGTACCCAATCCAGTGACTTCACTAGTATTCTAGTCCCCCACCCCCATGGGATTCTTATGATATTTAACTATCTATTTTCTTCGACATCAATGACATCATTTATAGGTTCATTTACTCCTACATGGATTGAATCTAACTTCATCCCTATACCAACAGTTTCTATGAGTGGACCCCTTAGTTACCTTAAATTGTATCCATCTTGGCAGATCTTCACAAGCATGGGTATGCATACCTTGTTTGTATAATTTTTTTTCTTTACCACAACTCCATAAACAATTCTCTCCCTTAGGAAAGGTCTACTTGTCTGTCATGTCTCCATCTCAATGAGACTACTAGTTGATAATGTTTCACCCACCTACTAGTTCCCTAGGTTGGGGAGGAGGCATTAAATCTTGCAATAAGGGAGATATGGTACCCAAGAGAACCTTATTTTTTCATTTACACATTCAATCAGTTCACACAAATAATAAATATGGATAAAATAAAGTGGCATTTCTTCATAAGGACATTTGGAGGTTCATGGAGACCTTGGGTGGCTAGATTCTTCCTTACACATGTCATGACTTAACCCAAAATTAAAAATTATGTGTAATGGAAAATTATTGGAAGGTGAATAGGTTTCAAGTGACATATAATGACCCAAATTATTCAAATGGGTTAAGAGGAGTAACTCCCCATAGAAGAGGAAGAGGCTAGGAAGAAACTAGGTGCCACTTGGAGAGAGATTCTTTGTGTTTTATGATAACAATGATGGAAGATTATATGAAAATTCAGACCTGATTGCAAAAATATTACAACATGAAATGTAATGGCTAATAAAATCTTCCAATAGGTTTCACTTGGGGTTTGGTGGCAGCAATTCGAATTTGGAGGAAGATGAAAGGTTGAGGAGAAGGACACATGTCATGGAGGTTACTAAACATCAAGGATGAGTTGGAGGAAGCCTATGGGAGTGAATTCGACCTTGGAGGACCTTAGGAGGGTTATAAAACATGTCATTAGGAATTAAAATGTATTTTTATCATTTTATAATTTGACTTTGGTATTTTGGAAAGCACTAGCTTGTCCATTGCACATTGAGTGCTCACTTACCCTGCTAGTGAGCCAATTTCGAGAGAGTGAGATCCTCATAAAATTTGTATGTGATATGGGCCACCCTGAATTATAATTTTTTTATTAATGTAGTTTTTTCAATACATATAGAATTATTCTACTGTTCGTGACCCATCTCTCCTCCCATTGTCTCAATCCCCACTTCAATATTTCCATATTTCTCTATGATGACGCACTTGTGTGAATGGTGGTTGCACCCTATTGAGTCCAATTGATGCACAAGAATTGGTGAATGATTTATGGCTCTGTAATATGTCTCCAATCCTCTTTTTAATTATAAATCATCAGAAATACATATGCAAATGTCCACATTTCAAAGCTTTGTTGTGACTAGTTTCCATGTGTTGATTTCCCATTTCAATGGAGTTGTATATTTGATGTATGTTACGACTTGGATATGATATTATATGCTTTTAGTGAGATATTAATATTAATTTGATGGTATATATTCATTTTTCTCTGTTCTGAACCATTATATACAGGAATTGTGAGTCAAAGTGAGCTTTTACATGTCATTTCCCTTATGCAAATATCACTAAATTTATGCATTCGAATATGAAGCTTTACACCTATGTTTCAAAACTATTAACCATATAAAATGACTGTAAATTAAGTATAATAATATTCCCCATACTATGTTTGACAATTTTGGAATGTATCATAGGATTTGGAGATCCATTTCTTCCCACACCCTAGGGGGAATTGCACCATAAATTACTAGTAATTTTACCATTTTTTCCAATGTTTCCAAATTGAGTTTCTTATGTATATAACCTATAATAAATTTATCAGAGAGTCCATTTAGTGGTCATAATATTCCCCATATCAGTCCCTTCCAAATTAGAGACCCTCTTGTGTCATTCGAATCCCCTAGAGTCAAGACTAGCCAAGACAATTTTCCCCAAATTCTGCCTTTGTTGGCAATTTTTGAATTGGGTCATTACAGTGGTATCAGAGCATGATATTAGAAATTTTTAGAGTTATATATTCATGTTTCCAAATTTTTATCTCCCTCCATTAGACACTGATATTGGAGGCCTTTACAGTGAAAGGGAGGGAAGTGGAGAAGTTAGTTCTTTTTACAAGGAGATTAAGGAAAAACTAGGACTGAGAGATATGGACGAAAAAGAAAATAATGAGGACCTTAAAAATTTCATTAATACAAATCTTGAATGAATGACCAAACATTTCATGCAAGGGTTCGAATTGTTGGCTAGCTAACTTGGGGGCAATTCAACACCCGAGAGTAGTAGTAGTTCACCTCATGTTGAGAAGAAGACCAATGGGGAAGCCATTTTTTCAAAGAATAGAACTCATAACCGACCCCATGAGTTAAAGAATCAGAATTGACCTGCAATACCTAGGTTTTTAGAGTCCAAATAAGGCCCTTACACTACTTATGATGTGAGGCAAGCAACAAATGATTGGAAGAAACTAAGTGAGGAATGTAGTAAAGTCCTACCTTTCGATCAGTTCATTAGAGAATATCTTCAGTTTAATCAAGGAGAATGTGATAATTTGATTTACATCTGGATATAGGAGTGCAAGAGTCTCACAATTTGAAGTAGTTTGCAAAATACTAGCAAAAAAGCTTGGAAGAGTAAAAATTACACACACATGTGAACAAAATAGTGGCTATTATTGAAATGTATAACATATGAATGTGTTTATATCATAGATATATTACATTAGGAATAAATCACTAGGATTAGGAATCCATTTGGGAGTGTACACGTGTCATGGCAAAATTTGACCTTAATCCCCCCTAGGTGGACCAATCAGCTCTCAAATCACCCCAAACAGTCGCAAAACATGGTGTGAATTATAGTGAGGCATGATGGGGCATAAAAAAGTCCAAGACAGGCATGGTTGAGAAAATATAGGTGTGGGAGTGGCTCAAGGTGACAATAAATGTACTAGGAGTCCAAAAATGGACTAAATACAACACTAGCACCCCTAGTCAAACCCATATTCCCCAAAACAAGGAAGGAGCACCCCAAGACATTAATGAGGGAACAAATATGCTAGGTTTACCAAGATAGAGTGCTTATGGGATAAAATAACTAGTTCACCTCTTATACCAACTTCCCCTAAGTCTAAACCATAGAAATCAATGCATAGAAACAAAATAATTTGACTAAGGTATTAAAATAAGGTACTAAGGATGTATTACTGTTATAAAACCCCCCCTTAACCTTGAATTAGTACAAATTAACCAAAAATATCATGGATTCCTTGGCAACAAAGGTTCAATTCACCTCATACAAATTTTTATTATTATTTGTCCATGAAAACAAGGGAAAAAAAGAAAATCACATGGGAACAAAACCTCTCCTAAAAAATGGACATGGGGCCAAAAATATGAAGGTGAATGGAAGCCATCACCATAAATAACTCAATACAAGCATTGATCTCAATTAAGTGAATGTCTTCTCAGTGAAACACTTGGTGAAAATATCAGCAGTTTGCTCAGTGGATGGGCAATACTGCAAGGAAATCACCCGACCATGCACTAAGCCCCGAATGTGGTGCATATGAATCTCTATGTGCTTGGTCCTCTGTCTCAGTATTGGATCTATGGAAATATTTATTGCACTTTTATTGTCACACCAAATTACAATGGGTGAACCAAGTGCAACATCAAGTTCCCGAAGAATACCTTGCAACCACACACATTGTGTAGCTGCATTCACTGCTCCTCTGTACTCGACCTTAGCTGAAGAAAGGGAAATAGTGTGATATTTATTACTTGAACAGAATATTGGACCATTTTAAATCATGAATACAAAACCTGAAGTGGAATTTCTGTCATTGGGATCTCCATCCCAATTCGAATCAGAAAACCCTACTAGTTCTAGTGGAGAACTAGCAGCAGTGTACCCCAAAGTTCCTGGTGCCTTGTACACACTAAAGGATCCTCTTGGATGCCTTTCAATGGATCTCATGTGGCTGATGCATATATCTATATGCAACACTAAAATCATATTCTAAATCAGGTCTATTATATGTAAGATACAACAAACTCCCGACTAGCTGTTTATACAATGAGCAATCTACTAACGGAGAGTCACTAATTTCACCTAGTTTGATGCCAGAAAGGAATGGGCACTTGGCTGAATTACATTCATCCATATTAAAATTTAATAACAGGTCTGAAGCATAACTTTTTTTTGCCTGATCATGACGCCTCTTTCAAATTGCTCAATTTCCAAACCAAGAAATTGTTTTAGCAATCCTAGATCAATCATTGAAAATTCATTGTGTAAAGATGCTTTAATTGACCCAATTTATTTGTTGCATATACCTTCAATAAAAAGGTAATAAAAATACAGTAAAATTACCTGAAATACATCACCAATATGATGAAAATAAACATTAGGATCATATTTGCATCGAACAAAGTCAATTGATAGCAGAAAATTGTCCATCTTGGCATACCAAGCCCTTGGGGCTTGCTTGAGGCCATAGAGTGACTTATTTAACCTGCATAAAAGGGAAGGATCCTATTGGAAACATTCAGGTTTCTGGATATATATCTCTTCTGATATCTCACCATGAAGAAATGCATTATTGACATCCATGTGGTGAACCTCCCAACGCTTACTAGCAGCAATGGCTAAAACTAGCCTGATAGAGTCCATCTTTGCAACCGGTGCAAAGGTATATGTATAGTCCACTCCTTGGACTTGAGAAAATCCTTTGGCAAATAATCTGGCCTTATATTTTATATCATAACCATCAGCAACAACTTTGTTCCTATAGACCCACTTGCATTGCACAAGCTTCCTCTTTTGAGGAAAGGGAACCAATTCCCAAGTCTCTTTTTCCCGTAGAGAGTTGAACTCTTATTGCATGGATGATTGACATATTGGTTCATGAGATTCTTCCTGATATTATTGTGGATCAGATACAACCATAATATATCAATTCTTATCAATATCAACTTCACTTGCAAAAGAAGCATTGTGAAATTGTGATCTTGTCTTCCTAGGATCTAGAGGAATGCTTGCTAAATCCCCAACAACTTCTATGGTTTTCTCTGTCCACTTGGGCCTTGAGGGTGAGTCATGTTAAGAAAAATCATATTCATCCATATAAGAATCATAAATATCATAAATTAAATCATCACTTACATCATCTTGGTGTTGAGGAGAAGAGCATTCCCCCGGTGCTAGTTCAAAATATGGAATAATTTCCTCTTCGAATTGCACACTTCTTTCAATGGAAGTTTTGTGTGTGGATGACTCAAAGAGTTTTCATCCATTTGTGTCTTCAACATATCCCACTATTATTCACTCCTTTCTTCGTGGTTGCAATGCATTCCTCTTTTCTGAAGGAATTCGAGCCCATGCCCTTGAGCCAAAAATCCTGAAATGTGAAATATTTGGCTTGTGACCAAACCAAGCCTCAAAAGGTGTTTTCCCTTTCACTAATTTGTGTAGATCCATATTTTTAATGTATGAATCATAGTTAATGGCTTCATCCCATAGATTAGGACTCAAATTGTTAGGCCCTATCATACAAGTAGCCATCTCCTTGAGTGCCCTGTTCTTCCTCTCAACCAGACCATTTTGCTGTGGCCTGTAGGGGACCGAATGTTGCATTTGGATGCCACATTCCTCACATAGGTGTTGAAATTTTTTATTCACATACTCTTTACAATGATCATTTCTAAGGAATTTTATCTTGTTCTCACTTTGATTCTCAACCAGGGCCTTCCAAATCTTGAGAGTCTCAAAGAATTCAGATTTGAGCTTTATGAAATAGACCCAACAGAACCTTGAGAAATCATCTATGAAAGTGAGAACATACCTTGATACTCCATAGGAGGGATTGGGAAGAGGACCAATGAGTTCTTAATGCACTAATACAAGTACTTGTGTAGCTCTCCTTGCCTTCCCTTTCTCATAGTTGTGCTCTAGATGATTTCCCACCACACTGTTGAGTCCACAATTGGTCCCTTTTTAACCATCCTTAATCACCTTTTCTTCCCTTGTTTTACACTGTTCAGCATGCTAATCAGAACTGTTTTCCTCACTCTATGCCCTAAATTGCCAAGATA
>LPNX011092458.1:3855-26962 GCA_001517045.1 Pseudotsuga menziesii | reverse complement strand
AGACAGAGCCGTACAAAGTAGCTGTAACAGAATGTGCTACGATTGGGGGATCTTTAGTATAGCTGTTCGAATATTATGGCGATCTAGGAAGATCGCCACTTCCGGGCCAGCTTACAGCTCTTTCTCATTTTCTATATTTGCACCACGCCACGTTTTGTAACAACCCGTGTTATTCAGGGCGCCTGAAGATTAGAGATATTCATGGCTGCCCTTTGTAATAGGATCGGCTGTTATGGTCCGTATGTATAAAAATGAGAGGCTTCCTAGACCCAGGGGGTTGGAAAATATATAATTCATTCTTGTATTGACAGTGGAAGTAATCTGTATTCATTCTTCTTTTTAATACAAAGAGTTACCGCTGATTTAAGGGAGCTGTACATTGTTCATCCAGCGTCTCTGTGTGAAGGCTGGGCCCGCCTTCCACAGAGATTGCTGAGTTAAAGTAGGATCTCTGAATTTATTATCGTGTGATGTTTTGTTGATTATATTGCTTGTGTATGCAGCAGTGGCATGTGTGAATTTGCAGTATTACATTTTCCTAAGATTGGTGATTGCTATAGATTAACAGTCGACTGAGTAGGAAGTTTCCTTTATGCAATTCATTCAATAGATGTACACAACTTTGTTCATCTCATGGTTTCAGATTGTCATCCCATGAATCCCTGCAACTATTTTACTGTCACAGTTGTTAACTTTCATTTTTGCAATTCAATTCTTTAGAGTAGCTGAACTTGATTTGCTGCAATTGAATTTCTAGATTACGTTCCGTTTATGTTTATGGATTTCAAGAGTGGTTAGATCGAGTAGGCAAAGCATTTATTCTGGGATATGAATAGGATTTCCTTTCTGTCTGCAATTGTCATTTGAATCTGATTTCATTTCCTGTTGATATATGGTAGGAAGCAATTGAATTTGTAGTGTTTAGAAGGTTGGTGGGATTACATAGGTTCTGAGGGATGAACATGGTTGTTAAGGGTAAAGTGTTTAATTACAATGATTTGGTGTTTAAGCATAAATTGTGCATCTATCCTTTGAAATAAAAGACTTTCCTGGGTGGACAATAAATCTCGTATGCTCTGTGTGTTGATAATAATTTATCTGCATTTAGGGTGCTCGACATTTTGGCACCGTTGCCGGGGAAGGATAAAAATTAAACACTATCATTGGTTACATTTAGTAATTGTTTATAGTGAGTTTCTTTTTATTCTCTTTGATGAAATGATTTGGGTTGCATGAATACGAGAAGGGTAAAACGCGATCAATTCCCAACTCCCAAAACCCCACAAGATACTAACAGTGCAGGTGGCTCGGGTCGCGGTTGAGGAGTACCATTGGGCAGAAGGACGTTCATCTATGATCTTGTTGACAGAACTGATTCATCCACTGGGGCTCGTCTTTAGGAGACTCCTATCAGAGGAAACCTTGCCGATCCTGGGGCGCCAGCGTTGGGATCCAAGGTGGAGAACATACGAGCAGCTGCGACTTCCTCGACCATCCCTGCAGACAAAGACACAGCTGTTACAACTAGACCTGCGGGTATAGGTCTGAATTATCACATCAACGGGGGGATTTTAACTAAGGAAGAGTTGGATTAGTACCACCAGAAGTTCTTGGATCAGTGGAGGAACGAAGAAAAGAAAGAGGAACAGGAGAAGGACGAAGAAAATAATGCAAAAAGAAACGAAGACGAGAAGACAGAAGAAGAGAAAACTGAAGAAGAGATGAGTAACAGACACAGGGCCAACGAGGAGGAAGTAATGGGAGAAAATCATCATCATGAAAATCGCTCCCTGCTAGAAGGAACGGTGGCTACACTACAATTTCTGATTCAACAACAAGATGAGGCAGCTCCTATGAAGAATATCTCACCATCAGTGTTACCTCGTTTCCATGGAAAGGCAGCAGAGGAACCAGACGAATTCCTTTTTGAATTCGATATTCTTTGTCACAGCTACAATTATATCACCGATGCCCAAAAGCTAAAACTTTTTCCTGCTACCCTGAAGGACAATGCATTACACTGGTTTATGAGCCTTGGAGGAGGAACCGTTACTAATTGGGATACAATGAAACAAGTGTTCCTGGAGAAATATCAGGAATATTGTAATACCAAGGACAAGAGAGAGGAATTATTTAAAATGGTGCAGAAGGAGGACGAAAATTTGGAGGACTTTGTGGAAAGACTGCTGTACAATGTGCAGAGAGCTGGGCAGACAAACATAGGGCTGGATGTACTCAAGATAATCTTGCTACGTGGGATCAGGGATGATTGTTTAGATATGTTAAATCTGCTTGGTAAGGGAGATATCTCCAAAGAACATTTTGAAAAAATTGTGGAACTATGCAAGAGATACTCCAGGGGGTCTTCCAGGAACAATAAGCGGGACAAACGAGATAAGCTAGAACATGACGTCTTCGACAGAACTCAGAAATCATCTAATGGAGGTGCCACCCATGCAGAGATAGGCAATCTCCTTGAAAATTTTAAAACAGAAATGATGAGCTCTATCTCCTCGGAGATCGATGTCCTGAAGGCAAAACAAAAACAAGCAGTGGAGGATCTCACATTAGGTGTGTTCTGCCCCCGATGTAGAAAGAATCATCCGGTGAGAGAATGTCCACTTGAAAAAGTAATTGTATGTCAGCTGTGTGAGCTGAACCATGATATGAAAGAATGTCCCTCACTTCCTCAAGTAAAGGCCGTTCTGTAGGCATCAAATCCAGATGTGGAAGCAGCCTACTTTATTGCACAGAAGAAACCGTGGCAGCCTCGAAATCAAGGTATGCCTTCAAACTCGTTTCCATTTTTTAATAATATGGGAAATTGGAATAATAACATGCAAAATGTGAATACACAATTCCCTTCAAATTATACTCAGTGGAACTCTTCCCAACCTGCAATGCAAAACTATAACTCATGGAGTCCTTGGACACAGCCACCACATCAACCTACATCGTGGTCTCCTGGATGGAGGAATTTCCATCCTGGGAACTAGTTTCCTCAACCACCTCCACCTCAACAGTCACCATATTCTCCTTAGTTTCCCCAATTCCCTCAACTTCCTCCATATCCTCAATACACACCTCAGCAGTCGCAGCTGCAGCTGTAGAATAATTCTGTCCAGAATATACCAATCCGACCTCAACTGCCTGCCCAACCTAACCCCAATCCGAATAATAAAGAAGTCCATCAATTGGAGACTGTCAATATGCCTGCTTACTCTCTTTCCCCTGTACCCTGCAACGAAATTCATTTGCGATCTAGGAAAATTTTAGAACCTGTAATTACAGAGGATGTTTCACCCTCTGGGCATAAAGAAATAGGGAATTCACAGCATCCATTTGACACAGCTCCTATCATTGAAGATGCTGAGCATCGCTTAGAAGGGACGGCTAAAACATCCGACGATAAAGGGGTGGCTGAAACATCCAATGATAAATTTGACAATACACAGCCTTCCCAGTTGATAAAGTAACCACCATACCCTGAAATACTAATGCTACCAAGAACGGGGGGCAATCTCAGTTTAACCTTCTTGGAGAGTTAAGGAACCTTTATGTCAAAATTCCCCTTCTTCAAGCTCTTCAAGATGTGCCTATTTACGCTAGAACAATTCGGGACCTGTGCACTAAGAAAGCAGGAAGGAAACCCAGGGATCCTCCCACGGTCCACGTCATAGGGAACTTATCTGCCTTGATGACAGGAAAATCCCCTGTGACTAAATATGATGACCCTGGCAATCCTACTGTTACTGTATAGATAGGACAGACACAGATACCCAACATGCTAGTAGATCTAGGAGCAGCAATCAACGTTATCACAATAGAGACTGTAAAGAAGCTTGGGCTCACTAAGCTTAGACCGACCCCTACTATTTTGGAATTAGTAGACAGATCCACCATCAGACCTGAAGGGATTCTGGACGACCTTGTCATCTCAGTAGATTCATGGGAGTACCCAGCTGACTTTTTGGTATTACAACCAAAATCGCAGCTGGGGGGACCCCCATTGATCCTGGGGAGACCTTGGTTGGCCACAGCTGATGCTTGCATCAGCTGTCGATTGGGGTCCATGACTATATCTGATGGTATGGATACTAAAAATATCACCCTTTATCCTCCGGCTCGGCCAAGTCTAGAGGCTGAAACATCCCTTTGGATAGAGCAGGAGGAGGAGGAGGATGTTCAGCCACTATTAACTATAGGGAAGGCCTTAATTTTTAAAAATGAAATAGAAGATGACACTATTAGGAATTTCATTAGTGAACCCGCTTCAGTGAATAGAGAGGTTTATCAAATTCTGAACACCACCCTGGGCAAGGAAGAACAAGAAAATCTTACGGAAGAAGCCTTAGTTGGTGACACAAACATAATCCCGGTTGTGAAAAATTCAGAGAGTATTCCTATTGAGGTAGAGCCTGGAAGAACTTTGAATATCAATCCTAGTCTCTCCTTAGAGGAACAGAAACGCCTGGTCAGCCTCTTGAAAGAACACAAGGGGGCGTTTGCCTAGGAATATACAGAGATGAGGGGTATTCCCTCTAGTCTGTGTACTCATCACATTTATATTAAAAGTGACTCCTGGCCCGTGTGTCAACGCCAACAACACATGAATCCTAAGCTGAGGGATATAGTGAAGGAGGAAATCCAGAAACTTTTGGAAGCAGGATTTATATATCCTATTTCAGATAGTGAGTGGGTCTCTCCACTCGTAATTGTACCTAAGAAAAATGGGAAATGGAGGGTTTGTGTTGATTACAGGGAATTGAACAAAGCAACTCAAAGGGATCATTTCCCTTTGCCCTTCATTGACCAAGTACTTGATACCCTGTTAGGGAAGAAGTTCTTCTCCTTCCTAGATGGCTTTAGTGGGTACAACCAAATCCAGATTGCTCCTGAGGATCAGGATAAAACCACCTTCACCTGCCCCTGGGGAACATTTTCCTACAGAGTGCTTCCCTTTGGATTATGTAACGCACCAGGAACGTTCCAAAGAGCTGTGATTGGCATATTCTCTGAATTAGTCAATGATAGTATGGAAATATTCATGGATGATTTTACTCCTTATGGCAGGGACTTTGACGAAGCACTGGAGAATTTAAAGAAGGTTTTAATTCGCTGTGAACAGACTCAGCTCTCATTAAGCACTGAAAAGTGCCATATGATGATGAGTGAGGGGGGGGTATTAGGGCATTTTATCTCTGCCAATGGCATTCAAGTAGACCCTTCAAAAATCAAAGTGATAAAGAATATACCTACCCCTTCAACTCAGAAAGAGGTAAGAAGCTTTCTGGGACATGCTGGATATTATCGAAGGTTTATAGAAAATTTCTCCAAACTGGCCTCCCCCTTGTTCTCTCTGTTAATGAAGGATGCACAGTTTGTGTGGAATACAGCATGCCAGACAGCATTTGATGTGCTTAAAGAAAAGCTGTCCACAACCCCCATCCTAAGGGGACCTAATTGGACCCTGCCCTTCCATATTTCTTTAGACGCCTTTGACACTGCCATTGGAGCAGTTTTAGGACAACAGGATGGCCAAGTGCATTATGCCATCTACTATGTTGGTAAAAACCTAGCCCCTGCTGAGCTTAATTATACTGTTCCTGAAAAAGAGTTCCTAGATATTGTTTACTCTATCAATAAATTCTGACATTATATCACCGGGTATCCTACATTTGTGCACACCGACCACTCGACCATTAAATATTTAATGAATAAACCTGTTACCAATGCCAGAGTAACCAGGTGGCTTTTGTTGTTGCAAGAATTTGATATCACCATTATAGATAAACCTGGGAAAGAAAATGTTGTTGCTGACTTTTTATCCCGATTTACTAACAGTGATGACAGTTTTCCTGTTGAGGATTCTTTCCCAGATGAACATCTATTCTCACTTTCAGCTCATTCTCCATGGTATGCAGACGTCACTAACTATTTGGTTGCAGGAAAGCTCCCGCCATATATGTCAAAACGAGAAAAAAGAAAAATTATCCAGCGAAGTGCCAGGTTTTGTTGGCTAAATGGTCATCTCTTTTACACAGGGCCTGATCTTGAGATCAGGAGATGTGTAAGAGAAGATGAGATCTTTCCTATATTAAAAGCCTGTCATGAGGAGCCTTGCAGAGGGCACTTTGTAGATAAAAGAACAAGGCATAAAGAACTGCGGATGGGCTACTACTGGCCGACTCTGTTCAGGGATGCTAAAAGGTATGTTCAGTCCTATGACAACTGCCAAAGGATGGGACAACCTAATAAAATAGATCAGATGCCCCTACAGTCCCAACTTGTAGTTGAACCATTTGAGAGATGGGCACTGGATTTCGTTGGCCCTATCAGTCCTCCTTCCAAATAGAAGGTCTACATTCTGGTTTGTACTGATTATATGACCAAGTGGGTGGAGGCTGTAGCTTTGGCTAAGGCTAATGATCAGGCAGTGATTGATTTTCTGTACAGTGAGATCTTTACCCGCTTTGGGGTACCAAAAGAAGTAGTTACCGATGGGGGGCCGCAATTCATGTCACACCAATTTGAATCCTTGCTCCGGAAGTATCATGTGCAGCACAGGGTGTCTTCGCCTTACCACCCCCAAGCTAATGGTCAGGTGGAAAGTACCAATAAGGTTATTGAAAACATCCTTACTAAAACAGTTAAGAGCCATCGAAGGGATTGGGCTGACAGGCTTCCGGAAGCATTGTGGGCATATCGCATGACTTGGCGTAGCACCACAGGTTTCTCCCCATATGATCTAGTGTATGGAAAGAGTTCCATCTTTCCAATTGAGTTTGAGATTAAAACCTTGAAGACAGCCGCCGAGAGGAATCGGTTAGCTGCAGTGGACCAGAATTTGTTGCTTCAGAAACAAAGATCTAATTGGCATGACCGATTTATTAAAAAGAAAGTCTTCAGCGAGGGATACTGGGCGTTACTCTATGACTCCAGATTCAAAAAGGATTTTAAAGGAAAATTGCGTACAAGGTGGCTAGGTCCATATTTGGTTGACAGGGTCTTTGACAACGGCACTGTCCGTCTGGTGACCATTGATGACAATCGCCTACCATTACTTGCTAATGGACACATACTGCGACTGTATCACAAGCCTATTTCGAAAGACGCATTCATTTCGCAAATCGCCGCCGATCCAGAGTATCAGCTGACACCAAGGAAGGAGCTTCTCTCTACCTCTGCCAATCCTTGAACTGTAAATCACACTTTGAATCACTGTACTTAAATAAATTTTTTTTCCTACTGTAGCGTATAATTCTTTATTTTCCTTCTGCATTTGATCGTTTCGGTTGTTGTTATTTTTCAATAACAAGTTTTGCAGGGCAGTACCAGGTGAATGACTAGATTGGGCCTGTCGAACCGGCATCGTCTTCCTTTGCTTCCCTGCATCGCATTTTTCTTTCTTCCCCAAAATAAAATTTCTCGATGGCTGAACATAATTTCCCGGCGGCTGAACATAATTTCCCGGCAGCCGTGACCCACATTTCCCGGCGGCTGAACATAATTTCCCGGCAGCCGTGACTCACATTTGCCGGTGGCTGCAACATATTTTCCGGTAGCCATGATCCTTTCCCGATGACCCGCAATCCTTTTTTCGGCAGCCGTGAACCATATTTGCCGGCGGCTTTAACATATTTTCCGAGGACCGTCAAACTTTTTCTTCCGCAGCCGTGATTGTTCCTGTTTCCGCCAATCTTTCCCGACACCGTGAACCACCTTGGGTGGATGCAACATCTTTTTAGTTGGCCACAATCTCATTCTTGAAAACTGCACTTCCACTCTATTTGGCGGACATTTCCAGCAGTAGAGACTGTTTTCTTGCACTCTGCAATGGTAACTCCTGAATTAACGAAAGAAAATTGCTTCCACTACTAGCTATGGCCCTGATTTATCCCACTCGTGCCGGCCAACTTAGCATCATTCCGACCCCGACGACGCGATGGTTTTTGTTTCATTGGTAAACGGAATTATGGCATTATCCGCGTCATTATGATCAACTTAATGACTGTGCACGAGCTCGGCTTTGCAGCGTCAGCACTCACACATTCCATTATTTTCCGCAGGCTATCCGATGCACAGTCACACGAGGTATGGCTTTGATTTTCACGTGATTAAGTGTTGATTCGATTTAATAATATCAGTCGTGCCTTTATATGTATTATCATTATGTCTCAATTAATCTCTTCCCTCGTGTGACGTAAAACCTCATAACCGCCACCTTCCCCAATTTGGCATAAAAATTTCGAACCTCCCTTTGTACTGAACTTTCCAAATTTGCCATTTTCTTTTCTCAACATCTCTGTTCAGCGATCTGTGCATCCTCTGCTCTGCAACCTCCATTCTTGGACCCTGTAGCTTTGCAGCCAAAACCATGGGGCTTCCAGCTCGTCATGAACCTTTGAATACACAAGAACTCCGAAATAATCCTGCGGTTTTTGCCATCTTTCAAGCTGCTGGCTGGATTGCATTTTTCGAGCGACTGGATGGATTTAACCGAGAAGCAGCTTTGCAATTCTCTTTACACCTCAAGGACACTCATTCTGAGGTATGGGGGCTATGGATAGAAGTCTCCGAAGCCATTATATCCAAGGTTACTGCTCTTCCATAGGTGGGAAAGGCATGGTTTGAACGACGAGTCCCCACGACGATTGTACGGGAAGCATTTTTACGAGAGGGGGAGCAAGTTCAATCATCAAAAAGAGGAATTGCACTGCACTCACTACCGCGACCATGGGATCAGGTTGCTTCTTAAGTACATCACTTGCGAAGGTAGGTACCAAACTGTTTATAATTCTGAGCTACCTTTGCTTTCCCATCTCCGCCATGGCATTTTATTGAATATTCCATACTATCTGTTCCATGACCTGCGCCATATGGCGACGTTTTTCCAAACTGCTAAACATCCACATGTTTCCCTCACCCACCATGGTCTTATAAAATTAATCATTTTAAGAACCCTGGCCCGGCACAATATCAACTGGGATCAATTCACAGCTCGCACTCAGGACCCTATTCCTTTGCCGGGTGTCCCAGTAGACCAGGCACAGCTTCAACATCAGGAGGACCGGAGTCCCTCCAATATAGTTGGGGGGGGATGATATTGCACCAGAACTAGAACAACAGGGAACAGAAGCAGATTAGGGGGAAGGTGTTGATAAAAATCTTGTGGAAAACATAGACAATAGGGCAGCTCAGACACCAGAAGGTGAAATTGGAGCAGCATCAAATGCTGCGACAATTGAACCTGAAGGTGGCAGAGCCAAGGCAAGCGAAGAAAATACTAAACTGGTGACTATTGAGTCCTCACCTGAGTGGGGAGGAGGAACTCTAATTGAGGAGGAACAACCTGAGGAACAAGAAAACATCCCCTCGACCTCAGCTGTGAATTCCGACATCCTAGGGCAACAAAAGAAAACATCTCAAAGGAGAAGAAAGAGATCAATTAAGGAATTCAATATAACCTTACCAGTCAGAAGGAAAAGAACTAAATCAGCTGAGGCAACAGAGGCAGTCAAAAGAAGATGGAAAACCCTAGAGGCATAGGTTGAGTTCCCAATCCTTGTACCAAGGCCGATGGATGCTCCACAAAAGGCAGTCGAGGAAGAACCCAGCATAGAAGGACTTCTGGAAGAAAACACACTATTAAAAGAAGAAGTCCAAGTACTTCGAAGGGAATTGGAGACATGGAAGGAAACCTGCAGAAAACAAGGTGAGAGGAAAATGTATACATTGGTTGAAGCTACAGAACAGATGGGGGAATCAAAATCTACCGAGCCTGGCAAGGAAGATGAGCGAGTGGTTTGTCCTGCCTGTGGGGAAATCTTCAAGGAGGTAGGTCATAAGATCATCCTTCGCACCTGTATAGCACAGCAGTCCCAGGCCACAATGGAAGAACCTGTAGAAAAAGAAGATGCTGCCACACAAGAACTATCATCTTTGACCACCCTTGCTGAAGCTGCTACCAATCCTGTGACAGAGGAGAAAAAGGATGAAATCAGGAATGATGATGGAGATAAGGATGGCACTGTGAACTTAGAATGCTCCCACGATATAGAGATGATAGAAGCTGAGCCACAAGGGCAGGACACTAATGAACTAGAACAGGGGGCTTCTACACAAGAACCAGCAACCCTGAATATACTTGTCCAATTGGCAGAACATGGGGGAGAAGAATCTGGGATGGAGGACACTCTAGAACCTAATGAAAAGCCTTGCATGGTGATTCCAGAATGTTCCCATGATACAGGGCTTAGAGAAGAATTGCAACCACAGGAGGATGAGGAGGTAATTCAGGATGTTGTAACACAAGAACCAACATCCTTGGAAATTGCAGCAGGGATTCCTGGATTTCAATTAGAAGATGACCCGGGGATGGATATCATACCCGATACACAGTGGAGCGAGGACGAACAGACAATAGCCTCAGGTGACACTGAGATCCTTGAGGAAGAGCTGTATGATGGGGAAGATATCCAATCTCAAGGGCAGGAGAACAAAGATGTTGCTGTTACACAAGAACCAGCAACAAAAACATTGAATTCAGAAATGAAGGAGGAAGACACTGTTACACAAGAACCAGTGTCTCCAAAGGAAATAAATGTAGCCGCTGAAGAGAATCCAGGGGGTGCTACTATTACAAAAGAAACAGCAGCCCAAGAATTGAATTCAGAAGTACATGAAGAGAATCCAGGGAATGTTGCTGTTACACAAGAACCAGCAACACAAGAAGAAAATTCAGAAATACAGGAGGAAGACACTGTTACACAAGAACCAGTGTCTCCAAAGGCAATGAATGTAGCTGCTGAAGAGAATCCAGGGGGTGCTGCTATTACACAAGAACCAGCAGTCCAAGAATTGAATTCAGAAGTACAGGAAGAGAATCTAGGGAATGTTGCTGTTTCACAAGAACCAGCAACACAAGAAGAAGATTCAGAAATGCAGGTTGATCAGGGGGAAGACACTGTCACACAAGAACCAGTGCCCCAACAAGCCATCAATACAGCTGTGGAAGGTCATCCAGAGGATGTTGCTGCCACACAAGAACCAGCAACACTCATGGAAAACCCAGAAGTGCTGGAGAACACTGTCCCACAAGAACCAGTACTTCTCCCTCTCAAAAATTTTATTGATCCGGATTCAGAGCAGGAAGAGCATTATAAAAAGGAGATTTTAAACCTCACAGTAGAAGTCTTAGCCCTGAGGATGGAAGTGGTCAGTTGGAAAATTCAGGTGGAATAAAACCAGAAAAAGATGATTGCTTTGAGTGAGCATAAAAGAATTATTAGAGCACTGGAAGAGAAGGGGGCCGAAGAACGTATGGCCCACAGAGTTCAGATAGAAGAGCTGCAGAACCAGATAAAGGAATTGAAAAAGTTTCAATACATGAAGAAGGATAAGGAAAAGATGTATACCCTATCTCAAGAACTCATGGGCACCAAGAAGCCCTCCTCCTCTTATCTAGTATTTCTCTTCGAGCAGTTTGTCTGGTTTAAATTAAAGGCTGTGCAGGAGGGGAGGTCGTTTGAAATCACAACCTCAGAAATTTTTTTGGAGACATTCTTTAGAAATAATTTTGAGGAGCAGAACTTACTATGTGAATTATACTTGCACGAGATGGCTTGCCCCTTGGATCGCCACTCGAATCCTGTTCCATTTGCAGGGGATGTTCAGCTAAGAGCCTTTGCCTCTTTTGTGAGCAACCATGTTTAGTGGGAAAGGTCTTTTCAGACCTTTTCCCACAATGAATCTTATACTAATTTATGGATTCGTAGTGAGCCCCAGAATCCTGGCATTCTTTTGGCACGGTACAAAAGTTTTCTTTCCAGCCCTTCCCAGGCACAACATATCATGAACTTGCAGGAAGAGGTAATATCCACTTGTACCAAATCCATTTCCAGGCAGTAGCAGGTTGCATTACAGGGCAGCAAGCACAGATGGCAGGTTGCCTCCTCTGCACTTAGAAACAGGGACCCCTACTGCTTTAAAAATTTTAAACATGCACTCTCTAGAGTCAAGGGTTATGTAGGGAGTATGAAGGAATGTGGAGTTAACTGGCTAGGTTTAAAGTTTAAATTTCCTCTTATTTGGTGGCCAGTAAAACCATATCACATGGATTTTTCCTTGACGAGATCAGAGGAGCAGAGATGTTGGCAGTACTGGGTTATTCATAGGGGTTTTCTGAAGACAGATCAGGAGCCTGAGTTTCCCTACAATTTTTCTTCCCTCCATGAACAGAGCTCAAGGCAGGACTCAGATTCCGAATGATCCAGGTTGTTGCATGAGGACATGCAACAAGGTAGTTGGGGGGAGATGTTGAGTCCACAATTGGTCCCTTTTTAACCATCCTTAATCACCTTTTCTTCCCTTGATTTAAACTGTTCAGCATGCTAATCAGACCTGTTTTCCTCACTCTATGCCCTAAATTTCCAAGGTAAGACTGATTATTGTTTTATCCTATTAATGCTTATGATTGTGACAATTAAGGCTGTTTATCTCTCGAAATTGTGCTAATACGTTGTGATTTATGAAGATAGCGCAAGATGAGTTGACTGCAGGAAAGTGGAGCTGAACAAGTCTTGAAACAAGGGGCGTTCGTGATTCAAGGAGACCCTCAATCCTTCAATCATCAATTAAGGCATGTGGTTCCTATGCAACCCTCCAGACAGAGCCGTACGGTTTCAGATTGTCATCCCACGAATCCCTGCAACTATTTTACTGTTACAGTTTTTAACTTTCATTTCTGCAATTCAATTCTTTAGAGTAGCTGAACTTGATTTGCTGCAATTGAATTTCTAGATTACGTTCCGTTTATGTTTATGGATTTCAAGAGTGGTTAGATCGAGTAGGCAAAGCATTTATTCTGGGATATGAATAGGATTTCATTTCTGTCTACAATTGTCATTTGAATCTGATTTCATTTCCTGTTGATATATGGTAGGAAGCAATTGAATTTGTAGTGTTTAGAAGGTTGGTGGGATTACACAGGTTCTGAGGGATGAACATGGTTGTTAAGGGTAAAGTGTTTAATTACAATGATTTGGTGTTTAAGCATAAATTGTGCATCTATCCTTTGAAATAAAAGACTTTCCTGGGTTGACAATAAATCTCGTATGCTCTGTGTGTTGATAATAATTTATCTGCATTTAGGGTGCTCGACACACACAACCAATGCATGCACTATTGGAGGATTTGATAAGAGGAATCCCTTCCACCATGTCATCCTTGTTCAATTCTTGGTGTTATTTGTAGTTCATATGGCCAAATATCTCATATGAAAAATTTCTGATTCCATTGGCATGAGATAGAAGCACTTACCCACTGGAATTTGGAAGAAATTTTGAGAATTTGTACATCCTAGCTTGATGATCAACATACCCCAATGCCACCACTTTGTTGGAGGATATTTCAGCTATCTCATCCTCAGTTGGAGTAAATGTTACTCTCTTGTCCTGTTGAGTATGTGTCATTTGGTTTACTCATATCAGGTTCACTGCCAAGTCTGGTACATACAAGAAATTGTTGAAATACCAATATTTTCAAGGTCAGTCCTGCCAACTCCTTTGGCCTGGATCTCAGAATCATCACCCATTCGAACAGTTGGGCCACTATCCAAATACATGGATGTGAAGAACTCTCTTACAGAGGCCATATGCCTTGATTCTCTTGAATCAATGATGAAGGTGGAGGGATCTGAAGAACTTGCAACCAAAGCATGCCACTTCTCCTTGTTGTCAGAACTTGAAGTACCATCCTTCTTCCTTGCGCCCTCTGGGACTGGGATGTTGTTCTTCTCCAACAGTTGCGACATCATATCAATGGTTTTATTCATGAAATTACTCTCTGGATTCCATCCCTTATGTCAATAGGTGTATTTGGTATTCTACTTTCTCTTCTTGTCCTTGTCCTTGCAAGGATTCGAACCCCCATTAGGAATTTTGGGTCTGTCTGGTTTCTTCTTATCTGGTGGTTTCAAATCCTTGTCTTTCTTCTTGCCTTTCAATGCATTCAAAACCCTTGTAGCAATATATTGGTCCTTGATTGTTTTGATGGTGCCCATATGCACTAGGTTATCTTTCTCTTGGGTCAAAGACTCCATGAAGCTTCCTAGTGATGGAATTTTCCAATTTCAAATGGTTAGCTTTCCATAATGAAATGTGCTAACAAACACAGAGTATTCTATCTGTAGATTCAAAAGTATTGACCGTATGATTTTCTCTTCCTTCTTCTCGATTCCACACTACTTGAGTTGAACCACCAAAGACTTGAATTTGGTGAAGAAATATCGAATGGTATCATAATGCACTGGGCTCAAGGTGATGAGCTCATTTTTGAGCTGGTTCCCCCTCATTTCATCATTTTTCCCAAAGATAGCTTCGATATTGAGCCAAACTTCATTTGGGGTGGATAAACTGTCAACATGAAACAAGAGTTCTCTCGAAATGTTGAGACATAGAATTTCGAAGGATTCATTAAGTCTATTGAAGTATTTCAACTTCTTTACTGTAGAATTTGGCTTGAAATTTCTTCCCATGGTGACCCTATAGAGACCCTTGGATCTTAGTTGGATGACCATCTCTACCTTCCATTTGAAGTAATTGAATGGAGTCAACAATACATGAGTTTTCTCTAGATCTTCTTGCGCTAGTGGTGAGAATTCGCTGAATGTACCTGCAAAAACCACTCAAACCTATCTGGAAAATCCCTCAATATGTAGCTCAAACACTACATATTAATTTGCAACTCCAATCAGCTTTGATACCATATGAGAATTTTATTCACAGCTGGATCCAGGAGTACAAGAGACTCTCACAATTCGAAGTAGTTTGCAAAAAACCAACAAAAAAGCTTGAAAGAGTAAAAAATACACACACATGTGAACACAATAGTGGATATTATTGAACTATCTAACTTATGAATGTGTTTATATCAGAAATATATTACATTAGGAAGAAATTATGAGGCTTAGGAATCCATTTGGGAGTGTAAATGTGTCATGGCAATATTTGACCTCAACCCCCCCTAGGTGGACCAATCAACTCTCAAATCACCCAAAACAATAATGAACCATGGTGAGGCATGATGGGGCATAATTGAGTCCAAGATAGGTGTGGGTGAGAAAATAGAGGTGTGGGAGTGGCTCAAGGTGACAATAAATTCACTAGGAGGCCAAAAATGGACTAAAGACAACACTAGCGCCCCTAGTCAAACCTAGATTCCTCAAAACAAGGAAGGAGTGCCCCAAGACATTAATGAGGGAGAAAATGTGCTAGGTTTACCAAGATAGAGCACTGGTTTGTGTGTGAATGGGCTAAAATAACCATTTCACCTCTGAGACCAACTTCCCCTAAGTCTAAACCATAGAAATCAATGCATAGAAGCAAAATAATTTGACTAAGGTATTAAACTAAGGTAGTAAGGATGGATTAATGTTCTAATTGAGGAAGTGGGAATAGGGAACCTCCTATTAATAATGAATTAAATTACACCATGGTAAAGGTAACTATTCCATATTTTTATGGCTCCTCACAAATGTCTTCTAGTGCTTGGTTGCAAAAATTAAGTGTATATTTTCAGTTAAATCCTATGGTTGAAGAAGATTCATTGAAAATGGCCATTTTGCATCTTGAAGGGGAAGATAGTGTGGGTGGTTCCATGGTATTAGAACCTTGGGACATGATAATATTTTATCTTATGAGGGTTTCTCCAATGCATTAATGGAGATATTTGAGAGGAAACACCCCAAACTCCCTTTCAAAGAACTAACACAATTGAAGCAAGTATGAACTCCTGAAGCATATATATTAGAATTTGAAAATATTTTAGTAATGGTTTCTGATGTATCTATGGATAGGATGATTTTAATATTTATTGAAGTATTGACACAACCTTTAAGAGGGCTTGTGAAATCCCACAAGCCAACCACTTTGAAGGATGCCATGAATTTTACAAGATATTTGCAGAATGTGTTGCCAAGAACCAAATACCCCCCAAGCCAAATTTCCCTTCCAAGTTCAAGGAAGGTAAGAAACCATGGAAAAGGACTCATTTTCCAAAGAAATTATAGGATGACCAATCAAAGAAGAACTTAGGAGAAAGAAGCTATGTTTCACATGCCAAGAACCTTGGATTCCAGGACATAAGTGTGCAAAGGGGAAGACACACTACATTGAAGTTTTTTCTAAAGATGATGAAGAGGGGGAGGAGGAGGAGGAGGAAGCACAAATTTCAACCCAAGAAGAGGGGTATGAAAAATATAAGAATAACAACCCATTCCTGAGACATGAATAATTGCAATACTCTTAGGTGTACCTAGATTCCACACCTTGAGACTCAAGGGTAACATACAAGGCCAAAAGGTCACAGTTCTAGTGGATGGTGGAGCCACTAATAACTTCATATATTCATACTTGGTGGAGAGGATAAAGTTACAACATGAAACTTTTGATGGTTTCATAGTCATCATTCCATGTAACAATTCTATGGACTATACTAAATGGATTCCAAAGCTTCAAGTTACTATAGGAAATCATACTATCACTGACAATTTTTATGTAGTGAATGTGGTTGATGCAAATTTGGTGTTTTGAGTACAATGGTTGTATTATTTAGGGGAGAATACAATGAAATACCAAGTCCTTGAAATGAGTTTCAAAAATTCGGAAGGGAAACCCATCTTGTTGAGGGGATTACACAAATTACCCAAATCAAGTGGTGTCCTCTCAAAACCTGAGGTCTATCATGAGGCATGGAGACAAAGAATGGGATGATGAATGTTTAATTACATATCCTAAACCTCACTTAAAGGTTTCTAGGCATCCTAAAAATTAAGATCAATTATTGAGTAAGTATGAGAGGGTTTTTGGAGACCTTGTCCCAGGAAGACCACTAGACAGAGGGGTGGATCATATCATTGAGTTAGATATAAGAACACAAACTATCAAAATGAAGCCCTACAAAAACCACAAAATGATTTTATATGAGATTGAGGAGGCCATCAAATAACTCTTGGAGTTGGGTCTCATAAGGCCTAGTTCCAACCCATATGCTTCTTCAGTGGTCATGGTAAAGAAAAAGGATGGAACTTTGAGGATGCGCATTGATTTTAGAGCATTGAATAAGAAGACAATGAAGAATAGATATCCCATCCCAATGATTTATGAGATCATGTATGAGCTCCATGGAGCTAATTTCTTCTCAAATATTTACCTTAGATCTGGTTATCATCAAATTCGATTAAGGGAAGAAGACATACCAAAGATTGCTTTCAGATGCCACTATGGTCACTTTGAGTTTGTTTCCATGCCCTTCAGCTTGAAAAATGCACCTGCCACATTCCAATCATGCATGAACAATATCTTCCACAAGAAACTTCATAATTTTGTACTAGTTTTATTTGATGACATTCTTATTTACAATAAAACTTGGAAGTAGCATTTGCATCATCTAGAAGAGGTATTAAAAAATCTGCATGATCAATCTTTGTTTGCTAAGTTGTCAAAATGTGAGTTTGGTTTGGCAGAGCTCTTTTATCTTGGACACATAATTGGTAAATATGGTGTTAAGGTGGATATGGAGAAAATAAGAGCCATTATAGAATGGCCTCGTCCCAAAAATCTCACACAATTGAGAGGATTCATTGGAATTTGCACCTACTATAGAAAGTTTGTGAAGGGGTTTTCCCAACTCACTTCACCTCTCACTAATTTGAGAAAGAAAGATGATTTCCAATGGCATGAAGGGGCTGAAACATATTTCCAAAGAATGAAATAGGTAATAAGCAACTGTCTTATTCTAGCCTTGCCTGATTTTTCTAAACCATTTGTCTTAGAATGTCATGTATTAGGAGAGGGCATTGGAGTAGTCCTAAAACAAGGAAAAAACCCAATAGATTTTGAGAGTAGGAAGCAACAAAAACATGAGAATATTTAATCCATTTATGATAAGGAAATGTTAACCATCATGCATGCTTTGATCAAGTTTAGACAATACTTGGTGGCAAACAAATTTGTGGTCAAAACTAGCCATAATAGCTTAAGGTACTTCCTCACTCAAAAGGATCTAAATGAAAGGAAACAAAAGTGGTTGAGTAATATTCAAGAATTTGAATTTTATTTTGAATATCTAAAGGGAAAAAATAATGTGGTAGCTAATGCCTTATCTAGAAGACTTTCTATTTCTCTAATGGATGTCGCAGAAAACTGGAAAGCCACATTAGAAGTAGAGTATGCCAAGGATAAGTTTTATTGTGAAAATTTTGATGGGACCAACCATGCTGATAGGTATAAGGTGTTGGAAGGAATAATATACTACAAATATATAATCTATTTGGTCCCTAGTTTGATTTTGAAGGAGGAAATTTTAAAGAAAGCTCATGATTCTCCTCTAGCAGGTAACCCTTGTTTCTTCAAAACATACATAATGTTGAGGGAAATATTCTCATGGAAAGGGTTGAAGGATGGTGTTATAAAGTATGTTAATGAATTGCCCACATGTAAGAAAATTAAAGTGGATCAGACTGTAATCAGGAATATTGCACCTTCTGTGGACAGAAGTTGTTCCTCTAGTCTGAAAGGTTCTGATCCAGAACAAATGAGTGAACAAAAAAGGATGAAGACCTTCCCTAAATGTCGTAGACACTTGGAATACTGCTTCAATAGTGAACCTATGTACTTGCAAATAGATCAAACATGCAAACACATCAAAAATACCAGAAAATCATCTACTTATCCATGTTAGTGACTAAGGAATCTAACAACATGTACATGTGAAATCAAAACAACAGTGATGTGGGACGGAAATCATCTTTGAATTAAGAATGTATGGAGAAGCTTAGAACCGTTGCGTTAGTGTCGAAAATCCCCTCCATGAGACAAACACTTCATCCCCATAAGCCAAAAATTTGCTCTCTATGCTCTCCAATGACTTGGGCTAAGTGGTCAATCCAACAACATAACAATACCTCTATAGTTCCCCCCTCAACTATGGACATGAGCTTGTATTTATAAGGATTAATGGATATGAATATTTGAGAGAATTATGGGTGAGGTGGCTCCAAGATCATACCATGGGGGATATTGAGCTCAAATGACCCATAATGATAGGGATAAGGGAGGACACAAGTCTCATGATCTAGAAGCCTCGAGAAACTTCTCTTTTTCCCATTTTACCTAGGGTACTGCTTTTCTTCTCTTATGACAGAGCGGTTTATATGAGAACCTATTTTGGAACAAATACCATAGGAAGTGGCACCGCATCTTGAAAATAGGATACAGGCGGTGCTGAGCAAGGTACCGCTCATGGGCCATAAGGAAAGCGCGGTGCTAGGTTTTTTCAAGTAGAATTAACAACGAGAGCAAGTTTTCACTCTAAGTGTTGGGATTAAGGGAAAACATGGAAGTTAAGGGTATTATCACATGGTGGTGATAGGATTTGGGTATAACAGAATGCCCCCCAAAGCATGACACTTAGAGGGATACGATAAGCAAGAGGTTTGAGAGAACAAGTTGTCACTTCGAGGTGAAAATGTCAACTCGGTCAGAGAATGTCGTCCAGTAGGCATATGTAGTACATCAATATTTTTGACTTATAGAAACATGTAACCAACTCATGGATGCAGACCAATACAAGGTCGATCCATGAGAGGAATAAACAAGCATGGATACTAGAATACAGCATAGATCCATGTGATAGAGGAATCAAACTTGGACATATCTACCAAAAATACAATGTAGATCTATATCAGATAGAAGCAAATTTGAGTATAGCCATGACCATACAAATGTGGATCCATGCTAGATATACAAAACTCCATCGCAACCTGGGGAAAGCAATGAGTGAAAAAAAATACCAAGGGTCTTCCTCTCGTCTTCCACAAAGTACGATTCTATCCATGTGATTACAATGACTTGAAGTCAAACATGGTAGAAACCACTTGATTACCGGCCAATTATGTGAACTGTTAACAAGTGCGAGGGAGATCACCATTGATGTCAATGATTCCCAAGGTACCCTAGTACAATCTACTGAGCGCGAATAGATGTCCTGATGTCGAACACCTAGTCAATTCTATCGATCAAAGGTCAATGATGTGAACCTATGTCAAGAGCGAGAGAATCTGTCATTAAGGCATACAGATCTCAAGGTACTAAGTTTTGTTTCTAAGAATATTTCTCGGATGATGAGCTGATGTCGACGGGAATAGTATCGTCGAAGGAGGGCCATGATGAGTCCCACATCGACGAAACAAAACTCGAAACATAGTTCTAGAATGATGTGAATGTAGTAACCATAAGACTAACTCAAATGTACTGACACAGAGACTATTTTGACTGCAGAGGTAAACTTATTTAACTTCCCTTTGAACATTGGGTGGCATGACAAAAGACTTGGCAGCATGACTAAACCAGACAAACACACAGTGCAACAGTGGACAATGCATTCTTTTGACAGACTCAAAGGAGTGGCATGACTCATGAAAGTGGATCTTCATGGAGATCGACTGAATACCCAATTGACTGAAATGATATGCAGACAAGTGCCATGTTCAAAGGTAATGACAAGATACTACCATTTATTTGCAAAATGATTCCCTTCCCATTTCCCCCTGTCATGGTTGATGAGTGCCTCTTTTTGGTTTTACGAGTTTAAAGAGGGTAACAAACACTCGGTATAGCTCGTCTGAAGACAAGTCCAAACTCATATGTTATACAAACCTGAGAGAGGAGGGGTTCGTTCCCAAAAAAGGGTCTCTCAATGTTGAATTTAACGAGTCCAATGAAAGAAAACTCGGTAACGTTCATTTTTAGAGAGTCTTAATGACCATGGAAGAAGACTCCAAAGGGTCCTTTTTCATATGATTTAGTCCCTAAGGTCCAAAAAAGTATAAAATAATACCTTAGAGAACTCTTCCAGTCATGATTGTCTGGAGTGTTCCTTTTTCATAAATAGTCTATCCGAACCGAAAAAGAGATAACCTACCATCGAAGAAATGACTCTTCAAATGCTTTAACGAGTGTGAAGAAGACAAGATCGCTTGACAATCTTTTCATATTTAAGGAGCCTAAAAAGAGTTTAAAGAAGACTCCATTAGGTCTCTTTTCACGATGAGAGATTTTACGAGCCTGAAAAGAATCAGAAACGGACTCGGGCCTTTGATACTAAGTTTCGAGAGCATGACCAAAGTGTCGCAATAAACGGTCAAAGACATTTTCCATTTTATGGTAGTACAAAAAAGTAAAAAACAAACTCCTGAAACCTTACTGCTACTGCTCTTCAATCCTGCAGTGACTCAAAAACAGGTGTTAAATGCCGCAATAACTGACATTAAAGGATTATGACTGATATATTTTGAGTAATAGATGATTTTAAAACAAAACTATAGCATGTCAAACCCAAAAATGTGTATAAAAGTCATGTAAATAGTGAAAAATGAAAACATTTTACTATTTACCCATAGTTGAGAGCATTTGGAGCATTTTCTTGGCCAGATTTTCAGTCACTGATATCAAAATATTCCACCATCGAATTCAAGCACCATCAGTTCCAGGTAATAGCCTAGACCATACTCTTTCATTTTATGTCTTTAATTTTGATTTTTAATGGTGTTTTGGACTTGTATGGCAAGCCCTAAAATCATGGGAGTGGGCACCAGTCTTATCCCTTACGGGATAAGCGGTACCTCGCTAGAACCGCATTGAAAACATAACGCACAGGAGGTTCCATCGCCTATCCTCTACGGGACATAGGAGATGCCAGCCATGGAGAAATAAAAATAGTTACACAAGAAAAACTAGCTCATTTTACTTGATTTGGATGATTAAGAATGATTCTAACAAGCCTTGTGATTGTTTTTGGCAGGTTCTTGCTGATAAAAAATGGTCATATGGAAAGAGAGACAACATGATAATGATGACACCTTCTCCGAATGAAATGCAGGTTGCATAGCCGCATTGAGAGACCGCAGACTCTTAAAATTCTTCCGCACACCCAGTATGGTATCGCATGAGTGATTGCTAGAGAATATACTCTGGATGTGGAATCCAGAGAAACAAAATTTCGAGGTTGGTGCTCACATTTTGACAGTTGAGGTAGAGGACATCTACTTTTTGATTGTCCTTTCGAGACGGGGTGCTCCCATCTCGCTGACTGGTTCCCGTGGAGGGGAAATTAATACACAAGAGTTGATAGACCGTCACTGTATTCCTGGGACAAGGACATCGAGGAAGAAAATCACCATAAAAGCAGTGATAGATGGACCTCTATGGACTGTATTATTTACCATGCAGAGAGTGGTGGGAAGCCAAGGAGTGCACCAGGAATCTAGAGAACATATGCTCTATGCCATAGAGGCCATGGAACCTACAGTATTTAATTGGGGGGAATCCCTGCTTCCAATCTTCAAGGATCAGCTGACCAAGTGTTGACAGGGCGAATTGAATAAATTTGGTTTCAGTTCCATTCTAGCTTACTCCTTCTTTGAGCGAGTTCCACAGATAAGACCCCATGTGGTCTTTACAGAGCTGAGAGTGCGGGACCCTTGCATGCAGAGGTGGGTCCGGATTATGTCTCGTACTGGAGCGAGCAGGGGCAAGGCAAAGTTTGGTGACCCATTCTTTCGATGGTTGAGAGATCAGCTCCCCATGGTGGAGGATTATGCATATGCGGGCACTGACTTCAGCGGTGGCCCTGACCTACCACTCCCACCTGTTGGATAGTGGGGTGACATCGGTAAGAAGCAAAAGACCCTAAAATGGAAATAGTTTTTTTTATGTTTTTGATGTTTTATATTTTTTATGTTAAGTAACGAGACTTGAATATTTTCATGTAGACGTCGGAGCAGCAGGACCTAGGGGAGCTTCCCCATTGGATAGATGAGCCGGAGCCCGATTTGTATCGCAGGGTGACGATGTGACCAGGGAGTTAGAGTAAAACCTGGAGAGGTTGACGTTAGACATCCTTGATGCTTCCATTTATGACCTCCCTTTGAGGTATTAGAGGCCTACAATGAGAGTACCGAGTCATTTTAGCAGACTGCTACATAAAGTAGCCTAGGAAGTGATGTGTTGCCACGAGAATCATTAGACGATGTGTGCATGATGTATCC
>LPNX011092425.1:724985-792424 GCA_001517045.1 Pseudotsuga menziesii | reverse complement strand
TTTCTGTGAATCCATAGCTTTAGAAAATCTGTCCCGGCTGCGGTAGAAGGCTCCCAGTCTTGATGTCGAACCTGCAAAACAATTTTCGGAGGAGAGTAACAACCTACAATGGATCTGATACCATGTATGAATTCAGGCCTGTAGTATATTAATTTCACTCACAGCAATTAACAATTGATCATGCAAATTATCAACAATGGAGACTGAATATGGAGCTGTAACACAAAATTATATTAACTAAGTGTACAATAGCCAACCCTGTAATAACATAGGCTGCTGAATATATATAATACATGAGCAAATCAAATGCATGAGGAAGCATCCAAATCTAGCATAAAGCAGGCTTACCCAAAATAGGCAAATCCCCCATAGGTGTAAAAAGTTGATCCCAAATCTATCAAGGACCCCACGAATTAGCAAGGGCGCATGGGAAAGCTAAAGAGTGGTCAAATGGCAGCTCATACATGCTTTTGCATGCAGGAAAGAGTGGAGGATGAAAGGGGAATAAAACAGGTTCACCTCACCTAGTCTAGCTTTCCTTATGTGCTTTAAAAACTGGAAAAGCAGTCAACAAAGCAGAAAAAGTAGAAGGGCACCTAGGAGGCCAGGAATAAAGCAGATTTGATTCCCAGGACTTTCCCAAGTGCTCCATGAGTCAATAATGGAAAGTTTGACCTCTATGGATAGGCAATTGACAACTTGCACATGGTGGGACTCATGGACTAGGCAAATAAGACAAAATAAATGAAATAATGTCTAAGTGGGTAAATACTATGGGTTGATTATTCTAACACCACCTGCCAAAAGCCCAAGTATTTCTGTTTGATGACTGGTTGAACAACATCACAATGGACCTTGTGGAGACCCTCAAAAGAATGTTGTTACCTGGAAAACATTTCAGAACCAGACCTACAGGAGAGTATGACATAGCAAGATTAAGGGCCCCATATAGGTTCATAGCTTTAATGCTTAACATAATTTTTGGAAGAGCACATGGGAAAGCCTTCAAACTAGAGTGGATGCCCCTTATTTTTTATGTTGCAACCCAGGAGACCATTTTCAACTAGGCTAGCATTGTATCAAACAGTCTTTCAACCTGCATGGCCTCGGCTCTGGGAGGAGTGTCCCAGAAGAGATCCAAATTCTATATGAGTTCCATACTTTTTGATTGTATATTCTGCAATCATCCTTTCCCTGGCCTCAGGTGCATCTAGGATAGGGAAAGAATTCCTGTCTATTCTGCATATAAACCACTGTGGGCACACAAGTATCATAGCCATTACCAAGACGTCTGTGAACACTTCATCATGCCACTGTATACACTCATTTTCTTGAAGGAGTGTGATTTTATATCAGAGGAGGCACTGCAAGTAATTGAAGAATATGTAGACTACTATATGACTGAGGATGGCCTTTATTTTAGGATGTTTGGAGGTTCAAGAGCACCCTCCCTGTTGCCCAAATACGCCACTGACTACATCATTCACAAGGAGGCAGTTAGGCAGGTCTTCTTGGATGGCATAGGGAGATTTCTGTTTGAGCATAAGAATGCCGCCTATCCTCCTTTTCCCTTCAAGTTACGAAGTTACAGGTTCACTAGGGTGAAGAAAGTGGCTGAGTTTGTAGAAGAGTTGGAAAGGTTTCATTTTGGTGAGATTCCCTTCCATAGAAATGACTCCCACGGTAAAGTAGTTGAACATTGTAAAGAAAACAACATACATTTTGAATACACGCACCATTGGGATAGGGAAGAATCTGTCTTCCGAAGTGTGTTGAACATGATCGCCTTGAGGAGAAGGTTCAAGAAGAAGATAATCACCAAAGGTGGGAAGGGAGATGAACAAGCAAAAGCTGAGGAAGAAGCCAAGAGAAGAGCTGAGGAATCCCAAAGGTTGGCACAAGAAGTTGCAGGGTGGCTGCATACAGAAGAAGAAGAGAAAAGAAAAGCTACAAAATAGGTAGCTAGAAAAGCGGAGGAAGATGCAAGGAATGAAGAAGAAGAAAAGAAAATGAAGCTTGAGGAGGAGCTATAGAAGTAATAAGCAGAGAGGCTAAAGCTGACATAGACACAAATAGAACAAGAAGCCTCTGACACAGCTGGCGGTTAGACCTAGGACATTGAAAACCCTGAAGTACAGGACCCAGAAGTACCTACTGCCAGCACACCTGTGGTCCCCGCACTTAAGCTGGTCCCTTTTGTACAGAAGGTGGGTGAATAAATCCCTGATTTCAACACTATTTTCTATGACAGGGAAACAAAGAGGATAGTGAAGAGAAAGGAAAGGAAGGTTGAAACAGGAGGTTTGCCCAGGAAAATGATAACGAATACGCCCGTCGTATTTGGAACAGACCGAGAACCTCAATTCACCATCAGAGCCGGAGCTGCACTAATTCATGCTTCGGAGGATAATGTGGAAAAGATTATGACAGAATTGGAGAAATCCAAGAAGTCCTCTGCTCAACTGAAAGACACATTGAGAAAAGAGAGAGAGGAAAGCAATAAGCTGAAGAGGAAATATCAGGACATGGAAAAATAGATAAGGGCGTCAAAGGATGAACTGCAGCTCCTCCAGGTGGAGAGGCAAGTTAAGGAACTACACAAGAGTGTCTAGAGAAAGTGCAGCAAGAGTATCAAGAGCTAAGGGTGGAGAAGGAATAGTTGCTAGGAAGGATTGAAGACCTAGAGTTGCAGAAAACCACCTGGGAGGCAAAAGAGAAGCAAGCTCAAGAACAAGAAGGGGAGCTTTAGGAATAGATCTCTTCTCTAACTACCACCTTAGAGGCAGCAAAAGAGCAGTAGGTTAATATACAACCCTTCAAAGAGCATGTGCTGGCCCAAAAATCCAAGATGCTGCAGCTGGAAACCGCCATCGAAGAAGAGAGATGCAGGGTTGTGCAAATAGACAGCCGATTAGAGGAAATTCTGGAGACTTGCTATTATTTTGTTGACAGATCCCAAGATGTATTGGAAGTCCTAAAAGCAAGAATGACAAGGTTGGATAATAATGAAGAAACCCCTGCAGAGCTTCCTCGAAAGATAAACAGGCACTCCAGTAGGATTATGATTTGTTATAGTTTTCTATAAACACAGCAGAGGATTTCAAAAAGGCTATGAGGAAAACTAAAGGAGCATGCTTAGAATTCTTCAGAAGTCTTCTAGTCACATACAATAGGTGCCAGGTCGAAGATGAGCAGAGGCTAGATGCTTTTCCAGACCATAATTCATTTGTGGAAATGTTGCAGAAGAGGTATCAAGAGGAGGAGGCAAAAGTGCAGCACATTAAAGCCCTTGATGACTAGATTTTGAGGAATGAAGTAGATCATTCCAACATCAGTGTGCAGCTATTGGAGGACCAGTTTCATCTAAGTGCGGCGATAATTGAGGCCATCATAAACAAAGCTGCAAAGTTTGAAATAAACATTCAATTTTTGGAACCTTGTGCATTCGAAGGCATCGCTGCTGAGGCTTTAACATGGAAGAAATTCCTAAATACTCAAGTAGGCCCCTCCTCATGAATAATCATTCACTTTTGTAATGTGTAACGGTTTTGTAAACTTTTGAGGAAATTTTTGGGAGGCGAAAAGTTGGGAAGCCCAAGGGTTACTTGTGGGCAACCCAATAGTCTCATCTTTTTGTATAAATATAGAAGACTTGAGGGAAAAAGGGCTTTTCCCCAGTTAGACATGTAAAGCGATATTGTAAAAAGAACTACTTTTTTTTGCAATAAAGAATTATTGTTTGCCTGTTGGAGAAAGATTGGTGGGACTTTCAAATGTTATGCTGTGGATTGCAAAAAGATGAACTATTTCATTTTTCTAGCTTTTTGTCCATTAACTGTGAGATTGCTCTAACTCTTAGAGCCTATGTTCTTGTTTGAATGATTTCTAGTTTATTTTGTGGAATTACCACCATGAGTAATGTATGTTGTTCATAAGCAATTGGCTATTTGATTGTCCAAATATCTGTAATTGTTCAAGTGTTTTAGAAAGGAATATCAGCTATCTGTAATTTCTCTTTATCATGCATGCATAATACACATTACGCATAAATAAGTTACAATTTGGCTCCCCGGGGATAGATAGATAGATATATAGTTAGTTTTACTTTATTTATGCATATGTGATTTGGTTTGCTTGCGAGTTCTCAGACGAGAGGTAAGAACCTGCACATCACGTTGTGAATATTCCTTGCATCCTTTATCACCCTGCCTGGTTAATTAGGCACTTGCATATCATACTTAAGTCAAAAAATAAAAAATACACAATGGACCGGGCCTCAACCGGTAAATCCTTTCTTTTTGTTAATTGACCTACGGTAGCCGGACCACAAACCGGATGGATTCCCTATACTGAACAGTCACGGGCTAGTTGGGAACGTTGACTAGGGAGAATCCCTTGCTGTTGTTGCCTGCAAATTTCCAGGCCTCAACAGTTTTTGGCACTAGAAGGAGGGCCTCCAGTGCATGGCTGGCCATGGAAACTTATTTTCCCAAGATTACCTCACCAGTAGATGTTTTGAATCTTTTAACCTAACCAAAGTACTTACAGGTTTTGGTTCTACCTTTGAAGCAAGTAAGCATGGTTTCACCGTACGTTTCCCTTTGCTCAGACTCATGTTCTTTTACCTATGCTCATGGCTGGTATAAATGTGAATCATCCCAACCCACTGCCAACTTAGAGAGCTAGATCACCTTTGAACCTAACACCTCTACTGCATAACCTACCTCAAACTTTTGATAAGCTGCTGCCTAAGTTTGACCACGATGAAAAGACTGCTATAGATGACCACTTGCAAAGTTTCTATTTAGCAGTAGAAGGGTTAAGGGCTGGGGAGTATGAGGATGTTGTCTGTAGATTGTTCCCATATACCCTTAAAGGAGCAACAGCATCCTGGTATTTCAGTTTTCCTGCAAACTCTATTCCTGATTGGGACACTTTCGAAAGGATTTTCAGAGGTAAATACGTAGTCCTGAACACACATGCCTAACTAATGAAAGGTCTTGGTTTGTTAAAAAAAGAGAAGAATGAGAAGGTGCATCATTTTACTCAAATATTTTCAACATAGTTAAAGAAATTTTCTGAAACTGACATACCCTCAGACAAGTACTTAATTGAACATTATACCTTAGCCCTAGGACCTGAGCTAGCCATGTTTTCCAAAATGAAAGCTTTACCTACTTTGGTAGAGACTTATGAAGAGGCAGAAAGGGTAGAAGCTAAAAGAGAAGGTATAGAAGATTATCCCGATCTACCTGAATAAAAGATGACCAGGAAAAGAACCCTACTGCTGCCTAAACCTAAAGAGGAGCAATCACATGAGTTTGAGGGAATGCTGAAGATGATTCAGAAACTATCCAACAAAATAATAGATCTGGAGAAAGAAAGGGAAATTCAAAAAACTTACAAAACACACTACCCAAAAAGAGAGGATAGCAACCAATTGAAAATCCCTCCCCCAAATTTAGCATCAATGAACATAACAGAGGTGGGGGGGGATAATTTCTGCACTTTTCACCAACAACCTCATTCTAAAAAGAAGTGTCCTCAATGGTTAAATTCAATGACATTAGTAATGAATAAGATTATGAACTCTAAGTTGACTAAAGACAGTGATAAAGAAGAAGGAAAAAACCAGACCATAGAGAAACAAGATGATGATATCATGTTCTTATGGAATGGTGTCTCTCTTTTCGACACAGGAGAGGATGCTCTTAAATCTGAATCCACACTTACAGCAACAAAAGATACAGACATAACAATTAAATACAATGAAATAATGTCGAAGATTAAAAGGTTGCAATTGAATATCAAAAGACAGATAAAAGCCAATATTGAATATAAAACACTTGAAGTCACTACTGTCAACCAGGAAACTGAGCTAATCAGTGAGCCTGTCAAACTTGTGGAAGAACAGGTAGGTGTGAAGGAGGGAAACAATAAAGAAACCAAAAAACTTAAAGAGGATATACCCACACAAAACCAACCAGGAGAAGAAGACATAGAACCAGGTTGGGAAGAAAAAGCTGACACCCCGCCTTTTCTTTTGACCCTGGAAATGCTGAATCATAATGTGCATAATTGCTTGGTAGACTCTGGATCAGCGGTGAATGTTATGCCACTGGAGGTTTGCAAAAATATTAATGGACAGCTAGAGTCCACACCTTGGGAAGTAGTGCAATTAGATAACACAGGTGTCAAAGTAGTGGGAGAAATGAAAAATGTCCTGATTCGCTTTTCTGCAAATAACAAGATATGTCAATTTATCGACATTATGGTGGCTGACATACCGGGTGGATATGGGATTATTCTCAACCAAGATTGGTCCACCAGGTTGAAGGGTTATTTTGATTTAGATTGGTCTCATTTATTGTTACCTCTCAGGGGTACCCAAAATCAGATTAAAATTTTGAGAGAGACTTACATGAAGCATATTGTCACTAAGCTAGGAGAAGGTAATGAATCTGTTGATTCTATCCTAGGAAATTATCTAACTGAGCTTAAGCTAAGACATCATACCTCAAGAGAGGCCAGTTCTAGAATTGACACTCAGCCTGATCTCCTTCAACTTCCTTAGGCTGGAAAGGATGACGGTAGACTAATAGACATGGTGTCAATTTCAAAAATGGTACACGTAGACCATGGATAGATTTTTTGCCTACACTAGAGCCTAGCCCTTTAACTCGTTGGATTGAGGATTTTTTAAGGGCAGGCACACTTTTTTCTTTCTTTTCTTTTTGCTTTGTACATAAATAAATTGAGTTGTTTTTCTTTAATGCTTTGATGATGTTTTCTTTTGTAAATGCTTTGTTATCAGTTCTTTTGGTTTTGAATGAAGAGGCAAACTTTTGGTTGCAATGGAAACATCAGGGTTCTTAGTTAACTGAAATATTGAGGAAAAGACTGTGCTTTGAAATACAAAATGTATTCTAGTATCAGTGCTCCTAATTGGCCATGCATTCATTGAGGTTCTACTTAACCCCTGTAAATAACTCAGGAATTAACAGGGTTGGAATACTATTTTGAGGCTCCATCCATTTCACATCTAAAATGTCCAAGGGAGTGACAGCAAAGGACCCACGGAAAGGAAGCAAGGTAAACAATATATCATATATAAATGATCCCATGCCATGATTTCAGAAAAGCTAAAAGCTATCAAGAGTCAAAAATCCTTAAAGAAACAATACATGTCAAAGCAAAATATCAAAAGCATGAATCTCAAATTGCCAAAAGTTCCTCTCCATCCGTGAGCTGAAAAGTAAATTCTTCTCTCACACAAAAGGACACTATGGATAGAGGAGCTTGAATAAAATTAAGAAAGAAAGGCAGATGGAGGACTCAAAAGAACTAAAGTTCAAATGGCACAAAAGTGCAGTTGGCATGGGAATGAGGAACACAGGGATAATGCTGTTTACTATTTGTTACAATCCTCTGGTGTCCAAGCTGGAAACTACCTAAGGACAAAAAAAATAAACCTCATTTATTAGACCTCAAAAAAGATATTTAGACTTGCAAATATTTCTAATGTTCCCTTTTTTCCAATGAATGAACTGCTGCTCAATGATTTAAATGCATGATTTGGCCAGCTTAGGAATACAAAAATATGGAGGATTTCAACTTTTCATCTAGACAGTCTTGCACTGGGAAGAAGTTAAGTCAGAAATCTAGGGTTCACCAGGTAGTCGCCAATTGTTTCAGCTACAACAATTTCCCAAAATTCCAAAAAAATTCAGGACCCTCCTTTGCTTAGATTAGTTTAATTTTCTTCTTTGATTTGGTCTAATGATTTTTCAGAAAGAATTTTCTAATGTTTGGATTGATCTACCACTTGTTTTATATTTTCCTCTAACGCTTGGAACAATCCACCATTTGTTCAAACTTTATCGTTGCTTTTAAATGCGTTTTCAACATGTTTGAATCGGAATTTTATTTGGTTGGTGCTCCCGCTGTTGCGGAGAAGTAACAAGTCCCGACTTTGACATTTTTCTGATACGTTAGTTTCAATTGACTGACTTTTGGTTTTTTACATCAGCGCAGTTTATCAATACTTTCTCCGCCATTACGTACGACAAACTGCAAACCCTCCCGATTACCGTTTGCTTTTCGGCCCCACTTTGTTATTCTCGTCGATCCTTGAGTTGTGGGGTTTTCGCCATTGCGGCTGCGAAAAGCTCTATATTTGTCGATCATCTAGTCATTTTAAAAACCCAACGTTGTGAAAGGTCACACCCTTTATGACTCTGCCGTTGCAGCTATCGAAAACACTATCCTACCGGCTGTTTAGTTGTTTCTCCTCCGATGAAGAGTTTGCCCATTGCGGACTGATTTATCCTTTACAGCTCCGCTATTGTGGCTCCCGAGTCCACTATGATTCTGACGCTTAGTCCTGCGAAGTTCCGAGGAGGATGTCTTGCGGATAGTTTAGTGATTTTGCCATCCGCCGTTGTGGAAGGAAGTATGCTTTCGACTTCTGATCTGTTTATTGTCCGCCACCCGATTTTTATTTTTTCACCGTCGTGCATGATTAAATATATATATGTATGGGGTGTTTGTGTTATTATTCTATTGTTTTTCCTGACTGTCGCAAGCTGTCATTATTGTGTGCTGTCATCTGCTCGAGCTTGGTCGAAACCCCGTTGTTGATACTCATGTCCAGGTGGCTCAACTGTGGAGGATTCACCATTTTTTTCCTGCCATTCACGTAGCGTTGCCAGGTAGACTTCTATTGCATTGTCCCATTCTATTTGAGCGTTTGGTGATTTTTCCCATGGCTAGGTTTTATGTTGCAGCCGTTTTATTCACCCCATAATTACATGCATATATAGTAGAGGGAATGTATTGTAACTGTCGGTGGGGAGGGGGGGTGATTTTGACCCACAATGTGTTTTACTCCGTGGCCTTTCGTTATGCAACCCGTCTCTTAGAGAGTTGGGGGTTTGATGCAGACAGTCGTTACGCTTTCTGTGCCAATCCAGCCATATGATGATGTTTTTGCAGGGGAAGGCTTTCATGGCCTTCCTGTGGCACTTGGAATGGTTGCACCCACCCCCATTTTGTTTTCATGCTACCCGCTTCATCAAACCACAGTTGCGTTTCACCGTGCAGTTCCGCGCACGGCCAGTTTCAAACCTGAGCCAGTGAGGGGGGGGGTGGACCACTGCAATAGAGTTGTGTTGACCATAGGTTGCGTGGGTAGTTTCTTTCCTGAAAACACACCGGTGAGAAAACTTAAATAAATCCCTTTTCATTCCAGCGCAGTGCGATGATCTTGGCGTCCGTAGAGAATCCAATGTATCCTCATTTAAATGTAGATTTTTTGTCTTCCTGCTCAAGTTTGTTGATAGAACCATCTTGCACACATTTTCTTCATTTAAATTACTTTTTCCATGATAAACATAGATGAAGAGAAACAGCGCACATATTGTCTGAATGTTTGCAACATAGTCGGAAATGGCTTAATGTTTACAATCTCATATATGGCAGGAATATTTCGAACTCGAAATGTCGAAGAGGCAAAAGAAGAAGGCCCCTGTGGTCTTGGAGGAGCCCAAAGTAGAAGTTATTACCAAAACTGAATACATATATGAGGACACCAAATGTATATCTGGTGTGGAACTTGAATACCAATGGGGAGAGATATATAGATTGATCACATGCAGAGAAGTTCCTGATATGGTCTTGGAGGAAGAAAGCATAATGCTAATATAGAGAGATATCCATTCATGAAAATTGCCACCAGACTAGAGCTGTTCCCATGCTCTGAAGTAATTGGTTGGATTCTTCCCCAGGAAGATGTCACCACTATGATCCTGGAAAGTGTTGACAAACATGGCTATGCTACCTATAGCCCTAGATAAGTATCCATGGCCTACCACCTGCCAGAAGCCCAAGTATTTCTGTCTGATGACTTGTTGAACAACATCAGAATGGACCTTGTGCAGACCCTCAAAAGAATTTTGTTTCCTGGAAAACATTTCAAAACTAGACCTACAAGAGAGTATGACACAGCAAGCTTAAGGGCCCTATACAGGTTCATAGCTTTAATGCATAACATAATTTTTGGAAGAGAACATGGGAAAGTATTCAAACTGGAGTGGATGCCCATTATTTTTTATGTTGCAATCTAGTGCACCATTTTCAACTAGGATAGCATTGTATCAAATAGTCTTTCAGCCTGCATGGCCTCGACTCTGGGAGGAGTGTCCTAGAAGAGATCTGAATTCTATATGAGTTCCATACTTGTCAATTGTATATTGTGCAATCATCCTTTCCCTCGCCTTAGGTGCATCTGGGATAGGGAAAGAATTCCTGTCTATTCTGCATATAAACCACTATTGGCACACAAGTATCACAGCCATTACCGAGAGGTCTATGAACACTTCATCATGCCACTGTATATGCTCATTTTCTTGAAGGAGTGTGATTGCATGTCAGAGGAGGCGCTGCAAGTAATTGAATAATATGCAGACTACTATCTGACTGAGGATGGCCTTTATTTCAAGATGTTTGGAGGTTCAAGAGCACCCTCCCTGCTGCCCAAAGACACCACTAACTACATCATTCACAAGGAGGAAGTTAGGCAAGTCTTCTTGGATGGCATAGGGAGATTTTTGTTTGAGCATAAGAAGGCTGCCTATCCTCCTTTTCCCTTCAAGTTAGGAAGTTACAGGTTCACCAGGGTGAATAAAGCGGCTGAGTTTGTAGAAGAGCTGGAAAGGTTTCATTTTGGCGAGATGACCTTCCATAGAAATGACTCCCGTGGTAAAGTAGTTGAACATTGTAAAGAAAACAACGTACATTTTGAATACACCCACCATTGGGATAGGAAAGAATCTGTCTTCTGAAGTGCATTGAACATGACTGCCTNAAGGTGGGAAGGGAGATGAACAAGCAAAAGCTGAGGAAGAAGCCAAGAGAAGAAATGAGGAAGCCCAAAGGTTGGCACAAGAAGCTGCAGGGTGGCTGCATACAGAAGAAGAAGAGAAAAGAAAAGCTGCGCAAGAGGCAGCTAGAAAAGCGGAGGAAGATGCAAGGAATGAAGAAAAAGAAAAGAAAAGTAAGCTTGAGGAGGAGCTACAAAAGAAAGAAGCAGAGATGATAAAGCTGACATAGACACAGACAGAACAGGTAGCCTCTGACACAGCTGGCGGTCAAACCCAGGACATTGAAAACCCCAAAGTATAGGACCCAGAAGTACATGCTACCAACACACCTGTGGTCCCCACACTTAAACTGGTCCCTTTTGTACAGAAGGTGGGTGAAGAAATCCCTGATTTCAACACTATTTTCTATGACAGGGAAACCGAGAGGATAGTGAAGAGAACGGAAAGGAAGGTTGAAACAGGAGGTCTGCCCATGAAAATGATAATGGATACGCCAGTCATATTTGGAACAGACTGAGACCCTCGATTTACCATCAGAGATGGAGCTGCACTAATTCACGCTTCAAAGGATAATGTGGACAAGATTATGATAGACTTGGAGCAATCCAAGAAGTCCTCTGCTCAACTGAAAGACAAATTGAGAAAGAAGAGAGAGGAAAGCAATAAGCTAAAGAGGAAATATCAGGACATGGAAAAAGAGATAATGACCTCAAAGGATGAACTACAGCTCCTCTAGGTGGAGAGACAAGTTAAGGAAACTACACAAGAGTGTCTAGAGAAAGTGCAGCAAGAGTATCAAGAGCTAAGGGTGGAGAAGGAACAGTTGCTGGGAAGGATTGAAGACCTAGAGTTACAGAAAACCACTTGGGAGGCAAAAGAGAATCAAGCTCAAGAACAAGAAGGGCTGCTTCAAGAACATATATCTTCTCTAACTACCACCTTATAGGCAGCAAAAGAGCAGCAAGTTAATCTACAACCCTTCAAAGAGCATGTGCTGGCCCAAAAAGCCAAGATGCTGCAGCTGCAAACTACCATCGAAGAAGAGAGATGTAGGGTTGTGCAAATAGATAGCTGATTAGAGGAAATTCTGGAGACTTCCTCTTATTTTGTTGATAGATCCCAGGACGTATTGGAAGTCCTGATAGCAAGAATGACAAGGTTGGATAATAATGAAGAAACCCTTGCAGAGTTTCCTTTGAAAGATAGACAGGCACTCCAGCAGGATTATGATTTGTTAGAGTTTGCTATAAACACAGCAGAGGATTTCAAAAATATTGTGAGGAAAACTAAAGGAGCATGCTCAAAATTCTTCATAAGGCTTCTAATCACATACAATAGGTCCCAGGTCAAAGCTGAGTAGAGGCTAGATGCTTTTCCAGAGCACAATTCATTTGTGGAAATGTTGCAGAAGAGGTAGCAAGAGGAGGAGGAAAAAGTGCAGCACATTAAAGCCCTTGATGACCAGATTTTGAGGAATGAAGTAGATCATTCTGCCATCAGTGTGTAGCTATTGGAGGACCAGCTTCGTCTAAGTGCGGAAAGAATTGAGGCCATGAGGAACCAAGCTGCAAATTTTGAAATAAACATTCAATTTTTGGAACCTTGTGCATTCGAAGGCATCGCTGCTGAGGCTTTAACATGGAAGAAATTCCTAAATACTCAAGAAGGGCCCTCCTTGTGAATAATCATTCACTTTTGTAATGTGTAGCGGTTTTGTAAAATTTTGAGGAAAGTTTTGGGAGGGGAAAAGTTGGAAAGCCCAAGGGTTACTTGTGGGCAACCCAACAGTCTCATCTTTTTGTATAAATATACAAGACTTAGAGGTAAAAATGGATTTTTCCCAGTCAGACATGTAAAGCGATATTGTAAGAAGAACTACTTTTTTTTGCAATAAAGAATTATTGTTTGCCTGTTGGAGAAAGATTGTTGGGACTTTCAAATGTTATGCTGTGGATTGAAGAAAGATGAACTATTTCGTTTTTCCAACTTTTTGTCCCTTAACTGTGAGATCGTTCTAACTTTTAGAGCCTACGTTCTTGTTTGAATGATTTCTAGTTTATTTTGTGGAATTACCACCATGAGTAATGTATGTTTTTCATAAATAATTGGCTATCTGATTGTCCAAATATCTTTAATTGTTCATGTGTTTTAGAAAGGAATATCAGCTATCTATAATTTCTCTTTATCATGCATGCATAATACACATTACTCATAAATAAGTTAAAATTTGGCTCCCCGAGGATAGATAGATAGATATATAGTTAGTTTTACTTTATTTCTGCATATGTGATTTGGGTTGCTTGCGAGTTCTAAGACGAGAGGTAAGACCCTGTGCATCACATTGTGAATGCTCCTTGCATCCTTTATCACCCTGCCTGGTTAATTAGGCACTTGCATCTCATACTTAAGTCAAAAAATACAAAAATACACGGTGGACCGGGCCTCAACGGGTAAATCCTTTTTTTTGTTACTTGACCTATGGTAGTCGGACCGCAAACCGGATGGATTCCCTATACCAAACAGTCACAAGCTAGTTGGGAATGTTGACTGGGGAGAATCCCTTGCTGTTTTTGCCTGCGAATTTCCAGGCCTCAACAGCAGTATAAACTATATCATTCAACCCACTATGGACTAAATATTTCAGCGGGCACGTGGAACAGCCTCCACTATGCAATGAACGATTTAAAAGTTTGCAATGAAACCATATCTTCTTCATTTTTCATTGAGGGTTTGGATTTGTACTGTCTGGTTTCCTTGTAGCCATGAGGGCTCGCTTGTTCTCATGTTTTTAGCTCCATCGTGTGTATAGTGAAGCACTACAACTCTTGCATGAGGGTTGAAAGATACCCAACTCATATTTTGGTTCTTTCTGCAGGCACTATGTCATCGTGAGAGTGGTGTTAATCTGTCCATATTTTTGAGTTCTGGTTCCTTGAGTTTCCATTTCCATAGCGTTTAACCTTCTCCATCGTTGGTATAATTTGGAATGTGAACTCTACTGCCTCTATCACAGGTGAGCACAAGGGTTTGTTCTTCAAAGTGTGTTGTTCATCGTACTAGTTCAATTCCTCCTCGGCTCCAGATTCCTTCTCCTTCAGGTAAGGATCTTATCATATTAATATTATAGATTTCAAGTTACAGTTTTAATAATTTGGAAATATAGCTTTTAACTATAATCTTTGGGTTTGCTTACAGGTGACAGTTCATAGATAAGCTTGGAAGGCTTCTCTCCAACGTTGGTTGACCTCTAGACCAGCGGGTAAGTCCCGGTTAAAATGTGGCAACTCCCTGTTTGCGATGGTTAAGGGAAAAAGGGTTTTGAGTGGAAAGGAAGCACTGCTTCGGTTCCTCCAGTGTTTAGATGCTTGGTTTTCAGTTTTTAACTATTTTTTGTTATAAAAACCCTTGCCTATAGCAGGGTAGCTCTGGCTTCAATGCCATGACTTGTATTTAACTTTTCTTGACTTGTAAAAGAAAGATTTACAGCCTTATGTCTAAGTAATATCATACTCAGTTTCTTAAATATATGGGGGTTCTCTTGTCTTCGTGGTATTTACTTAATCTATGTTTCGAATACTCTGTTAGATTATACTTTGTCTTATAAAGGATATTACTATGAATGAAGTTTTCTCTTCTTTACTGTCAGTGAAATAATTTTTACTGTTAAATATTTCTCTTGTAATTAGATAAGGTTATTGTGAAGGTCGTAAGCTCAGTCTTAAGGTAAAATTTATATATTTATACTTATCAGTTAAGATAGAATAACTAGGGCATATTGAAAAAGAACCCTTGCATAGATACATTCTTAAATTTATTAGTTGTGTGTGGTTTCTGTTTACCTCTTTTTTGTTGTTACAATGGTATTGAAATTATCTAACCTGTTAATGAAATATTTTATTTTCTTTTAAAATAAATGAGTTTGTAAAAATAATATAAGTTCTTCAGATAACACTGTACCCAGTCTAGTGCATACTTATAGTATTCTAGTTTAATTTTTTTATCCTATTTTTATAGAATAAGTTTATGAAAGAAAATAAAATAAGAATTTGGGTTTTGACTCTGAGGTTTAACTTACACAGATTTAGAGCTTTCTTGGTAAATAATTATTTCTTAAATAGGTAAATTCATAGCTTAATTCTATTTACTATTTATATTTATATTTACATTTTTTTATTGTTCTGTAACTTAGTAAAGATTCATAGTTATGTAAGGGTTTAAACATTAACTCTATAACTTTGATTACCCTTTTTTTATTATTAAAGGGTTGTAAACATAAACCTATTCTAGTATATATTAAATAATAGTTTAAGATAAAAGATTTGTGTGGTTAATACCTTCTTTTAGATACTTAATTGTACATTCTATAATTTTTATTGTATCAGTCTATTTCTTTACTATAACTCTAGTGTAGTTCTATTGTTTCTTTTCCAACATTTTTACCTAGTTATACTAATTAAACAGTAAACATGAATAACCATAACATTGTTCGTACATAATAATTTACACACTGAATAAATTACTTTGCTATCTACAGATACAGAACCCCATCTATTAATTTCAATCTCTTATAGTTTTCTTCATCTATTTAAAGTAGTCTAACTGTGCTAGAGTACGGCCTGGTTTTTAAGGTGTGGAAAAACACAGTCTAGAAATTTATTTTCATTCTAACACCTTACTTTTATAAATAAAATTCATTTCTTTAACAATCTAAAAAGAATACTAAATTCTAACATTTCACAAACTGAACTTTAACATTCACATATATTAGTCGAACTAAGATTTATTTAACTAACACAGTAAAACCAAATAACATAGAACCTATTTAGGACAGATGACAACAGTTTTAAAAGGTCGTTCCTCCATACCAATCTCCTGGAGAGCGCTCAAACAATGCTTCCTTAGGACCCTGGAGCCTGTTCCTGGTCTTATTGGTTGAGAACTGGTGGAGAATGCAAACAGTAGAACCCTCTATTAACTGACTAGTTCAATATCTCAGTAAACACTTTTCTCTGAGTAGTGTGATCTTCAACTTAAAAGGTGCAACTAGATAAATTAGTATTTATCCCCTCAAACACTTTCCATACTTCCCTTCCATTGAATTTCTATGAAGTACATTCATTCAAATTGAATGATCACTTATCTAGAATGAACAACCCCAGCTCTCTTCAGTGGGAATTTTTAGAAAGATTTCCTAGGTCTTTTGGGTTAGTTGTCATTAAATGAGCCACCTACTCTGATTCCACTTTCTTGGGGAATCATGACCCCAAATGTAGGGAGGTTGCCACCTGCAATAGTTGTAAGTGGTTTGAGGATGCTACCACATGTCAGTTTTCTCTCCACCCAGTCTCCTCCACCAATTTGACCAGTAAACACTCTTTTAACAACTCTCCTAAGCTGTTGTCTCATCTTTTATTTATTTATAAATAAAATATTCAAAAGTTACATTAATTATCCTTGACCCTGCTGAATCATCAATTACAACTTAGCATAAAATTTAACATATTGTCCTCAAATAATATAAAATTGTTTTTGCTAAATTGGGGTATGTGACACTCACCTATCAATTTTACCCAGCTGCACACGACTTTCCTACTATGACCCTATATAGTCATGGAGAGACTATACCTATGGTTTTTTATTTTCAATATGAAACCAATTCTGATATTTGAGCATATAATAGGCTTCATTTTATATTTGGTAAGTATCGATAGCAGTTTGGAAAGAAAATATATGATTTGGTTCACAATTTTGTAGCTATGCAAGAAACTAATTATGTTGAGTCTTTTGATATTCTTTAGGAAGGATTTTGCATAGATATATTTTACTTTAATTATTATGTATTTATATCAGGGTATGTTTACAAAAGTAAGCATTCATATGATTCTCCTCCATCATCAAATGATGAGTTTCAAGGGGCCTCTCCGAATGCTTTTTGCATAGCTACATTGATGCTTTAGTGCATGATCATGGATTTCACAAATTCTTCACCAAGTCTTTAATCAAGAAGAAATTAAATCGGCCCAATCAATTGAATAAAAAGTTAGAGTGAATACGTTTTTTCCATTTCAATGCCATTTCCTCTTTTAAGGGAGGATTTTTCCCATGTCGTGTTTCCCTTCCTAATTTTCTGGGGCAAATAAATTGTAAAGGGTGATCATCGCCTTCTTGTTGGGCCCTATATATCTCTTATATTTTTTCATATATTTCACCATAAATTCAGGATTAATGGGGGAGGGGGGTGTTATAACATTAAAAAACCACTCCATACTTACAATATAATTCATTAATTTTTTTTATTAAATTTCTAGGTGTAGGATAGGTAGTTAGCCATATTTTGTCATATATGACAGCCACTTTCCATAATTACACTATGGGGTGCACCTATATAATATTATCGATAAAATTATATTTCTTTATGAATATCAAGAATGGAAAGGGCACATTCCTTCTTTAGATTACTTTTATCCTACTTTTTTATGCTCTTCAGTGGATAAGGCTAAAGCTAGTCGACTCACAACTGCTACCTTTTGTGGCCAATCAATCCCTCGTAATTTTATCTCCAATATCTATGATTAGAAATATTTTACTTCACTCATCACAACTCACTCATTCTTTATCCAATTCGTGATATTTTGGAGTTATTTTGAAATTGTTCTTTTCACCTTGGGTGATTTTCATATTTTAGTAAGCATGCTTTATGAGCTAGCTTAAGTTGCCTCTTTGGAAATTTGTTTTTTTCTCTTGAGGATGTGTTATTTATGTACACTATTTTGAATTGTAATACAATGGAAGATACTCAAATTATTATTCTATTCTCCTATTTTTAGTCTCACTATTATTCTCTCTATTTTCCTATGCATGTCTATGAGGAATATATGTGTAGCAAGATCCACCTGTAAATATCATATGGTATCAAAGCCATGAAAATCTACATGGTATTAGAGCCATGAAATTCCACAAGTGCCATAGTCTTAGAGGCCTAGTCCATGGAGCTATAGCATATCCTATGAAATTCCATATAGTGGCCATATATAGGTTTCTTAAGTGAGGTAATGTGGGAATTGAAGTTTCAAAATAAAATTCAACATACCTGATTTGAGAAATTTGTATATTAAAAAATAAAAATTTCAGGATCCACTCTCGGAGTTAACAATCAATTAACACCCTTGATAATGATGGTCTGAAAACATATCTTCATTTCTCATGTAACATGATGATTGGAATTTGGAACAAATTGAGAGCTTTTATAGCTCTAAATAAGTAAATATCAATACTACTTAAGGGGCAAAACCCAGTTTCCACAACTCTTGGAATAGGAATAGTACATGTCATATGTATTATTTGTCCTCAAATCCTAGAAACTCAAGTGAAATGCTTCAAAATCGAAGTGTGTTTTTTGAAGAAAATAATAAAAATTCATTAAAAATTTTAATGACACATTCATGGTTAGTAATTGGGTCACAAATACAAATTCTATATAAGGCATATGAGTTTAAGTAAAGGATATAAAAATGAAATCAAAGGCACGTTGAAGTATTTTAAGGATAGAATAATTATTTTCCACATCAAGGTCTTGGTGATCAATGGCATGGATGGAGAAGGATGGTTTAAAGCAAAGGATAAGATATTCACCTCCACAATTGCATTGTAAGAGATTTATTCTTAATTTGAATATGATGCAATTCTAGTTTCCCCCCAATTTTGAGTTTGAATATATGTGTTATATCTAGATTTCAATTTAAGCTTTGGTAGATATATTTCAAGTTTTTCAAACTTTTTCAAGTTCATAGAGGTGGAGATATAGGTAGAGAACTAGAAATCAAGTTTTTAATAGAAGCCTAAAGGCCATGGATGATAAATAAAGGGGATATACTACAAGTGGAATGCTTCAATAAGTACTTTTGTTTCTTCCTCCCCTCCGTATTCTTTGATAATGCTTAGGAATCTCATGAAACATTTGAATTGTTGCATGTATTTATGTCAATTAACACTTAACCGCCTACACTAAGGATAGAGAATGTTGTAGACACCTCCCTACTGCAATGTCTACTAACATGTGGCAAGCCGCATTGTTGAGTAATATTTATTTCCAATTGTACTAAATGCATATATTAACTTCTGACAACATGAGAACTTGTTTCAAACTTTGTTTATCATCTTTATCTCTAATTTTCTTCTAAAAACAAATCATACACCTAGATTTGAATAATGGTAAAAATAATATACATTTATTTACATCACATTTAGAATGAAAATAGTTAGCAAGTATATGTTATGATTAATATGGAATATTGTGTTTAGAAAATGTACCTTGAAGTGAACCAATGAAAATTTCATCAATCTGTATGTGTTTCGAAGTTCTTCGGTGTGAGGTTTCTATAGGACTAAAGGTGGTTGGAAGTGTACCTTGTACCATATCACTTGATTGGTCTATTTTTTCAATATGAGCTTTATTTCCTTCTCTCTCTTACTAGTAGTTGGATGGTGGAAATTGGACATCCTCTTCGATGGTATCAATAACATTGTCTTCTTTGAGTATATGATTCCCATGCAATGTCTCTCTAATTTCATCACTTGTATATCCACAATAGAGTAAATCAACAAAAGGTTTAGATGGCCTTTAGGTGCCCTTATGTTTTAATCCTTGATCAATTCCATTTGGTTCTTGTTCTTCAAATATTGTGGAAATTTAAGGCACCTCAAGTAAATGGTTATCTCTTTCGTATTGTGGACTGGTAGGAATAATTGTGGCATCCTCTACAACTGGAATTGGTTGACTGTCAATAGAGCGTCTTCGATTGGTCATGCCACTTCTTTTATTTTCTCTAGTTTCTTAAAATATTTATTTGGATATCTTATTCCTTACTGATTTTCTTTCTCGATTGTGTGCATTTCCCATCATCGCAGTGATCAATAATCTATGGTACTCCTCAATTGGGGATTCTCCAATATGATTATAATTCTTTCTTAATTGTGTATGTACTACACCACAAAAATCACTAAAATATTTCCTTTTATGTTCCACAATTGCGAGAAAAATAATGGTGGAGATTTTCTATGGTTATCCTTAATAGGAGATTCTCTAATCTTGATTTATTTCTTATTCATTTGTGTCGAGACACTCCACTATAATTATTAATGAAATATTTATTTTTATCCTTATTAATTGTAAAAAAAAATAATGGTGGGGATTCTTTATTGTGCTGATCAATAAGAGATTCTCCAAGATTGGTGTATTTATTTCTCAATTGTATCTATACCCCACCACAATGATCAATCAAATATTTCTGTTAATGCTCCTCACTTATAAGAAAAATAATGGTGCACAATTGGAGATGGTTTATGGTGTTTTTAAATTGAATTATTGAACCTTGTCCAATGTCTTTGGTGCTCCACACAATCCTTATACAATTGTGGTGGTGATGGTGAATGCAATCATATATTGGGTTGTCCTTGTAATGGAGAGAGTGAATGCACTATCTAGAACAAGAAATTGCGGATGAATTGTATTTTCCTTCAAACATGTTAGAGTATCCTTTGGATATGAATTGCTTCTATTTATACATAAACAAAATACATAGGAATTTTATTCAACTAAAACATTTGCATGTTCTTTTCTAATAACATTTAGCAGCATTTAAGAAGGTGGTTAACACGCACCGCCTAACATCCCTAACACTCTCCCCCCTCCTTATTCCCCTAAATATTATATCTCCCTCTGTCACTTTTGTACTCCTCCACCTCCACCTAAACACCACCCCTCTCAACATACCCACAAATTAACATCCATATTCCTCTCCCTCTTACTCATATCTTTCTCTATCTTCCCATTGATGAAAGATAAAAATTATATATACATATCCATCCAAATGGGTTAGTAAGGGCTAGGGAGAGGGGGCTAGAGAGAGAGAGAGGTAAAGGGAGATACATTCAAGGATGGAAAGGAGCTAGAGGTAGAGCTAGATGGGGGTGTTAGGATATTGGGGGAAGCTTGAGAAAAGGAGAAACAATGTGAGAAAAGGTATTAGTAGGGCTTATAGAATTTATATAGAGATATAGAACCAATGGGGTGATGGTGTGTTNTTGGGGGTTTTAGGAGTACCTTAGGATGATTAGAGAGAAAGGGGGGTATAGTTATGGATCATGGGTATTTGGATTAGAGAGAGGGAGAGGTAAGATATTAGAGGGAGTAAGGAGAGAGAGGTGGTGGAGGAGGAGTGGGGGGGGGTTAGAGGTACATAGAGGAGTAGGGTGATACAAGCGAGAGAGAGATAGAAAGATATAGAGATAGATAGGTGTTATTAGGGGATTAGGGGAAAATTTATAGAGTCTTAGGAGTTATGGGTAGTTGGAGGAGAGACATGGGTAGGTGTAGGAAGGGAGAGCGAGGAAGATTAGAGGTGGAGTAGAATAAGTTGCTAGGAGAAGTAGTAGTAGGGGGTTTTAGTTGCTTTGGGGCATGTTAGTGGTAGCGGGAGACATCGGAGAGAGAGAGAGAGAGAGAGAGAGAGAGAGAGAGAGAGAGGAAGGTAGTGTTTGTTGATGTATTTGTAACTTTGTAATGTATTCACTTATATATATTGTATTCCATTGGTCTTCGATGTTCCTATCGGGAGAATCACTTGTATTTCTTTGTACCCCGATGTTCCTATTGGGATAATTACTAAAAGTCATGAGCAAGTCGCTCTGTTGTGAGTCGGGTCATTAGTACCCTAGTTGTGGTTACTTGAGCCTACATAACTGAGTCAAATATTAAGAGAATGAAAGATTATAAATAGAGAGTCACCCTCTCTATTTATCACACACACTCACTCAATTGGGGCACATGAGTGAGAGAGGAAGTGTTGGCACAAGTGAGAGAGATAAACTATTGGAGGTCATATTTTCTGTCTTTGGTTTTTACTACTGCCATTGGTACTCATTCTATCTCTGAGGAAGTTGTGGGGTTTTCTCCTTTATGGTTTCCCAAAGGAAAATTATTTGTGTCTCTTATCTCTTGTGATTATTGTTTTGAATGTTATTCTCTTAGATAAGATCCTAGATCATATTGCTTAAATGTTAAAAATATAACATGGTATCAGAGCTAAGCTAAGAAGAATACACTTTGCAGCTCCAAAAGCTAGGGATTATTACTTTTTCAGTCTCTCTCCACATTCCATCAGCAAAAGGAGACTAGGATAACTCTCCATTGAAGGGCGCATCTTTCTAGCGAAGCTGAATTTGATTCTGGGCATTTTCAGTTTTTGTTGTGGGAAATTAAGGCTTTTTATAGAAGAGGAATTTTTTATTGAGACTATATTAGGATTGATATCCTCCTAAAAATTGAAATTTAGAGACCACGGTTGAGATTTTTGGTTGGGTTAAACTCCAGGAAAGTCAAACCCTAATTTGACCTCGGGCCTGAATAACCCTAAAATACTAAAACGGGTAGTTTTTGTAGATTTGCTCTTTCTCAAGATTGAAGAAGTATCAGGAGCCGAAATTTTCATATGATGAAGATGAAATATTGATGTACCCTATGTAAAAATTTATGCCTCCTATTTTCTATATTCAAAGAGATATGATTCCTCCAAATCAGGGTTCTAGCCCCTTCCAGGATTCATCCTTAAATAAGACACCTAGGGAGAATTGCTATATCTCAGCATATGAAGGTCCAAATGAAATTTCATAAGAGGTTCTATATAGGGCATGAACAGTACTATCTATAGTAAAAATTTCAAACCCTGTTGATGAAACAGGGACATGTTGAAGTCTATACAAGTTCTCTATGCTGAAGAGTCCTGAAATAAGTCACCTTGGGAAAATGCTCATAAGTCCCAATTGGTGAAACCAATTATGATTAAACTTATGTTTTTGGAACAAAGATAGATGATTCTACCCCAATTTGAAATTTGAGACATAGAGGATATTTACTTGCAGAGATACCACAGAAACAGTATCAAGAATTTCTGTAGAAGAAATTGGAAAGCTAGGGCTTCCTCTTCCGAGAGCTTCCCTCCATTGTTTTCAGAAAAGCAATACATTGGACAGCCTTCCTTGAAGAGGTCTATATTTCTATCAAATTAGATCTGAAAGATTCAATGTTTTGAAAATTAGGGTTTCTCCAACAAACCCTAGATCAGCCACATCCAGAACTAGGACGAACACCTCAAATTAGTAAGATCTAATCTTTTGTTATTTATAGTTGAGGTTCTCATTTTAATATGACTAATCACACCAACTTGATGACAATCTTGGTGAAGCTGAAAAATTTCAAGCATGGAAGTATAATATTTTTCTAGTTCTTGAAGAAAATGAATTGGACACCTACATAAGTGGAGAGGTTCCAGTTCCAAAGGGAGATGAGGCTAAAAGTCTTACACAAGAATAACTTGGTCAAGGCCAAGAAGATCATTGTTGATTCAAGGATCACCTTATACCACAAGTGTCTTCCCTAAAGACACCTAAAGATATGTTTGATTCCTTGACCAAGCTATTTGAAGGGAAGAACATAAATCGAAAGATGAATTTGATAAACCAGTTGAAGAATGTGAATATCCAGAATGCAGAGACCATACAGTCATACTTTATGAGGGTCTCTCAAATCAAAGAACAACTTGAAGCAATAGATGAAGAAGTAGAGAATGCAAAAATTGTGATAACCACCTTGAATGGACTCCCTTGATCATGGACTCAATCATTCAAGGAATGTGTTCCAAAAGGAAGTGATTACCTTCAACAAACTTTGGGAAGAGTGCACACAAGAATAAGCTCAACTCAAAATAATAAAAGAGAAGATGAGAGAAACTGAAGATCAAGTGCTCATGATTCAAAGAAGATCCCTCAAGCAATGAGGAATATGAAGAACTCAATTTTTGAAGAACCTCTTATCCATCTCAAGCATTTGGATTAGAAATGATGTTGTTATAGATGAAGAAGATGATGAAGTTGTAAGAAGGAGTCTACCCATGAAACAAATAAAGATAAGTATTCAATTTTAATTTCATGATATTGTTTTGTTATGCATTTGTTTATATTCAGTTGATGTGTTATGCATGAAAGAATGTTTTCATTAATGATCGTATACTAGTAATATGCATGTGATGGGTAAGTAGCCCATGGTTATATACAACTCTCCATTGCTACTTATCTAGAATGAAACCTCTTTCTTGACATATTGGATTAGTGCAAAATCTCCATGTTGTCCTAGTAGAGATGGAAGGCATCTAGAAAGTTTGCGTGAGATATGGATGAATGTTGTATTGGGTAAAATAGTTGCATGATTGTATCTTTATGCATAAGAATTTTCCATTATGAATATACCTTATGAAATGTTTCTAACCATACAACTAATGCATTTGACGTGTAGGAAATATCACATACAATCGCCTACAAGAAAAGAAGGATGAAAGTTGTTCTGAAGAACAAGTGACGATAGTTCAAGAAGAATGATGTCTAGGATGCAGTATCGAGACATGGAGGGAAGTCCATAATGTCTTCCATATGGATCGACAAGATCCAACATGCAGTAAATGGAAACATTGTCAGATACAAGAAAATATTCGTAGTAGTAGGCTTCTCACAGAAATAAGGCATAGACAACAAAGAGACATTTGTAGCCACTGGAAGATAAGACACATAATAGATAGAATCATGTGTGCAAATGAAATAATACCTTGTACAAGCCTAGAAGGAACCCATGGGATAACACACACATGAGGAGCTTGAAGATCACCTAGAGTGATGACGATCTTAACCTTTGTTACAAGGTTGAATATGAAAGCCTATAGCGGATGAAAATTTCACAGATGGCTGCAGGAAGAACTTTTGAAAAAATTCAGGATCTTGGTATCTAATGACCTTAGATGGATATATAGAATATTAGTAGCTCCAATACAGAATTTTTTAATACATATATTATCAAAGGAAAAGGAAGAATAATACTCTACTTCAGAGGGATTGATTGCAGAAGATCCTAAGCTTCGACATAGTATGACAGGATGGAAAGCTTACTGATGGCTCTAGGCTTTACTGAGGGTAAAGTAGATTCTACCATTTACTTCAAGGTTGAAGGTGGAAGACCAATGATTCTCCTGTTATATTTTGATGACTTGCTCTTGACAGAGAGTTTCAAGAAGGAAGCTTGCTGCTAAGTTTGAGATGAAGGACTTGGATATGATGCGCTACTTTCTAGGCATGGAGTTGTGACAGAATGAGGATGGAATATCGCTAGGACAAGGGAAGTATGTAGTGGATATCCTAAAGAGGTTCGAGATGATTGAATGCAAGTCCATGACCACACCTATGGCATCGAACCTGAAGCTATTGATTATTTCTCCATCATATTTGATTGATGCCATAATGTATCATCAGATGACTTGTTCCTTGATGTACCTGACGAATATGAGACCAGATATTTGCTTTGGTGTGAACACATTGAGACATGTTCACCTAATGGTTGCAAATCATGCAATGAGGTACCTGAAGGGTACAGTTCAGTATGGGATCAAGTATGATACGAATTAAAAGATTAACTTGGAGGGTTATGTGGATTTGTATTGGGCAGGAAGTTCCATTGATAGGAAGAGAACTTTGAGGTGCTCCTTCAGTATGAGATCAGGTGTGATCTCTTAGTTTGGTAGGATAGAGTCCTGCATGGTGTTGAGTACAAGCGAGGAAAAACATGTTTTCACTTGTTTGGCTATTTGGGAGGTAGTATGTTTCTTTTTAAAACTACTATTTGATTTGATTGATCTGACTTGCATTTTTTGGATGATGCAGAGAGGAGTGGTCAAGTTCTAGTGTGTGATACAGATCAACATCTCTCGAAAGAGGGAGCACTAGCATAGATGGTGAGACAGGTTGTATGAGCATACAATTTAGGTGAAGCTTGTAGGTTGCTCAGACGTAAACGGTCCGGTAGGTTTTCCTCAGATGTAATCGGTCCTGGCGAAGATCGCAAATTATCCATGGATGTAATCATCACTGATGTGATTCTATGCTAGAAATGGTCAAAGTGAAGTTTGAATACTTATAGGAGAAGCTTAGTTTTCTCCAAATAGTGATTCCTTCCAAGGGGAAATGATGAGTCTGTGAGCCCTTCTGACATGGTGTTAGGCAGGGCCTCCCATGGTCAGATGTAAGTGTTGAGCCCTTTTGTCATGGTTGAAGGATAAATTACTCCCATGGTCAGATATAAGTGCTGAGATATACATCCAACATGAAAAAGGGATGGCTCTAAAGTGGCCTACATGCAGTATGAAAAAGGACTGGATCTATAGAGACCCACATCTAGTATGAAAAAGGATTGGCTCTATGGAAGTACATCCAGCATAAAAAAGGGTTGGCTATGTAGTGGCCTACATCCAGTATGAAAAAGGATTGGCTCTGTAGAGACCCACATCCAGTATGAAAAAAGACTAGCTCTGTGGAAGTACATCGAGCATGAAAAAGGGTTGGCTCTATAGTGGCCTACATCTAGTATGAAAAAGGACTGGTTCTGTAGAGACCCACATCTAGTATGAAAAAGGACTGGCTCTGTGGAAGTACATCCATCATGAAAAAGGGTTGGCTCTATAGTGGCCTATATCAGGTATGAAAAAGGATTGGCTCTATAGAGACCCACATCCAGTATGAAAAGGGACTGGCTCTATGGAAGTACATCCAACATGAAAAAGAGTTGGCTCTATAGTGGCCTACATCTAGTATGAAAAATAAATGGCTCTATAGAGACCCACATCTAGTATGAAAAAGGAATGGCTCTATGGAGGTACATCCAATACAAAAAAGGATTGGCTCTATAGAGGCCTACATCTAGTGTGAAAAAGGACTTGCTCTATAGAGGAATACCTACATCGAGGCTAGGCCTACAACTAGCATGAAAAAGAAATATCTCTGTAGAACTTCTTGTAATGAGAATAATTGAGAGATATCACCATTTGATCAAGATAGCAGAAGTAGTGATGATGATGACCCATTAATGAGCCAGTGTTGATGATGATCCAGCTTTGATGATGATCCAGTGAAGATCTAATGATGATCTAGCTTTGATGATGACCCATTGATGATCTATATTTGATGATGATCCATTGATGATCCAGCTTTGATGATTATCCAGTGATGATCTAGCTTTGATGATGATTCATAGAAGAAGACTTGTACTAATGAATTGTGTCAAAATAATACATTCCTAGTTAAGAGGGAGTATTGATGTATTTGTAACTTCAGAATGTATTCACTTGTATATATTGTATTTCATTGGTCCCCGATGCTCCTATAAATAGAATCACTTATATTTATTTGTACCCCAATTTTCATATCAAGAGAATTAGTAAAAGTCATGAGGAAGTTCCCTTCATTGTAAGTCAGGTCATTAGTACCCTATTTGTTGTTACTCAAGCCTACATAACTCAGTCAAATATTAAGTAAACGAAATATTATAAATAGAGAGTGAGCCTCTCTATTTATCACACACACTCACTCAACTAGGGTGCATGAGAGAGAGGAAGTGCTAGCACAAGTGAGAGAGATCAGTTGTCTGAGATCATTTTTTGTCTTTGGGTTTTACTGCTACCATTGGTGCTCATTCTATATCTAAGGAAGTTGCATGGTTTTCTCCTTTATGGTTTCCCCAAGGAAATTTCTTTGTGTCTCTTGTCTCCTTTGATTATTGTTGTGCCTATTATTCCCTCAGATAAGATCCTAGATAATATTACTTAAATGATAAAAATATAATAGTGTTTTTGGTAAGGGGATAAATTTTGATGTGTATGTGTGTGTGTGTGCAAGAGAGAGAGGGGGGGGTTAGTCATAATGGGACAAATAGGGATGCGAGAGAGAGAGAGAGAGAGAGAGAGAGAGAGAGAGAGAGAGAGAGAGAGAAAGAGAGATAATGGATGGGTAAGTGGTGTGTTATGGGCTGGGGAAGAGATAGGGGGGTGGGATTTAAGTGTAGGTTTATGAGTTGGAAAGTGAGAGATAGTGAAAAAGTGGGTTAGTAAGAATTAGGGGTAGAGGGTTGGGTGAAGAGGGTCAAGAGAGAGATGAAGATTGGGTGATGGTAAGGGATCAGAGGTAGATATAGAAGGGTATTGCTAAAGGGTTAGAGATATAGGTAGAGGCGGGCGTGAGGAGATTGAGGGTAAATCGATCAAAGGAGAATGCAAGCGAAAGAATGAGTTAGTAGGTATTAGGGAGAGGAGGGGAGAAAGAAAGAGGGGTTATGGTTAGGTGTAGCTAGAGGAGTAGGGGATTGTAAGAGAGTGAGAGAGGGGATTAGTATGTTCTAGGTGGAGGAGGGGGCGGGGTGACATAGGTGGGGGGTTAGGGGCTTCGGGAGGACCTTAGGGTGATTAGATATAAATTGGGGTATAAGTGAGGAGAATGAGTGTTTGGGTCAGAGAGATAAAGAGGAAACACGAGAGACATTTAGGTTTGGTAAGGGGTTAGAGGTAGAGAGATAAGGGGAGTTTGGGTTAGATATAGATATAGTGGGTTGTTAGGAGATTGGGGTTAAGTGTAGAAAGTGAGAAAGAGAATGAGAGAAGGGGTTAGTAAGGATTAGGGAGAGGATAGAGAGAGAGAGAGAGAGAGAGAGAGAGAGAGAGAGAGAGAGATGAGGGATTTTAGTGGTAGGGGGAGGAATATGGATGTGTGTGTGTGTGCGTGTGAGAGAGAGAAGGGGGTGTTAGTGGGTTGGGGGTTCTATGTTAAGGTCGAGGTCATTGGGAGTTGAAAAGGGTCATGTTATGAGGTTTGGAGGGTTTGGAGTGTATGTAACCATAATGTGTACAATTTTTTGTTCATTAAAATGCATACGTGATACTTAAAATTACAACTATATTGTTTAGTTTGGTAAGAAATACATTAAAAGGAATTTGGGGGTGGTACATGATTAGAGGTAGAATGAGATGGGGGGCATTAAAGGGTTAAATATAGATATATAGGGGGGTTAGTAAAAGTTAGGGAGAGGGGTTAGAGGTTAGCGGTTAGAAAGGTAGAGAGACAGAGAGGGGTGGGGTTAGGTTTTATTTGAATTTTTTTTTTGACTATTATATTTTTTCTTTGACTTGTGTCAATCACAATGTTTGGAGGGATTTATTCCACCCTTCTAGTGATAAATTCCACAAGCATTTTTTTTGGACTGTGTGCATCGAATTAAAAAAAATAAAACATTAATTTCTCATTGGTTATTCCATAGAAGAGATTCATTGGTGATATTTGAATCCTTATATTGGACATATTTGGAATCTGTATATGCCTTAGATGCTACTTGTGAATATAGAGGTAGGAGGGATGATAGAAACTCTTCAATACAACTCTCTCTCTCTCTCTCTCTCTCTCTCTCTCTATATATATATATATATATATATATATATATATATATATATATATATGCAAATACCCATTCCCCTAACCTCATAACACACACCTCTATCTTTACCTATAACCCCCTTCTATATCCCTCTCCTACTCCCCCTCTCACACACTCTCTCTTTCTATCTCTCTCTATAACCTCAACCTATACCTAAGTCCCACATATGTTTCATTCTTACAACCTCCTAAATTCCCCCTCTATCTCTACCTCTAACCCCTTAACAACTTTCCATCTCTCTAGTTATAACCCCTCACCACCCCCCATTGTATAACCCTTTAACTCTCTCACACACTCTCTATAACTCTATCCCCTTACCACCCTCGTCTCTCTCTCTACCTGTAACCCATTAAAACCACCCTATCTCTCTATATGTAACCGCTTACCAAACTCCAATATATATCTCTCTCTAACCCCTTAACACTCCCTCTCTCTCTACTTCTAACCCTTTACTATGCCCCAATCTCTCTCTCTCTCTCTCTCTCTCTCTCTCTCTCTCTCTCTCTCTCTCTCTCTCTGACCCAATAAAATCGCCACCCTATTTCTCTACCTCTAACCCCTTACCCCCCCACTTTCTTTACCTATAACCGCTTAATTTGAATTTGAACAAAAAACATACACATTACTTAGCACTATGCCCAACCCTCTACACGTGTTGGCATGGAATTCATGTGCCTATGTCTTTTTTATACTTTGCTTGGGATTTATGATGCCTATGCATTCAAGTATGACAAATTGTGGCTAAGTGAACATTAAATCCAATTTTTTAATATGCATGTGTTTAGTTGTTAGTTATAGTATGCTAAACACCATTATTTTTTATGAAATTTTAGACACATAAATTTTTTTCTACAGATTCCTAATATGTAATTTTTAAAAGGAACATATATATTTTTCTATGTTTTTCTTATTTTTGTTATGTCATGGCTCCTTAACTCAAACAACATATTGATAGTGTTTCGTCCATAACTATTTTGTTTCTCAACCATTTTGAAAAAGAAATTGTATGGTGCACTAAAGGACACCAACCTCTACATGTTATAAAAAAAAAGTGTTTCAAAATCATTTCTCTTAGATCTTCAAATGATACACCCACTCCAGGAATATCATTATCAAGGTTCAATCATTTACATAATTAAGAATAAATCAAAATTATTCATTTTTTTAAATACCAATGCACTCATACTAGTTTTTTTCTATATGTCTACGACTTTTTTGTAAGTTGATTCCATCATTTAGGCACTCGATGGTTGCACCCTCAAAAAAATATACCTTATAATTTGTCCCAAAAAAAAGTGTATATTAAAAAAAATCATACTACAGATAGTTAAGTACATTTTCAATATAAAAAAAACTATATATTCGGAATCGCCATTCAATTTCCTACATTTCAACATTTACTCATTGCAAGATTCATTGTGTAATTTGATGGATTCCCATTTTTGCAGTTTTCTATTGCATTTAAGATGTCAAACGACACATTCATTAGCTTCCATGCACCCTAGTGTTTTGTCCATAACTCTTTCATTTCTCAAGCATTTTGAAAAAATAATGTATGGTGTACTAAAGGACATTGACTTGTAAAATCTATAGAAATAACATTTCATGATCATTTCGTTAAGACCTTCAAAGGATTCTCACACACTTGGTGTATTTTTTTCTATGTTGATCACTTAGATAATTAAAAAATAATAAAAATTATTTTTTTTGCAAAATTACCAGGTGGACTAGTAGTAAATTTTTTTCACATGTCTACCATTTTTTGTAAGTTGATTCCATCATTTAGGCACTCAAAGGATGCACCAAAAAAAACTTATACCCTATAATTTGTTGTGCCCAAAAAAAAGTGCTTTAAAAATGATGAAACTTTAGATAGTTAAGAACATTTTCATTAGAAACAATTTATATATTCAGAAACATCATTCAATTTCCTACATTTCGTCTTTTTACTCATTGCAAGATTCATTGTGTATGTGTCAAAAAATATCCATGTACGTTGAGGGGTGTATGTTTCTTCAGTTTTCTATTGCATCTAACATGTCAAAAGATACCCTCATTAGCTCGAACACACCCTTATGGATTTATACAGTGTCCAATCCCATCAAATTAAATAAACTTATTTAATCTTTATATCAAAACCTTTATAGATTCACGATTTTGATCATGTCAATCCTATGCGGCAACATTATTAAAGACAAAAAAATATTATGACTTCATAATTTTAATTTTCCAGTACCATTTCTCAACATTATTACTTAAAATTCTATAATACAAAAAATTTATAGATCCAAAAAGCTTTAATTATTAAAAAAATAAAGAGCTTATTAGTAATATCCTTTGACCATTCCATCATCTAGTCCTATCTTCGAATTAATGTATATTATGTTTGCTAATTTGGCATAATAAATGGATGTAAGTTGTCTTAGTTTAGGCCTTTGATTTTAGTTTTGTACTTTGGAATGTGTTATTTAATTAGCAATGCCAACTTTGTAGATAATGGTTTTGCAAGAACTTTCTTAAAAGGTGCTAAGGAAATTCAAATGAGGGATGACCTAATTTCTTCCAAGCTATCTATTAAATTAAGCAAAGCAAGTTAGCATGGTAGAGTTGACCAGTACAAAGAGTGTTGTGAAAAGGAAGATGGCATCATATATTAGTATTCCTTCAAAGAATTAACACAAGAAATATCAATGTAAATTTGCATAGAAAAATGCTTCATGAGTTTTTGGATGAGATTATTTAAATGTGGGAGAAACATGAGTTCCCAATTGATTTCCAAATCCAAAAGAAGTGGACATATGTTAGAAATACATATAATAGACTCATAGATCCTATGGACGTTGCAAACTATTATCACATCAATCATGGCAAGGGAAGAAAATTTATTTTATGGAAAGCCAAGTCATCATAAATTTCTTAAAAAATTGTTTTGAAGAAAAATAAAATGAAAATCTTAATTTCAAAGATAAGAACGATCGTACAAAGTTAGGATATCTGAGTGTCGATTCATGCTTTTACGCACGTGTAGAAGATTGTTTAAAATATCTTAAACAAGGCCATAGTGCTAACATGTTTGAAGACTATGTGACAAAGATGATTGACAACATTTCTCCTCATGATTTTGTGGGAGGAATATAATGAAATTGATTCACTTAGAATGGAAATTAAACTCTACGTTGTATAAGATGATGGTGGAAAGTGCAAGCTAGGATAAATTCATAAGTCTATCCATCTCCATGATCATGCAAAAACGACTCATAAGCGGTAAGGTTGATTAGACTTGTTTGTTTTGAATGATAATCTTCATTTTATTTAACGTGAACACTATAATGGAATAGAATGATGGTTAACATAATAATGATGAGTGTAATTTAAGAGGACAATGTTTAAGGTAACAATGTATTTTTGTTTCAATTCATTAAGTGAATATATATTGAGTACTTCTTCTTTCTAATAATATAAAATTTAGGGATTCTAATAATGTAGAGAGAAATATATGTATTCCCGTGTCTTTAAGATTTGATATGTGTAGCATATGTCCAAGATTGATGTTAAGGATTAGGAAAAAAAAAATCTTAATGTGGATAAGGTTTCCTAAAAAGCTTTAATAGCTAGAATTGTGGATGCCAATTGCATATTAAGAGCTTTGTTTGAATCCCTTGCTTGCCTTGCTTAGCATTTTCATTAGGACAAAGTTTTCTTCAAAATGCATGATTATTTGGTGATGCATAACTTGCATAATATTACAATTGCTTATTTGAATTAAATTATCCTCTTATTTTTCAATTATTAATGTATGATTATTATAATTTTTTGAAAACAAAATATTTTGTGGAATGGCACCCATCTAACCATGGAAATATTCTGGATTCAGCGTAGAAATTGTTATCTTTTTATCATTCAAGCTAGCATTATATTAGGATCTTTAACTAAGAGAATAACAAGCACATCAATCAAACACAAGATAAAATATACACAAATATTTTCCTTGGGGAAACCATAAAGGAGAAAACCCTGCAACTTCCTTGAGGATAGAATTAGCACCAAAAGTAAAACCTAAAAACATAAAGATGATCTCCCGACAGTAGTCATCTCTTTCTTTGATCCCGGATTCTTCTCTCTCACTCATGTGCCCCAGTGAGTGATTGTTTATGTGATAAATAGAGAGGATCACTCTTTATTTATATTATTTCGTTTACTTAATGTCTACTCCATCATGTCAGCCTAACTTAACAATTACTTTACTAGAGTCAACATCTCTAGGAGAGTCTAATAACCCTAGTGCCCCACAATTGTGGGGACTTTACCCCTCTGATCAAGAAGGAGGGTTAAGCTTAACACAAAGGTGGGGACTATTGCCCTGACTTACAATAACTCACCTAGGGCCGACTTCTCTAGGATATTCTAATAACCCTAGGGCCCCACAACTGTGGGGAATTTAACCCTTAAACAATAGGAGGGTTACCCACAATGACTTTACATGACTTGTTTACATTAGTGAATCCCTCGGTGGGAACATCAGGGTATGACATGACTCAATTACATTATAGATACTTTCCAGAATAAACATCGAGGTAAAATACATGAAATATACAAGTGAATACATTTCGAAGTTGCAAATACATCAACACTCCCTCTTAACTAGGAAGGTATTGTCTCGACACAATTTGTCAGCACTGGTCTTCTTCTCTATATTAACTAGATCATCTCGTCATCTTCATTTTCAAGTCATCTTCATCTTCAAGTTATCTTCATCACTAGATCTGGATCATCACTTGATCTGGATCATCATCACTCGATATGGATCATCATCATGGGTGGTATCGCATGATTCTTCTCATCACATGAAGTTCTAAAAAGCCAGCCCTTTTTCATCCTGGTTGTAGGCCTAGCCTCCATGTAGGTCTTGTTCAGCGCTTATATCTGACCCTAAGTTAGAATGGCCTGCCCAAGACTTATATATAACCATGAGAGGAACACATCCAACACCATGTCATAAAAGGCAAGCCTAACACTCACATCTGACCATGCAGGAACACATCCCACAGTCCCCTCATAATGTCTCTACACTTACTTCTGATCAAGTGTGAACACATCCCATAGTCACATCAAAATGGCCCTCAACCCTAGGCTGAGTATTCCTGGTAATTGACCAAGTGCCTCCATTCAGAGAATGGCATTCAATGCTTATATCTAATCATGTGAGAACACATCCCATAGTCACTTCAGAATGGCTCAACACTTATATCTGACATGCGAGGAACCAATCCTCTCATCATGATAGAATGGCTCAACCCTTACATCTAACCATGGAAGGAACCAATCCTCTCACCATGTCAGAATGGCTCACAAACTCATCACTTCCCCTTGGAGGGAACCTCAATCTGGAGAACACCAAGCTTGTCCTTGAAGTACTCAAACTTCACTCTAGCTAATGGCTTTGTCAACACATCATCTATCTATTTATCCATTGCAACATACTGGAGCTTCACTACTCCTCTCTGCACCATATCCCATATATAGTGATATTTGATCTCGATATGCTTCAACTTGTCATAGAAAACTGGGTTCTCATACAACTTCACACAACTCTGGTTGTCACAATATATTTAAGTAGAATCCAACTTTAGATCAAATAAATCAGACAATAGCTTTCTCAGCCATACTGCTTCACAAATAGCTGAACAAGATGCGACATAATTTTATTCAACTGTACTCAGTGCAACATAGGACTACTTCCTGCTAAATCGAGAGATCACACCTGATCCCATATAGAAGCAACATCCTGAAGTGGTCTTCCTATCAATGGCACTTCCTGCCCAATCTGAATCAAAATAACCCTCCAGGTTAATCTTTTCATTCACCTCAAACTTGAGCCCATTATCAATTATACCCTTTAGGTACCTCAAAATATGCTTGGCAGCAAATAAGTGAACATGTCTCGGATCTGTCAGGTGCTGGCTCAAGGTGTTCACAGCAAAGCAAATATATGGTCTCGTATTCGTTAGGTACATGAAGGACCTAATCCTATGACGATACATCATATCATCAACTGCTTCTAATGAAGCATCACTCAATAGCTTCATATTCGATGCCATAGGTGTGGTCATGGCCTTGCAATCCATCATCCCAAATCTCTTTAGGATCTCTACTGCATACTTCCCTTGTACCAGTGATATTCCATCCACAATCTGCCACACCTCCATGCCTAGAAAGTATTGCATCATATCCAAGTATTTCATCTCGAACTTGGTAGCAAGTCTCCTTCTTGCAACTTTAATGAGTTCCTCTTTTCTGTTAGGAACAAGTCATCGACAAATAACAGGAGCATCACTAGTATTCTACCTTCAACCTTGAAGCAAAGGTTGGAATTCGCTTTACTCTCAGTAAAGCCTAGAGTCATCAGTAATCTTTCCATCTTGTTGTACCATGTTGAACCTTAGGATCTTTTGTAATCACTCCCTCTGAAGCAGAACATCATTCTCCCTCTGTCTTTCGTACTTTATGCATTGAAACATTATGTACTAGAGTGACGAGTAGCTTCCTCTGCTACTAATATTCTATGTATCCATCTAGTATCATTGGATACCAAGATCCTCTATCTTGAACTTTTTCAAAAGTTCTTCTTGCACCCATCTGTGAGCTTATCATCCTCTATAGGATTACATCTTCAACCTTGTAGCAAAGGTTAAGATCTTCATCAATCTCATCATGTATGTGTTATCCCATGGGTGCCTTTTGAACTCGTACAAGGCCTTCTTTCATTTGCACACATGATTCTTCTTGTCATGTGTATCAACTCCCACTAGCTACAAATGTCTCTTTGTAATCTATGTCTTCTTTCTGTGAGAAGCCTCGTGTTAAAAATCTTGCATTGTATCCCATGATGTTTCCATCTATGAACTTCCCTTTAGGTCTCAATACAGCATCCTAGACATCATTCTTCTTGAACTGGTCTTCCCTTTCTTCTTGGTTACTTCTTCATAGCTGGAAGGTTCTGCATCAATGATGTCACTGTATTCGTCATATTATTCTTCCTCTTGAACTGTTGTCACTTGTACTTTGGAACAAGTCTCATCCCTCTTTGCTTGTAGAAAATTTTACGTGATCTTTCCTACAAGTCAAATGCATTAGCTGTATAGTTAGAAACATTTCATAAGGTATATTCATAATGAAAAAATTATTTTGCATAAATATATAATCCTGCAACTATTTTAGCCAATACAACATTTATCCATATCTCACGGAAACTTTCTAGATACCTTCAACCTCTACTAGGACAACATTGAGATTGTGCACTAATCCAATATGTTAGCAAAGAGGTTTCATTATAGATAAGTAGCAATGGATAGTTGTATAGCACCATGAGCTACTTACCCATCACATGCATATTAGTATTATATCATCATTAATGCAAACATTCTATCATGCATAATACATCAATTGAATATAAACAAATGCATAACAAAATAGTATTATGAAATGACAATTGAATACTTATCTTTATTTATTTTGTGGGTAGACTCTTTCTTAAGCCTTCAGCTGCATCATCTTCTTAAGTTATAATAGCATTGTTTCTTATCCAAATGCTAAGATGGATAAGAGGTTCTTCAAGAGTTGAGTTCTTCATATTCCTCATTGCTTGAGGTATCTTCTTTGAATCATGAAATCTTTATCTTCAGTTGCTCCCATCTTCTTTTCTCTTATTATGAGTTGAGCATCTTCGTATGTTTTCTCTTCCCGAAGTCTTTCTGAATGTAATCACTTCCTTCTGGCACACATTCCTTGAATGAATGAATCTCATGATCTTGGGAGGTCATTCAAGGTGGTTATCACAACTTATGCATTCTCCACTTCTTCTTCTATTGCTTCAAGTTGTTCTTTGATTTGAGAGACCCTTTTAAAGTATGACTGTATGGTCTCTACTTTTGGATCTTCACATTCTTTAGCTAGTTTCTTAAGGTCATCTTCTGATTGGTGTTCTTCCCTTCAAATAGATTTTTCAAGGAATAAAACATTTCTTTCGATGTCTTTAGAGAAGACACTTGTGTTACAAGGTGATCCATGATTGAATCAACAATGATCTTCTTGGCTTTGATGAATTTCTTCTTGTGTAAGGATTTTAACCTCATCTCCCTCTTGAAATGGAACCTCTCTACTTGTGTAGGTGTCCAATTCATTTTCTTTAGAGAGATCATATACTTCCATGCTTGGAATTTGTCAACTTCACCAACTTATCATCAAGTTGATGTGATAGATCACTTTGAAATGAGAACCTGAAATTAAAATATCAAAAGATTATATCTTACTGATTTGAGGTGTTCGTCTGGTTCTGAAGTTGGATGATTTGGGGTTTGTCAGAGAAACCCTAATTTTCAAAACTTGGAATATTTCAGATCTGATTGGATAGAAATATATACCTCTTCAAGTTGAGCTGTCCAATGTACTCATTTTCTTAAAACAGTGGAGAGAAGCTCTCGAAACAGGAAGCCCTAGTTTTCCAATTTCTTCTGCAGAAATGCTTGATACTATTTCTGTGGTATCTCTGAAATTAATATTACTCTATGTATGAAACTTTGTACTAATGTATCCTTTCCTATTCCTATTCTAACACCATATATTTCATCAGAATTGGTTTCACCAATTGGGAATTATGAGCATTTTCCCAAGGTGAGCTGTTTTAGGACTGTTCAACATAGAGAAGTTTTATGGACTATCATGTGTCACTGTTTCATCTTCTACATTTGAAACTTCTACCATAGAGCTTATAGTCCGTTCCCTTTTTGGAAAATCTTTATAAAGTTTAGTTGGACCTTTGTAGCCCCAGATATAGCAATTCTCCCCAGGTGTCATGTTTAGGGATGAATCCTGGAAGAGGTTGGAACCCTAAGTTGGAGGGATCATATATCCTAGAATATAATGAATATGAGGCTGACATTTGGACAAAGTGTAAATCAAGACTTTATATTTATCCTGTGAAATTTTTAGCTCACGAGCCTTCACCAATCCCGAGATATAGTGAATCTACCAAAATGTATCAGTTTTAGTATTTTAGGGTTTTTCTAGCCTGGGGTCAAACTAGGGTTTGGATTTCCTGGAGTTATACCCAACCAAAAATCTCGACCCAGGTCTCTAAAATTCGATTTTGATGAGGAGAAAAATCCTATGTAGGGCTCATTCAAAAATTCCTCTTCTGTAACAAGCCCTAATTTCCCACACCAAAGACTGAAAATGCTCAGAATCAAATTTCACTTTGACAGAAAGATGCACCCTTTGATGGAGAGTCATCCTAGCATACTTTTGCTGATAGATTGTAGACAGAGGTGCAAAAAGTAAGAAGCCTTAGCTTTTGCAGCTGCACAATGTCTTCTTCTCAGGTTACCTCTGATACGATGTTAGATTTTTATCATTCAAGATAGCATTATATTAGGATCTTTAACCGAGAGAATAACAAGCACACCAATCAAACACAAGAGACAACAGACACAAAGATTTTCCTCGGGGAAACCATAAAGGAGAAAAATCTGCAACTTCCTCAGAGATAGAATCAGCACCAAAAGTAAAACCTGAAAACATAAAGATGATCTTCTGACAACAGTTGTCTCTTTCTCTGATCCTAGCTTCTTCTCTCTCACTTATGTGCTCTAGTGAGTGAGTGTGTATGTGATAAATAAAGAGGCTCACTCTCTATTTATATTCATTCGTTCACTTAATTTCCACTCCATCATGTCATCCTAGCTTAACAATTACTTCACTAGAGCCAAAATCTCTAGGAGAGTCTAATAACCCTAGTGCCCCACAACTATGGGGACTTTTCCCCTCTAATAAACAAGGAGGGTTAACCTTAACACAATGGTGGGGACTATTTCCCCAACTTACAATAACTCACCTAGGTCCGAATTCTCTAGGATATTATAATAACCCTAGGGCCCCACAACTACGGGGACTTTAACCCTTGAACAATAGGAGGGTTATCCAAAATGACTTTACATGACTTGTTTACATTATTGAATCTCTCGATGCGAACATTGAGGTATGAAATTACTCAACTACATTATAGATACTTTCCAGAATAAACATCGGGGTACAATACATGAAATATACAGGCGAATACATTCTGAAGTTACAAATACATCAACATAAATCTGTGTGAGCTCGTGAATATCAATCAAACTTAGCTATGCTTATAAATGGAAGACAAATTGTTTAGAAATAAAAACAAACATGATAAACTAACATTATGGTAATTTTATTTGTTTCTAACCAGAAATTTAAAGATCTAAAAGTACTCGGTGTATTACTCTAACTAAAAGGTATAATTAATTATTTAAAATTATAAATCTTAATTACTTATTAGTAAGATTTGAATGTTGTAATCACTTAAATAAATCATCAATTTTAGATAAGGTTTATAAATCATCAATAGTGGAAAATGGGTTCTATGTGAAAGTAGTATGTTATGAGGGGTTCTATGTGAAAGCACTATGGTATGGTAATTGTTTCATAATTTTTTTTATATATATTTAGATTTTTTTTCAATGTTGGTGTTAACAATGTATTATCAATAAACTTGTTATTTCCAATTAGTGTTAGGATTGTCATTGTACCTTTTCATGTAACCACTGAAGCACAATCATGATTGAATATCACTTTACCTAAAAAAACTGGCATCTATCTTTGTAAACAACTTCACCCAAGTTGTCATAGGAGTTGAACGTATAAAATCAATGTATCATGCCTCACTTTCTTCATTGGGTGTAATTAAACATGAGATAAATAACTTCTCATCTATGTTTCTTCAAAAGTAGTGTTGGATCCTTTTCTTCCAAAGCATGGAATTTGGTTCTATAATCACTTTCATCATGAACAAATCGAAGGAAATAGTAACACTCCACAACTAGTATTTATATAGATCCATTTGTTCCTCCTCCTCTTCCTCTTCCATGAGATCCTTCATTACTTATTTCCCTAGAAAAATGATTTGAACTACTTCCTCTACCGATTGAAGTGGATACATTCTCTTGAGAATTATTGAAATCTTGTTGATGTTAGTTAAGATTCTCATTACCTTGATTTTGGTGTTTTTATTTGATTCTTCCTCTTCTTCTGTATCTGGTGGAAAAAATCATTTTGCATTTGTTCATTTTTAGTGTTGTCTTCAATCATCGGCAAGTAACCACTTAACTTGTCAATTCTCATTGTATTTAGATATTTAGAAACAAGAATCACAGGGTAAATCACTTGATATTGTGGCACAAGGATACATAAGATATTCTCAATCATTCATCTTTCTGGAATATATTCTCCTAATGACCACATTTTAGTAACAAGATCTGGAATTGTCATGATGTAATAATTCAACAATTCACTATTACGCATCTTGGAATAATCAAATTTACTTAATGTTTTCAATTTTATTGGTGTTATACCTCCATAAGTGTTCTTTAAAAGAACCCATGATTATTTAGAAAATGTGCCTACACTTATTCTTGGAAAAATATCTTCATCAATTGAATTACATATGAGTGGAAGTGCTTCATTATCTCTCTTTATTATCTCCTTAAAAAAAATTGTTCCAACACCATCCAATGCTTTATACGTTTCATCAAAAGGAATATTATACCCATCAATTATTAGTTTCGACAAATATTTCTAGTGATAAATATAGGTTGCATTATTTTTCTCCAATAGAAGCCATTTGTGCTAGTAAATTTATGAAGCACAATGCCACTTGTTTCCATTTTAAAAAATGAGAGAAGAAGAAGTTGGGAGCACCTGGTCCCCCAAATGAGGACTCAACCACCACTAAAAATATATATCATTTTATTACTGTTTGATCACAATCAAAGTGAAATAAAACCAAAACATACTCTAATATTAATGGAACGCTATTTACCTCATCACATCCTTAAATAACAAATTATATACTATATCAACCATAAAATTACAAAAGCCCATATAATTTAAGTATCTAATCTAGGATCTAGTTGAGAGGTATTTGAACAAATGGTCTTCACTGAATGAAACTATGTCAGTGAACCTTAATTCATGGGATATTAAAGAGTACCCCTAATTTCACTAGATATTGATAAATACCTACCAAAATCATTTTGTTGATCCCTCATCATGATACATATTTCTAATTGGAAAACCTTATTTTAAATATATATTCCCTAGATTTACTAGATACATTTTTACACCGCGCCTGCCCCCCCCAACACCTATAAATATCCCATACCCTACTCCCCATCCCCCCAATACCTACAATATATTGACCTTATTTTTCACAATTTAAAATAAGCACCTTTATGAATGAAATTGAGAAGATATTGGTCAATAAGGCGAATCCCCTGTTTCTTTGAAATCTCATTTCCTTCCTTCGAATCTTGCAATTAACAGGCCACCATTGCAATTTTAATTATGTAAATTTTTCCAGAAGATAAATTGAAGATTAAAAATGTATTGAATGGAGAGTTACCTTATGCACATTTGGAATTCTCTTCTTGTTCTTCAGATTGCGAACCATTACTGAAAATAGAACCTTCTAGAGAGTGCCTAAAAATATCCCATTGACTGATTATAAAATAATCTCATAATCAAAAAGCTAGCATGGACTGTCGGGAGAGAAGTGTATTCTTAGATTTTATTGGAATGTCATTCAAATTTGAATACTATATTGTATTGAATTTTGGGTAATCTTGATTGCATTTATCATATTTTTCACCACCACAATGTTAGTGGCATTTACCATTAAGAGATATCAAGATGGAGTATAAACCTCACAAAGAAAGGATTAAGCTCTTGGATGTATTCATGTATATAACTTTTGAAGAGTTGAATCTAGTGCTAAATTGGGATAAGTTTCCAATGGAAAACATAAAAAATAATGCTTTAGTTTTGAAAATGATGAAAGTTGAGTATAGTATGTTGTCTTTATTGTATTCATGATTGTTGAGATTATGCGAGCATAAAACGAAACATCATGTAGAGAGTAAAATGCATCACCTGTATTCCATCGGAATCCTATGCTCCATCGGAATCAACATATTAGGATTGACCATGCCCACCTACATTTCCCACGTCTTTCTTATGACATTTCCGTATGTTGATGAAATATGTTATGCTACCTTTGCATTTTCGCTTGGGAAGGAGGCATGAAGGCATAGATTTCATGCTTCTTCTATGAATTGATAATATTTTTCAATAGGAAAAATGTTTAGTCAAATGGTGTTTCCTTTTTGTAGTTGGTAGATTAGTATATAATAGTGAAGGGAAGGATCTCGATCCATGAATACATGGTAAACCTTTAATTCATAACATTGCATAAGGTAAGTCCCACCCTTATTCTTGTTTTGATAAGGTGCTTAATATGGATAGTCTCAATCATATTGGGAACTATGCCCAACTATTGAGTCGAAAATGTATTGTTGAACCATGGAAAACGAGAAGGATTGGGATAACCAAAAATAGAATAGCATTTTTAAGAATTGGTTTGAACATGTTCTTACTTGATTTGAACTAATCAAGACAAGAACATAGTTTAAGGTTTTGTAAGGTTTGTTGGAAAGTAACGTTCAAGAAGATGAAATTGAAACACTTTTAGCTTCGGTGTTGGTAATTGAATCCCAGATTTGAATTACATATATTATCTCCAAAGTATGACATGAGAAAAAACCATCTATTGTACTTGCAACAATAGAGGCCTGAAACCTTGGTCAGAGTTTTATACAATGTGTAATTTATTCCATCTTTTTGCACCTCTGGTATGGTTTTCTTTATTCATTGGATTATTTATAGAATAAATCATGGATAGAGATATTTTTTAACAGTATTTTTTTTAGCTAAAATAATTCGGAAATTCCTTATATGGGAAAAACCCACACAATTCAAAATGTAGGTAATTCCACAATGTTGCAAAATTGAAAGGTTTAGGGCCACTATTGTACTACCCATTGACATATAAGGAATAACATGTGAATTCTATTTGTGGAATTAAGTGGATCAAAACTTAAACTCTTCTAATACCCCATTCTCTTAAATAATGTCATTACCCCTAGCCTAATTTTCTTCATCATATGAAACATGTTGAAGACAATTCAGATCGAATTTTAGACATGTCTCATTTATAAGGTTGATTGATGGATTTCACAAGTTATACACAGTTAGATCTCTTTGGATGGTTTCGCTATTAGGTATTTTTGAAATGGATAGAACTCTAAATGGAGGATATATAAGTTTCATATACCTTCCTTTCCAATGAAAAGAGTAAGGAGGTAGTGTGTTTGACACTTTCTAACCCATGTTTTCTTCTTCTATATCAAGAAATCATCCAAACTTGTCATATCCCTCTTATCCATTGCTAGAAATTGACTTTGGTATTGAGGAAGGAAGAGAGATTGAAGAATTGGGTTTTTTGCACCAACATGTTAATATTCATTTTTGTCTTGGTGTGGCACATGTGACAAGCACTTTATGTGCTCAATTTGGCATCTCCCAAACCACCCATTATATGTACATTCTTGGCAATTTTGAATACAATAATTCTAGAGGACAAGAGAATTTGGGCACTTGAACCATTTTCATCCAAGCTGTTTTGGCTCAAGATTAGGAAGTTCTTGGATAGTTTGTTTTGAAAAAATCATTGAATTTAAAAGAATGTGAATACAATTAAGAGAAAAAATGTAAAGACAAAATATATAAAAAATTTAATATTGGTTTTAGTAAACTATATAAATTATAAATTTGTTCATATGGATAATTGTGTATATTAATCATTGTTTTATTTTATTAATTTTTATCATATTTAGTTTACATTCATAAATTTCATTCTTATATTTTTTTAATAATGAACACAACCAACATTTTGACTGTTCTAGTCACACAACTAATTTTATGTACTAGAGGTTGTCTCTTTTTAGGATGGTAATCTAGAGAACTATTCTAAGTTTCTTACAAAATATGAAGTGGCAATCAAATCTACATGGGTACAATGGTTTACTAAAGTTGAAAACTATCACGAGTGATGGATAAATGGTTGATTGAAGAAATGTAGTGAAAATCCCGGGACACGAGATTTTACGCCACCAACAATCGTAGGGAGCCATATATGTCTATTGTTACTTTGGTGAGGAGTTTGTATTTATGAAAGTATGCTAAATATTTAAAGTAATCCTAGGTACGTCCACTAATGTATATTATAAAAAATGAGGATCAATATTTAATTGGGAAATAATTCACCCCTATTCAGCATCTAAAATTATGTGAACAAATGGAAATATTTTTCAAGTAAATAAAATATTATAATCAGAAAAATTTCATAAGAAAACATGAAATTTGATACACATAACATTATAATGCAAGACATAGATATTATACTCGTATATTTTGCATGTAAAATGACCCCTTGTTGAACAATTTTATCATTTAAATCCATGCCCAATGTTGGCATTTATTTGCATTGTTGTTCTATGTCAAGTATTCACCTTTAACAATCATTAACCCCATTCGTAGGTGTTTTTTTCACCATCGGTTATGGATATATTGAGGGTTTTATTTCCCTCTATATAATGTGCCAATAATAATCCCCACCCCATTCACTATATTTTGGGGAAACTACCGGATATATGTGCCTTGTGTTGGCCACTTTTCCCCACTTGCGCGACCCAGGTTCTGTGTAGCCCGCCGATCCAACAACTACCGAAGATACTGGACTGATAGAGAAAGCCCCATCAACAACACTTGCGAAGCAGGCACAGTCTCACCTGAGATATCTCATAAATGGTTAACCACCGGAACCATGTTTCTGCAATTGTTGGGGAAGTATAGTGCCTTGGTTCGCAACCAAGGAGCACAAGGAAGGTAGTAGGACGATTGGATGGAGGAGTCAGTTCTGCACGACTGAGCACAATTGTATGTCATCGCACACAACCTGAATTTCCTTCTCCTTCACAGCTGGCACAACTCGTGCGGCGCAACTAACTCACATCAATCGGCTCTATGACTTAAGTCAGGATTCATAACATGAATTATGTAGAATAATATATATATTTATATAGCTTCAATTCAGCAAGATATTTTGTTCATCCACCTACAAATTGCAAGAAACTAACAGAAATTGAATCATATTTAACATTGTATGGAAAGCAACTATTAATCAATCACATAAACATTCACTAGATCAATCATTCATTTGGACACAAGAAATAATGTGGAAACCCATCTGGGAAAAACCACCAAGGTTCTCTTCATCTGGCATGAGAAAGGATATAGCACTTGCAGTCTGCGGGATGCAGACTGATCTTGAGATATGTCTTTAAATTCAAACTCATAGTTATAATGCTCTCTAGTTCGCTCTTCTGCTCTACCCCTACTACTAGTGGTCTAATCCCACTATAGTCAGATCCATGGCTCAACATCCCTTCTAATGCTACCATACTCTTCATGAGTCTACTCCTCTTCTGATCGCTATGACATTAAAACATAATCAGCATCCCCTTCCATGGATTACTGCTGAATAACAATCTACTACCGAACACCGAAAAAAGATGAATGAAAACCTTACAGACTAATTGAACAATCCTCTAACAATTGAATCCTTCCTATTTATACTAATTTACATGGGCACGTAGGGCCAACTGCATCTCGACAGTCTGTTATTCGTCACCATTAGCCACCCCTTTGGTTACAGCTGTGGTGATCATGATTAGACATGAGGCACTATCAACCAAACTTACAAATATCTTCTCATACATGCGTAGCTGCAGGCTTACGCCATCTTATACGACCATGATATGGATCCTGTATCTATCATTTTTCAGTCGTTTTCCCCTTGCGCATGTGCGTGCTTGCCTTTGCTTTGCCACACACTCCTTCGTTATGCCTTCATGGTACCTTTTCATCATTTTCACTCTTCCTTTGCTTCTATCGCACGCGTGGCACATTTTCCTTGGTTGCGTGTGCGAATTTCCTTCTTATTCCCCTTTCCCGGGCCAACAGGCCCCCAACACTCACCTGTGGCTCATTCCAACTGACATAGTCCACTCCTTGCCACTCTGTGCTTTTTTTTTCAAGGCAAATTTGTGATAGGTTATTGTGTTTCTCACCTCCTGTTGTCTTTAATATGACCCCTCTTCACATTTGGAATCACTTGAAGTAAATCCATAGAATCAATCACAGAAGGTTTACAACTACCATAACATGTGTCAAGGCCCTTCCGTTTCACTAAACCATGGGTCCTTTTACCTTTATCTTCAATTCTGGCATTGCCTTATCATCACGACCCCGACATTTCTAGCCAAACTCTCTGAATCTGTCTACAAATCGCTATCTTTACTGCAGCGGAGATAACGACACCGGCATGGCTTGTTTCGCAGCACCATTTGAGAGGATGGGTAATGGAGGATTCGATTGCAGAGTGTGCTTGAGATGAAAAGGTAAGATTATGCACTTCTTGTTGAGACCTAGATCCCTGCAAAGAGGAATGTTATCTTTTCTCTGGGACTCTCTCATCATCTTGTCATAGTTTTCCTCCAATTTCACCAAAGGTGCTTAGTGTCCCATTTTTCCATAGCAATCCATGTGGCCTTGGTCCTTTCACCATTCTCATGCTCCGGGGAGTTGATGCATAGTTTGTGTGGGTCATTGTGACTTGTTATCTTGTTGTTCTCTCTTCTGCAACACTGTCTTCACCACCCTCTTTTCCATATATATGAACTTTGAATATTTGTCCATATTGAAAACTGGACAACTATTGCTATCCTGGGTGGTGGAGGTGAGGGATTTACCAAACTTTGACAAATTTCACTTGAGCGGCATAGATTTCAAGTTGACTCTTTCCCATTGGACACCTCGCATCCTGCTAAGAGCCGAAGATCCTGCCTAAATAGATTGATGCCATGGTCATCTTCCAAGCCTGCAGGATTTGTGAAAGACTGCAGAGACTGTGGACCGGTTCCCGCAGAGCTTGTCAAAATGGGTTGGGTCTCTGGTTCCTATAGGAGCCTGCTTTGGTGCCATTGATAGGGCCACTAATATATTGGTCTACTAATATCCACAGATGACTTCGCCAAAGTATTTTCAATGGGTTGAAGCCATTGGGTGACTATCACCATATTTCTTCTTGCTATCTTTGGATACACCTGACAGATTGAAAGCTACAACAACAACTTTATCCCTTAAGGCTGCTCGGCAAGAGACTCTCCAATTCATTTGTAACTATAACTTGTGGGTGAGTAGCATAGCACAGTGATTTTTTCTTAGTGGAAGCGAACCTCGATCTTACAAGGAGAGCATTGGCTCTTCTTTGGTGCAGTATTATCTAGTGACATTATGAGGACAAGATGCTCACCTTGTGTACTGGATTTTCTTCTTAGATATGCTTTGATTATCAGTGTCACCATTTTTGGGTAATGATAGTCATGCGCACGTGCGTATGGGATGCATTGTCATGATGACCTATTTCTCCACACTTGATCCTGCTGCAGTGTTGTCCTAGTCTAAGCGCCAAATCTCCATGGAATCTTAATGCATTTAACGGTTTGTTAGCATGTGCCATCTATCTCATATTTTCCATCAGTTGCTTAATAATAGATTTTTGTAGCAGCTTCAATCTATCTCATCATCTGTGCACACCTTTTGCCTTAATTTCTTCTAGCCTAATACGCACGTGTGGTGCTATGTTTGGCTCCAAAATTCAAATACATTTTTTTTAATCGAGTTCCTTGGTCACATTTGTGTATATTATTGCAAACTTGTTGGTTTCAAGTCTATTTGCACAGTAGAATAGACCTTTCCTTTGAATTCCTGCACCATGGCTTCTATCTTCACAACTTCCACTGCAACTTCCTCTGCTTGCATAGCCAATTGCTCCACTTGATCCAATTGTACATGTGAAGCGAATAATTATTCGCTTACACAAATAATATTACCAAAAGACTTGGAATATTAAATAAGCCATAGTAATATTAAAATTGATGATAGAATAGATATGATGATAGATTACAAAGTGAGTGCCATATATATATTAACCGTAAAGGTACTTTGGATACTATCGATGAAAGGATGCATCATTTTAGAATTGTTTACTAATAACTATTTATTAATTATTAATATCAATATGAATTAATATTAATAATTAATATTGATTTTAATAGTTATTATTAATTATATAATAGTTATTTAATTATTATTTTATGTTCATTACATTGCCTTGCCCTTAAGGGAATATTTGTCCTCAAACATGTATTGGACATTAATGTCTCATTTATTTTAATCTGTCGTCTCGGAATTATTTCCCTTTTGTATTTGCTACATTTGAGGAGATAAGCCGATACAAATTACGAACTCCCCAGGAGAATTTTCGCATCGTATCTGCTGTGGCCCATCCCAGATCTATTTTTATTGGAGCTCTCAGATCTTTTTGTGGGACAATTCATCTCAATTGTTACTTGGTATGTCGATATTTTCGCATGTACACATAAGTCATTTGTGAATATTCATTTTGACCCTGTCGTTGGTCAAAATGATGATTATAATTAGGATGTCTGTAAGGTGCATGTGTTGTTTGTTCTTCTTTCTTTTGGACTATGGCAAGGACTATCTTCACTTCCTCGATTTTATTTTTGGTCGCATTTTCCTAGATTGTGCTTCTTGGTTCTCCAGTAGATTGTTCATGATTCTGAATCTTTTCAATTCTTTCCTCTTGCGATTTTTTTTCAATTTCTAACTCCTAGATATGATTCTGTAGTTCCTGATTATGATTATTTAGACACTAGTTTTCTTCTTGCTTTTCTAGTCTTTTTCCTTCAAAGTCTTCATTGGAGTGGTCCTTCTTACTACTATTTTTTTTAATTTTTTTATTTTTGTAATCAAGGTTTTGTTATGATTTCTTAATCTAAAAATTTCTTCAGAACTGTTTGATATTGTTGTATTACTCTTTGTGATCTGCAACTTGTGTTACTTTTTAGATTCATTGTTTTGTTGTTGAATAACTTTTATCTCTTGTTGATACTGGTCGACCACTGATTCTTGATATTCTACTTTCCATCGTATGTGCATCAATTCTTCATCTCTGTCGTTAATGATTTTGTTCAAGTGTATTATTTATGCTTCATAATCAATTATTTCTTTCTTTTTATCTTGATTTTTGTGTCTCTGATTGAAATCATTTTCCCTTTTTAATTTCTTAATCTGTGTGATCAAGTCTTGACTATGATTCTTCAAACAAGCAACTTCTTCATCCTTACTAGCAACAATTTTTTCAACTTCTTTCTGCTTCTTTTGTTCTAACTTCTGATTATCCTGTGAAATCATCTCTGATATATCCTGGAATTCTTCAGATGTTGGAGGTTCTATTTCTGACTTCATTGTAATATCTTGAAATGTGAGTCTCTTTCTCTTATAGGAAAATGTCAGAAACTTCTTTTTGGCATTTAAGATGAAATTCCCTAATGTTTTTATCTAGGGTAAACCCAAAATTATGTCATTATCAAAGCTCCATAAGGAACTAACAATGAATTTCGATGTGACCATATAATCTCCAACACTCAGTTGTAAGCCACTTATTTTAGTTCTTTTTTTGTCCAAAAAGTCTAACTCTTCACTTATATTTGACTAAGGAATCACTAAATGGTTAGCGAATTTAGTACTAATATAATTATTTCGTTCAGTAGGTGTAATAGAAATGGTGATATCATTCCGTGCAAGTGTCCCTTTAATTCTAAATAATATTGCAACATTTTTTTTGTAAGGTGATAGGAAAATTTTGCTTCTTTTCAATATTAAAATCCATATTCTTGAGTTTTCTTTGAAGTTTAATCAATATCTCCTTTTTTTCCAATCGTTTGTAAAAATGTCACTAGATTGGGTGGTTGAGAGGAATGAGTGTTACCTTCCCCACCTAAGTTCAAATCTCACTTGATTTTTAGTATCAATTATTATGTACCCTTTTTATTTTTATTTTCCCTTTAGTTTTGTAAAATTTGAGTAGATTGGATGATTGGGAGGAATGAGTGTTACATTCTCCACCTAAGCTCAAATCTCACTTGCTCTTTACTAGTAATTATTTTGCACTTTTTATATTCAAACTCAAACCCACTTTAAGAAACCAGGCGTCGTCTCACTTTTACCCTCTCTCTCTTTTTTCCTTTTCCTTTTATCTTTTCTTTTTCTTAACATTTTTTTCCTTTTTTTCTTTTTTTTCTTATGTTTTTATTTTTATTTTGGACAATGTCCAATATTTTAGGGAATCCCTAAAATAAGTCTATAATCCAAAAATCAAACAAGTTTTGAGAATTAAGGCCAATGACCAGATCAACCAACGAGGCTCTAATACCACTTGAAGCGAATAATTATTCACTTACACAAATAATATTACCAAAAGACTTGGAATATTAAATAAGCCATAATAACATATAAATTGATGATTGAATAGATATGATGATAGATTACAAAGTGAGGGCCAGATATATGTTAATCATAAAGGCATTTTGGATACTATCCATGAAAGGATGCATCATTTTAGAATTGTTTACTAATAACTATTTATTAATTATTAATTATTAATTGTTAATTATTAATATCAATATGTATTAATATTGATTTTAATAGTTATTATTAATTATATAATAGTTATTTAATTATTATTTTATGTTCGTTACAACATGCTCCAACAAGTATTTCTCTATCGACTGCAATATGCCTTGAAGTTTTTGCTGCATCGACTGAATATGGTTTGTGAGATTTTTTGTCTCTGTCTAGAATTCGTCAACCTTGGCTTCCCTAGCATTCTCATTCTCACAAAGGGTCTAGACTTCATGTTGGAGACTATTGATGTCTGCATGCTTAAAGACCTTTTGCTAGAGGGGTATTTTTCGCATATCCACCTTGGTAGCACTGATGCGCTCATCTGCCTCACAAATGTGTTGCCTTATTTTCTTAGTTGCGCCATCCTCAACGAATGTTTCCCAAATGGTCACAACATTTTCTACAGCCTTTGCGTAGATTGCTTCTCTACTTTTAATTTTGGTAGCATCTTCAAACACTGTTTTTTTTCTTTCGGTCAGCACCTCTGGGGGTGTGCTTGGCATCTACCCGGATTGCAGATCTTCTACTTCATGCTGAAGATCTTGTGTGATCTTCGCAATCCTAGCCACTTTAGCCAAGGAGTCTTCATTGGCCTGCCAAACTTCTGGTGATAATGCTGCGATGGAATTCTTAATGGAATCCACCAATGTGGGATGGATTTTCTCATGGGTTAATATTTCTTGCTTCTTCTCGGCGAAGGAGTTGGTGTGCTGTTGCAATTCCTGCTCCTTTCCTTGCAAGAGGGTCTTGCATAGTTTGGCCCTCTTTTTCTATTTTGTTGCTTGATGAGAAACAACATTTTTCCTTAGTCGGAGTTCAGCTACAATTGCCTGTTGGATGACATGGATCTCATCCAAGAGAAAATTGAAGAAGTCTATCTCGTCAGTGCTATTATCAGTATCTGCAGTTGTGTCTTCCTTCACATCAAGTGCTTGCATCTGAACGAGTACCTTGATTGGTGGTTCCCACGGTGGTGTGAGGAGTGGAATGTTAGGATCAATGTGATATGATTTGGTGTACACCATGTGCTTCAACTCATTCATAGCTGATGTTAACTGATTGAGGTGGTTCTTGACCTGGGGAGTGATTCTCTCTTGCTAGGCCCTTATACCACTAAGGTTATCTTGTGCAACATTCTCCACAGCACTAGAAAGTTCTTGCAACTCATCCTCAGTTAAGGTAGTGGTGTTTGTTGTTCTGTCTGCCTTCTTCTTCTTCCACAATGATTGACCTTCCTCGGGCTATACACAGGTCTGTGTCTCATCTTCAACATGCGGCTGCACAAAATAATGAAGGTATGAGTCCTCTATATTATCATCATCTTCCAAGTTTTCTTACAATGGGTCCCCTTGGGTATCGTCACCTTGTTGTTGTTCACCATGAGCTTGGTGAATTGGTGGTTCTTCCACATTCTGCTCTTCAGGAAGTGGTTCCGCAAGTGGGATGCACCATTCCTCTGGCGAAAGCTTGACAATTTCAACCACATCCTCGTCGGTTTATACGAATCTAGCTTGATGTATTTGTTGAGGTGTACCTTTTACAGGCAACAGATTTATATTATGCATATCAGCTTCAAATTTGACGAAAGAAGCATACCTTTGCACAGTTGCGATGTGAGTCCCGTGGGTTTTTTGAAAAACCTATCATAGTGCCTCTGCATGTAAGAAGAATACCACATTCCTAACCTGCTGGTACTTGTTGTCGGCCTTGTCTTCCCATATATTCTAATATTTTCCCCCAAATAGGATACAAAGAAATTCATATGTACATAGTCCGGGGGGTCAGCCCAGACAATGAAGGAAATCAAAATTAGGAGCGAGAAATAGTAGAATTTATGACCTTCCTTTTGTTGTGCCATCATCACATCGTCGAGCAGGGCCTTGAGAAAGTACCACGACTAATTGAATTTTTGTCCCCATGCACATAAATCTATAATTTCTATTACCCATGCAGAACATTGCGTCGATACCGCTTTATGAAATATTTTACAAGATAATATTTTTGCAGCAACTTGGACACTTTTGTCCTGGATGGGTCCAATTAAATATCCCTTCCCTATGCGTTGAATGTTTTTCTTCCACTTAATGTCTCGAGTATGATTTTTAGTGAGGTAAGGTAGAGGGTCTTTTCCTTCGCTTGGGAGCCCTGTAATTCTCGCTATTAGTTTCGCAGTAATTGGGTATGGCTGATCCAACCATAAGTATCCTCTATGAATGTAGACCAGTAACTGATTTGCATATGTACTAGCCTGTATAATATGGTTGAAATGAGGCATGAACAACATATTTTTTAGATCTAAAGTGGCTAGTCCCTTAGCCCACTTCTGTGGTTTAATTATCTTGACAACAGGGTCAACAATATGTATTATATCCATGTAGTATTTTATCTGTAACCCCTCTTGCTTCAGAGTGTTGTAGCCCTGGAGTTTCAAAACAGCTAATGTGGGGAGGATGTCCTTCAGTAAATGTATGCCAACAGGGATCCTTGGTGTGATCAAAGTGGTCACAGGTTTCTCCAAGAGATCTGCATGCACTGCACCAAGTCTTCTTAGTCTAATGTAAGCTGGAAAGTTCAGGCTGGCCTGTTCTCTTTGTAGATATGGCTGCAGTAGCAATTCTTCATCTTCATCATCAGTTCCTTGGTTAGACAGAGGCATATTTCTGTGCTCACCTAGAGNTAATTAATCATTATTTAATTAATTATTCACCCACTAGCTTAATTAGTTGGCATCCACTTGCACCTTAAAGTCAATACATGCCATCTATATCCTAGGAATTATTTATTTCAAATTCTAGGTTGATCTTGACCACCTTTTTACCATCTAGAATTAGTATACAGGACTTTACAGCAGATTCTGCTTTATTTTGCTTTTTTTGCTTTTCCTGCTTTTCTATGGATAAGATAAAAGCTAGTCAACTAGGAAACTGGGAGCTTTTGTTTCCAACCAATATTCCATTATTTTTTCCCCATTTTCTAGGATTAGCATGTGATTTCCATCTCCTTGACAGCTCACTCATGATTTTTCCAACTCATGAGGTCCTTGATAGATTTATTAAGTGCTTTATCCACCTATGGGGGTTTTGCTATATTTTGGTAAGTCAGCCTTTTTGAGCTTTATGATTTGTTTCCATACAATTAGATTTTCCTATGAGGGATGTACTATTTGTGTACACTATTATTCATCATTATTCAATGGAAGGATACACACCAATATTCATCTCTTCATTCATGTAATTCTGTCTCTTTTCTTCTCTCTAGTTTTCCTGTGTATGCTTGTGAGAATTATTAGTAGCAAGATATATTTCCTGTGCTTATTCTTAGCATAATTGCACATAGCATTGATCTATTATTTATACATGGATTTTTTGTAAATTTACATTTCTTTTGTCTTGGCTGTGGTCGTGCAGATGATTTGCCTGGAATAACTGGTATTTCCTCGACTGGGTTCAGCATAGGATGCAAACCAAGGGTTGGAATTGTTTATGGATTCCTTGTCCTTGCCATTGTGTCAGTCTCTAGTGAGTGCTATAGCTGTGGGCTTGTGGCTGATTTTATTTCTAATTCCTCCTCAATTAGGAAGCCAGAGATAAAAGTGGCATCTAAAGCCTCACTCTTGCTGGGAATTTTAATTACCATCAGGTTGAATGGGATGGGAACTAGGTGATAGGATGCATGTTTGCAATAGCTCAACTCTTGTGCTCTCAATGTGTAACATAAAACTGTCTTCATGGAGGAACAAATATTTAGATAGTAGACAATGTCTTTCGATCATTTATTTGACAGTAGTTTAAGGTCTAATCACGCTTATAGGTTACCTTTTCAAATTCTTTCTCCATTAATTTATGTAGCTGACCTCTCAGGCTATACTTGTCAGGATAGTAATGGAAATTAGTGCTAAGACTTTCTCCTCGTACTCGGTTGATTTAATGTCACATAAGTGACCCAGCTGTATAGATCTTTCATATGGATCCACTGGTTAATGCTAGCTATCCTGTCATTTTTTATTTTTTCATTCTTTGGTGCCTATTTTTCTTTTTTCATTCTTTGGTGCCTATTTTTCTTGTCGCTTGCACACTTTAGGTCTCCTGCTTGGGTATATGTGATGATGTAACCACTGGGTGGTTTATTAATCAAGCTTTATACTGGTTCTATCGCAATCCTGCAACATAATAGTTTACATCTTTTCGGTCGTTCTTTTATTTATTTATTCTCTTAACACGTGTCGGAGTACGTTTTTAGGAAACTACCATTTACCAAACTCATGATGTCGGTTCCATCGACTTTTTTGAAGTTGCACTGTGCCCCTACCCATAGTTGGTGTCATGGTATATGGCCATAGTTAAGTTGCCTTTAAGTTGTATGAGTGCGCAAAGGCTCTGATATCATAGACTCATACTATAGGATAAGTCTTCCTTCTATGGATGGCTTCAACTAGATATATTGACAATGTCATGGTGGAAACTATTGTTGAGTTAGTTTAGTCTGCAATCATAAAGGTATCTTCACCCTCTCTAAGTCTTCCACAATTCCTTTTCTTTTTGTGCTGTTTAGAGGAAATAGGGTCTGATATTCCTTCAGGAGATCTACAATTTATACAACTGCTTCATCTTGTAGGTCCTTGTGTATTACTCTATGATATTTACTTAGTTCCACTATTTTTAGCCCACCATATTTAGTTGGGCTATCCTCTACATCCCTCGGTAGCTTGTTTCACTGAGTAGCTATGCTATGTAGGTGAGAATTAGCATCATTGATCATCTCGACTATACCCTCCTTATCTTGATGGCTTTTACTATGAATAATAGGGAATTTTTAATCCTTTAGAACTGTATGCGCGACCTGCTAGGTTCCTTGTCGCAGATGCTCAGAGTTATCGCAGGTCTTGTTCACTGTATCCAAAGCGTAGAAGAAACTCTCATATGTGGGTAACTCCATTGACTCGGTCTCCACCCGTCGCATAGACCTTGTGACTCTTACAGACCTTCTCATGGAGAATTCATGTAATCTATTTTTCCAATTCTCTAAATCCTCCCATGAATTAGATGTACATGAACTTGTGCACTTCCATCTTAGGTTCCCATCTGCCTTCGAACTGATATGATATTCGTGCATAGCTGTAACATTGTAGATTTGATAGAGATAGTTGACATTCCCGTCATTATAAACAGGTTCAACATATCTTTGCCCTTCAAATGGATCAATGGGCGATACTACTCTCATTTCCTCGTCTTCAAAGGAGAGGATCTTTTTTCTTGAAATTTATAATTGTTTGATTGTTTATATCCAGATCTATCCCTGGTAGTGCAGGGTAGGGATTTGTATCATCTACAATGTTGATGACCTCAAAGTCTGCATATGTGCACAATCCTTCTACATCGATGGTGACATTGCTCAATTGTCTAATGGGTAGTACCTTCACCTGATTGGAAAGACGTAGCTAGATTAGACACCATTCCAAGTGTGGCTTACCCATTATTTCCCAAGTCTGGATCATTAGGATATTGACATCTGACCCCATATCTAAAATGATATAGTCCATGTCATAATAACCTATTTGCGCATTCATTCTCAATTCACGGCCAGTCTTACGTTTTCGTCATACTTGGTTAACCTTATTCTCAATGTGTGGTACTACAAGGATCTCATCTATTATTGCTTATAGCTCTGCAATCACATCTTTATCTTGGCTTAGCATCAAACAACTTGATAGAAGAGGCCTCAGCTTACTAACCTCAATTGAATCTTTCATCTAAAATAGGTGTTGGAATCGTTGTGACATGTCCTTGCTTCTATTGAATTTGATGGTACATCAGGGCTTATGAAGTCTAATTGCACATCCCAGAATACTTCTTTCTTCTTCAAGCCAGTTAGTGATTCTTTTTTCTATGCCACCAGCCTCACTTGCAACTACATTCGTTCTTGTGGGTTCTCTTGCTTTGCTCCAGTTGTCACACCTCCTCTTGTTATGGTAGAAATGTTCAAGTCTTGTGGTTTAGCCATGATCATCTGAACATTGACATTTTCTTGGTGGGGGGTTGGGTGTAGAAATAGTTCTTGCTTGCCACTTTGTGATCAGCTGATGTACTATTCAACATTATAGTCCTTCCCTTTACAATATGAGAATTTCCTTGCAGGATCCAAACAATCTCTGGAAAAGTGACCTACTTGTCCATAGCTATAGCATGTAACTGGACCTCTCCCCCTACCAAATCCTCCTCCAACACCTCGTCCTATAAAGTTTCCTCCACCCCTTCCCTGAGGGTTTAATTACTGCTATGGGTATTGCTTATGCTGGTAATTTTGTTGATATGGGTTTTGCTGCACATATGGCTACTGAAGCGCATACAGCTGTTGGTACTGATTAGCTGGGAACTATGTAGGTTGGTATGAAGCTTGCGGTTGTTCAACCTAAGGGAACCCCTCATTTTTCATTAAGTACATAGCAACTATTTTCTCTTTCAAGATCTGGTATGCTCTATAATATTTTTCATCATGTCCTACTGATCTACAAAATTTACAAACTAAATTTGCAGGGGTACTTATAACCTTCTACAAATACACACATTCCTCATGATGATGACCTCTTGACTAGCATATATGACACCAAGGTATCCCTTTCCCATTTAGTGGGTTAGGTGCACTAGATGAGACATAATTCATGGAGGTTGGACATTTATTTTTGGTGTGTCCATTCGTTCTACATTTTGTGCACCATAAGTCCTCTTGTCCTTCTTTTCCCTTGTTGATATCTTGAAGTTGTAGTGTGAGGTTGGCTAGATATGACTGAATCTGGACCATTCTGCTGACACCATCAACAATAGGCAAGGCCTCTAGCTTCATCTCCAGCTCAAATGCTTCTGTGTGAGACTCAATATTCTGCTGCATCAACGGCCCTCATATATTGTTGTTGTATTTCTAACTTTGGAATGTATTCATCTATGTATTTTATGTCTTGTAACCCAATTTTTATTCCGATATGTATCTATTATGTAATTGAGTCATGTTTTCATGCCCCAATGTTCCTATCGGGAGGATCTACAATGTAAACAAGTCATGTCAAGTCATAGTGGGTAACCCTTTGATTGTCTATGGGTTAAAGTCCCTGCAGTTTTGGGGCACTAGGGTTATTAGAATGTCCTAGTAGAGGTCGGGCCTGGTAGGGTTTTAGTCATGTCAAGATTAGTATAAATAGAGAACTGGAGTCTCTATTTATCACACAACTCATACACACTCAACTGTAGCGCATAGTTGAGGAAGGAGAAGACACTAGGGATAGAAAAGAAGAAATTTACTGCTGTCGGGAGTGCATCTTACTATTTTTGGGTTTTACCTTTTGTGCTGATTCTATCTCTGAGGAAGTTGTGGGGTTTTCTCCTTTATGGTTTCCCCAAGGAAAAACACTGTGTTCATTTTCTCTTATGTTTGATTGATGTGCTTTTTATTCTCTTAGATAGAGATCCTAATAATGCTAGCTTGATGTTGAAAAACTAACATGGTATCAGAGCTAACCTGAGAAGAAGACACTGTGCAACTACGGAAACTAGGGCTTCCTAGTTTATGGATCCCTCTCCATATGTTTTCAGCAAAGTTAAGGTGGAATAAATCTCCTCCTTAGGGTGCATCTTTTTGTCGAGGCACAATCCAACTCTGAGGTTTTTCAGTTTTGGACCTGTCACTAATGCCGAAAATTAGGGATTTTCACAGAAGAAGAACTTTTCAGTGAGCCTAGACATGGATTGATCTCCTCCCCAAAATCAAAGTTAGGGACAAATTTCAAGGCATTTGGGTGGATAGAACTCTAGAAAAGTAAGACCCTAATTTGCTCCTGAACCAGCTCTCCAGGATTTCAGCTCAAATTTAAGATCCGACATCTTGACCTCGTAAGATATAAAATATTTTGTATTTCCATTTGAGGTTCTCAGTTAATATCTCTCATCATACCAAGCTTGATGAAAAGTTTGAGGGAGCTGATAACTTCTGAGCTTGGAAGTATAGGATCTCCCTAGTCCTGGCATAGAATGAGTTAGACTCCTGCATCCATGAGGAGGTTCGAGTTCCAGAGGGAGATGAGGCTAAGGCATTGCATAAGAAGAATTTGGTTATGGAGAAGAGGATCATTACTGATTCTATCAAGGATCACGTTATCCCACAGGTGTCCTCTCTTAAGACACCTAAAGCTATGTTTGATTCCCTAACCAAATTGTTTGAAGGGAAGAACATAAACCGGAAGATGACTCTGAGAAACCAACTGGAGAATGTGAAGATTTAGAATGCAAAGACCATCCATTCTTACTTCACAATATTTTCTCAGATCAAGGAACAACTATAAGCAGTAGATGAAAAAGTGGAAAATGTAGAGATTGTGATGACTACCTTGAATGGCCTTCCTAGGTCATGGGATTCTTTCATCCAAGGAATCTCTGCTAGAAATAAGTTATTCAAATTCAGCATACTATGGGAAGAGTGCTCTCAAGAAGAAGCTCAGATAGTAGCTCGAGAAGAAAAGATGGGAAGTGAAGATCAAGCTCTCACGGTAAACACCAAGTCACACTCCAATTTAACAAGAAGGAAAACTCATCACTTCAGAGGTAAGCACTCTCACAAAGATAACACTAGAAAATATTTATCTAGGATTATATGTTATACATGTGATGAAGCATGACATTATGCAAGGAATTGTACTAAGAAACCAAATCCAACAAAGAGGAGCAACAAAAGAAGACATCATGCTCATACCGTAGAGGATGATGAACCATCCAAGAAAAGATCCAAATATGAAAGTGCAAACTCTTCATGCGAGGATGAATATGTTTTGATATACACTCTCACAGGTAACATTACTCATGGAAGTGATGATTGGCTTATATATAGTGGGGCTTCCAAACACATGATTGGATTCAAGGAATCCTTTTTGAGACTATCAGAACATGAATCATCCCACAAGGTGAAGCTAGGAGATGACTACCAATATTCAGTAAAAGGTAGTGGGGAAACTTCCTATAAGCTATACTCTGGAAAGTATCTAACAATGAAGGAAGTATTGTTTGTGCCAGGAATCAAGAAGCACCTACTTTCCATATCAGCATTAGATGCAAAAGGAATGTGGGTTGCATTCATATATGGTCAAGTCATCATGTGGCCAAAAGGAAAGACTATCAATGATGCGGTAGTGATTGCAGAACAAGAAGGAGGATTGTACAAATTGAAGGGCCATCTAGAACAAGCCTTGGTCCATGACATAGTAGAGCCAAGTGAAATTTTGCATAGAAGGCTTGCACATGTTCATTACAGAGAACTACCTATTAAATTTGTCGAAGGTCTTCCATAAATCCAAGCAAAACATGATGGGGTCTACAAAGGATGTGTGAAAGGGAAGAATACAAAGAAGACATTTCCAAGTAGTGAAAGAAAAGCAAAAGGAATCTTGGAAATCATCCACTCCGATGTATGCGGTCCTATGTCATCAAACTCACTAAGTAGGTATGCATATTATGTTTCCTTTATGGATGATTTTTATAGGAAGACATGGGTTTACTTCATGAATAAAAAAGATGAAGTATTTAGCAAGTTCCAATAATTCAAAGCATTGATAAAAAATCACACTGAAAAGAATATCAAGAGCCTTTGAATAGATAATGGCGGACAATTCACTTCAAATGAATTCAAATAGCTATGCAAAGAATCAGGGATTAAGAGAGAGTTGTCCACTCCTTATAATCCACAATAGAATGGGATTGCAGAGAGGAATAATAGAACTATCATGGATGCTGCAATAACAATGCTTCATGATAAAGATCTTCCTATGCATCTTTGGGAGGAAACTTCCAGAACAAAGATTTATGTACATAACCGTAATCCACATAGAGTACTTGACAACAAGACTCCTCAAGAAGTCTTCTTCAGCAAGAAACAAAAAGTCATCCATTTCATAATATTCAGTTGTCCTGTGTACATACATATCCCAACAGAAAAGAGAACAAAATTAGATCCTTCAGGAAATAAGGGTATATTTGTGGGATACTTTGAAAGCTCAAAGGCTTAGATAATATATTTCCCAGGATACAAGAAGATTGACATCAGCAGGGATGTGACATTTGATGAAGACATAGCTTACAACAAATCCAGAAAGAGACCTACTGAAGAACCTGAAGAAGCAGAAGCACCCAGAATTCATGATACAACTATGAACGAAGAAATTCAAGAAGAAGTTCGAGAATTTGAAGAACCACAAATACCTTTAGATCCACCTCTGGAGAAAAATCCTCATAAGAAAAAACCTGCTTGGGTATGAGAAATTATCTAAGGTGTAGAAAGATATGGGGCTCCAGAAGAGAATCACAGAGAAAGAAAGAGGACCAGATCCTACTCCGGGTATGTAGCTTTACTATGTGATTTCATTGATAAAGAACCTTCCAGTTATGAAGAAGCAGAATAATAGAAATAATGGAAGGATGCTATGATCGAAGAGTATCATTCGATCATGAAGAATGATGTTTGGGATGTTGTCCCAAGACGAGAAGGGAATTCAGTGGTAACTTCCAAATGGATCTACAAGATCAAGCATGTTGCAGACTGTAGCATTGAAAAATATAAGGCAATAATTGTGGCTCGGTGTTTCTCTCAGAAAGAAGGAATATATTATGAAGAAACCTTTGCACCTGTATCTAGATACACTTCCATCAGATCAGTACTTTCTCTAGCTATAGTGATGAAATGGAAGATACAACAGATGGATGTCAAGACTGCTTTCTTGAATGGTGTAGTGGAAGAGGAAGTATATGTAGAACAGCCACTCAGTTTTGAGACACATGATATGGAGTCTCATGTGTGCATATTGAAGAAATCCATGTACGATTTGAAATAGGCACCTAGGACATGGTATGACAGAATTGATAGCTTTCTATCCAGTTTGGGATTTACCAAGAGTAAAGAAGATTCCAACCTTTACTACAAGGTTGAATATGGCAACCTAGTGATGCTTCTACTATATGTAGATGATATGTTTGTAACATGCATGGATGGGTTGATTGCTAATACAAAGAGAAAGTTGGCCGCTGATTTCAAAATGAAGGACTTGGGTATAATGAATTATTTTCTAGGTATGGAGGTGTGGCAAAGCGCAAATGGAATCTTCCTTGGATAAGGGAAGTATGTAGTAGAGATCCTGAAGAGGTTTGGGATGATGGATTGCAAGGCCATCGCTACACCTATGGGATCAAACTTGAAGCTATTGAGAAATGCTTCATCATAGTCGATTGATGCTATGATGTATCATCAGATGATTGGGTCATTGATGTACCTGACGAACACGAGACTAGACATTTGCTTTGCTGTGAACACCTTGATCCAATTCTTGAAAGATCTGAGAAATGTTCACTTGATTGCTGCAAAGCATATTTTGAGATACCTGAGGGGTACAACTGATTATGGGCTCAAGTACGATGCGAATCAGAAGATTAACCTAGAGGGTTATGTTGATTTAGATTAAGCAGGAAGATGATCCAGATCTAGAAAAGAAGATGGCATGAAGATAAAGATGACTTGAATACAAATATGACTTGGAGATGCATATGATGAGAAGATCCAGAGAAGAATACCAGTGATGAAAATTGTGTCAAGAGAATACCTTCCTAGTTAAGAGGGAGTGTTGATGTATTTGTAAATTCAGAATGTATTCATCTATGTATTTTATGTCTTGTAACCTGATGTCTATTCCTGGAATCTATCTATTATGTAATTGAGTCATGTTGTCATGCCCTGATGTTTTGATCGGGAGGATCTATAATGTAAACAAGTCATGTCAAGTCATAGTGGGTAACCCTCCAATTGTCTAAGGGTTAAAGTCCCCGCAGTTCCAAGGCACTAAGGTTATTAGACTCTCCTATTAGTGGTCAGCTCTGGTAGGGTTTTAGTCATGTTGAGATTAGTATAAATAGAGAATTGGCGTCTCCATTTATCACACAACTCATACGCACTCAAGTGTAGCGCATAGTTGAGGAAGGAGAAGACACTAGGGATAAACAATAAAAGGGTTATTGCTATCGGGAGTGCATCTTACTATTTTGGGGTATTAGCTTTTGTGCTGGTTCTATATCTAAAAAAGTTGCAGGGTTTTCTCCTTTATGGTTTCCCCAAGGAAAAACACTGTGTTCATTATCTCTTGTTTTGATTGTTGTTCTTATTATTCTCTCAGTTAAAGATCCTAATAATGCTAGCTTAATGTTGAAAAAATAATAGAGATGTTTTAGCAAAGTAGCAATAAACCACTCCTTATGTTGTACATCTGACATTTAGAAGCTTACTTTATCCACCAGTGTCTTGAATCTTTGGTCAAAATCCCACACAGTTTCTGCTAGAGCTTGTTTAATCTCCTTAATATCAGTCATACATTGTGACTCTGATTTGAGTTTTCTGAAGTTTGAGATCATTACAACTTTTATTTCCTCGAGGGTCTTCTGTGGTGTTTTGGCTAGGATGACACAAAATTTCATGAACCAATTCAGGGTGTGACCGCTTAAGGTCGCAATCATCTGCACTTTCTTAACGTCAGCGCCATGGACCAAACGTACCATCCACATCACTTCACATAGGAACCAATGTTGTTCAGGGTCTTCCATTCCATTTCCATTAAATGTAGGTAACCATACGTCTATGAAAAGCATTGGGCTGGCATTTAGGTTCTCTAGGGCAGCGTTCAACTGTGTTGCACCTTCTAGCGCACTAGTTTCAGGACTAGTGTTGTTCAAGTTAGAGGTCCTTTCGAGGGATGAGACTCAAGATCTCATCTCAGGTGATCTAGATGGTGTTATATAATGGTGTTCTGACCCCAAGGTATCATTAGAGCTATCTGGATCTTTAGTTCCTTTCGATATCGGTCTATAGTCCTCCTCTTCATCGCAACACCCTTCATCTTCACATGACTAAATTTCGTATTTGCTTCCTTCGAACAAACTAGGATTCCATTGGCCCCTTTCATTTTTCCTTCTCTTTCCTGATATGAATCTTCTCCCACTCCTTAAGACTCCAACCTTGAGTTCAGGTTCTATTCTTTAGGGGAACATCTCCACATACTCCTCCCCATGTTCTTACCCGCTTGTTAGCGACATAGCCCCTTCTTAGATATGTGGCTCAACTATCCAGGTGCAAAAGACCCTTCTCATAAGCAAGTTGTTTTATCCATGTACTTATGCTCAATTAGTATCTCCTTCATTGTCCTTGGAAGAAATCTCATTCAACTTCACTATATGAAGTTATGGTATCTATTGCAAACTCAGTAATATATCCTTACAATATACTATCAACCAAAAAATCGACAGCTCTTGAGACAACGTTACTTACACTGGTTACCTCTTGAACCAATTGGTCGCTCCACTCAATAATATCCCTTTCCTGGTAGTTGGTCCATATAGATGCCAATCCTACCAACCATTCATGCATTAGAGCATGGAACTCAGCAAAGAAGATCTCATGAATATCAAAGTATATATAATCATCTAGCCATCGTTTTGTGCTAAACCACGTCCTGCACTATATTCTTATGCAAATGCTAGTGTTTTAGCATCTAGCCAGTCTTCTATCTCCTCCTTCATTGGTTACCACACCATCTCCCCAATTTAATCAAAATGTCCCAGCAACAGAACCATTTGTTGGCCCCTTTTCCCCACTTGCACGACCCAAGTTCTGCGCATCTTGTCTATCCAACAACTACCTGAGATACTGGTCTGATAGAGCAAGCCCCGTCGACAACACCTACGAAGTAAGCATAGTCTCACTCGAGATATCTCATAGATGGGTAACTGTCGGAACCATGTTTTCATGATTGCCGGGGAAGTATAGACCCTTGGTTCACAACCAAGGAGCTCAACGAAGGTAGCAAGATGGCTGGATGGAGGAGTTGGTTCTACACAAATGAGGACAACTGTATGTCATCGCATGCAACATGAATTTCCTTTCTCCCTCCCAGCTGGTGCAATTCATGCAATGCAATTGGATCACATCAATCGGCTCTATGAGTTAGGTCTAGATTCATGACAGGAATTATGCAAAATGATATATATATTTATATAGCTTCAATTCAGCAAGATATTCTATTCATCCACCTACAAATTGCAAGAAACTGACAAAAACTGAACCATATTTAATATTATATGGAAAGCAACTATTAATGAATCACATAAACATTCACCAAATCAATCATTCATTTGGAAATAAGAAATAACATGGAACCCCATCTTGAAAAAACCACCAAGGTGCTATTCATATGGCATGAGAAAGGATATAGCACCTTGCAGTCTGGAGGATGCATACTGATCTAGAGATATGTCTTTAAATTTAGACTCATAGTTCTCATGCTCTCTGGTTCGCTCTTCTACTCTACCCCTACTCCTAGTGGTTTGATCCCACTGCAGTCAGATCCGTGGCTCAACAACCGTTCTAATGCTACCATACTCTTTCTGAGTCTACTCCTCTTCTGATCGCTATGAAATTACAACATAATCAACATCCCCTTCCATGTATTACCACTGAATAAAAATATACTACTGAACACTGAACAAATATCAACAAAAACCTTACAAACTAACTGACCAACCCTATGAACATTTCATCCTTCCTATTTATAGTAATTTACATGGCCACATAGGGCCAACTCCATCCTGACAGTCTGTTAGTTGTCACCATCAATGACCCCTCTAGTTACAGCTGTGGTGATCATGACTAGACACGAGGCACTATCGACCTAACTTACAAATATCTTCTCGCACGTGTGTAGTTGCAGGCTTACGCCATCTTATACGGCCATGATCTGGATCCTGTATCTATCACTTACCGACCATTTTCCCTCTTGTGCACATCTGTGCTTAGATTTCCTTTGTCGTACACACCTTCGTTCTTCCTTCGCGGGCCCTTTTTGTCCTTTGCAATCTTGCTTTGCTTCTATCACACGCGCGACACATTTTCCTTGGTTCCGCACATGAAGTTCCTTCTTATGCCACTTTCTTGGGCCAACACTTTGCAAATATGAGAGTGGGTATCTTATTAACATTTAAGATGAGATAAGTGAATTAATTCACAACTAAAACCACGTAAATAATTTGAATAGATTCTAAATCATACCAAGTTGTACAAGATTTAAGGCATGATCAAAATATAGAGAAATAGATGACTGGTATACCTCTAATAGAGTTAACTCAACAATTTCACCGTTGATTAAGTGGAATTTATATGTGACACCATGCATCAACCCAATCCAATAATTCACATCGATCCTAGTCACCATCACTACATGGGGGAAAACAAAAGCAATTTTTTTGGTCCATATTTCAAGTACAAGGTTGTTAGTGCTTCAAATTGAATGAAATCCATGACTCCTACTCACACTCTTGCATTCCCATGCATGTGAATAATCTTTATCTACCACCTCCTAAAAAAATGCCTGCATTTCTCTTTCTACTTGCATAGTTGATTCCTCTCCCATTACTTATGTGCACCACCAGAATATAGATTTAACATATTTAATAGCATATAAAGTATATAATTCCAATTCCTCTATACAAGGGGGTGTGTTGACATATGCTCTAGATTCATTGTGCTCTCCTTTATCATGCCTAGTCTCAAAATAGTTCCACATATGTGGAACCTTATAACTTTTATGGAATGAACATAACCATTGAAATATGCACCTTTTTTTAATTGAACAACACATCCATTACACTAGATCCAATGTGAATTCATCTGTATGTTCCAACCATTAAAGTGATCATAGAACATTAGTAATATATGATGTACATAATGGAAGTCATGGCACTTATCATCGCTTATGTAGAAGTGATATTCCTTCATAATTTCTCATTTATTTTTTATGTTATTTGGGCTATGTCTAATGTGATATGGAACATCAAGGAAATATGATCAAAATTATAACATTGTATTTGAATATCATTTATGGGTTGTAGAGTGTAGTTCTCAATAGAATAAATAATTGAAAGTATAATACCACATGGAAATGTGTCTCTGCAAATTCTAAACTACTCATCCTACCATTTATCCACATGGGCATGTTGACCATATTGTTGTGTGTTTTCAATAAATTCCTTGATGAAGTAGTACTTGTAACTAGTAGCATAAAATGGTATAAACATAATTGATTTTTGGAAGTAAGGATTGAAAGACAATTGAAAAGAAAATTTATAGATTGGTACTAACTTGAAATGTCACCAATTGTATCTTTTCTCTTTCTTTCCCATGGCCTATTTCATAGGTGGTGGATTTGAAACTTTTTGTCTATAACCATATTCCCAAATTCATTATCTCCACTCTCGTTAAATCACTATATAAATATGTCCGTTCCACCATAGTTTAAGCATGTCCCATTCAAGCAATATTTTTCATAGTATGTTTTCCCTACAGCCTATTACACGTGATTCTATGAATTTATTATCTTAATGAAGTCTATGGTATCGTCATGGATAAATATTACATATGCTTAGTATGAAACACATGGCGAATGTATAAAACATGTGTCATGGTAATTGTCATATTCTAAATGGATTCTACAATAAACAAGTGTTACGAAGAGTATATTTTTTAACATTCCAAGGCTTTCATTTCTCAAAATAGATTTTGCC
>LPNX011092425.1:689237-721439 GCA_001517045.1 Pseudotsuga menziesii | reverse complement strand
TCTCTCTCTCTCTCTCTCTCTCTCTCCTCCTCTACCCTATACTCCCTTTCTCTCTAATACCCACCCCCCTCTCTCTCCCACAACCCCCTAATACCCCCATTCTCTTTCTATCTCTCCCACATGCTACCGCCCCCCTTGTGGAAATTGAACCCAGGTGTTAGAACAATTACACTCACAAAAACTGCCAATTACACATGCAAATTACACATAAAGCAGTTTCCAACTCTGTCTAGGAGCTCACGAATTGGAAAAATAAATTAGGCAAGCTAATAAATGATGGAAGGACAACTCATACATGTTTTTCTTAGGATAAAAGAGTGGAGGATGATGAGGACAAAAAACAAGTTAACTTCACCTAGTCAAACTTTCCCAATTGCCTTAAAACTCAGCAAAAGTAGGCAATAAAGCAGAAAAAGTATACATGCGCTAGAAAGGCCAGGAATAAATAAGAATTGATTCCAAGTGGTTTCCCAAGTGCTCCATGACTCGGTTTTAGCAAGTTTTACCACTTTGGACATGTGGAGGACAACTTGCATAAGGTGGAATATGGAAACTAGGAAAATAAGACAAAAATGGATTAATTAATGTCTAAGATAGCTAACTATGGGTTGATTATTCTAACACCCCTGCTTAATATTGATTTATGAGTAAAATATAAGAAAATTATGGGGCCTAGAAACAAGGCTTAGTCACCCTTTACATACTGCATGTCCATTTAACCAAGGAAATAGGGGAAAACCCAGTGGGAAAAATCCTCCCTTAAACATGGATAGTAAAACAAAATTTGAAAATATTGTCATCACTCATGCTTCAAAGCATGATCAGAAATCCCCATTAGTGATTTGAGATAGTTGAATGTCTTCTCACAAAAAAATTTGGTGAAGATATCTGCCACTTGTTCTGAAGATGAACAGAAGAGTAGGTGAATGGTGCCATCATGCACAAGTTGTCTGATGTAGTGCATATTGATCTCAATGTGTTTGGTTCTCTGTCTCTAAACTATATCATTACATATTATAATTTTACTATAATTATCATAATATATAGTAGTTGGTTATTCTGATTCGAATCCACACTCACCAAGTAACCCCTGCAACCATAAACATTGAGTTGCTTCATTTACAACTCCTCTGTACTCTGCTTCTGTAGATGAGAGTGCAATGGCCCTATGTTTCTTGATTGACCTGCTGATTGGTCCTTCAATAGGCATGAACACATATCCTAATATTGACTTTAAATCTATTTTTTCACCTACCCAATCACTATCAGTAAACCCAAACAAATCAAGATCAGATTTAGCTTTGTAGAAGATCCCATGAGTCCTTGTTCCCTTAAGCAAGTTAAGGATCCTTTTGGCTACTCTCCAATGGAAATAATGAGGCTGATCCATGTATCTTGAAGCCACACTTACTACATAATAAATATCAGGTTGATTATGTGTAAGGTACAGCAAACACCCAAACAATTTCCTATACAATGTATTATTTACCATAGGTGAAGAATCTGCTTCTTCAAGCTTAACTCCTAAAAGGAAGGGAGTCTTGCTTGGCTTGCAGTCCTTCATGTTGAAATTGCTCATAAAATATAGGCCTACTTGGACTGATGTACTTCTATTCCATGTTTGTTTTGAGCAATCTTGAGCCCCAATAATTGGCTCAATAACCCCAAATCAGTCATAGAGAATGCATGGTTCATTACATCCTTCAAGGAGGCAATCTCATCCTTTGAGCTTCCTCTAATGAGAAGGTCATATACATACAAGAAAATAATCATCAAATAACCATGAATAAGCTTCAAATAAACATTAGGATATGAATTTCATCGAACAAAATTCAATGATAGCAGAAAGCCATTAATCTTGGCATACCAAGCTCTGGGGACTTGCTTAAGCCCATACAATGATTTCTTTAACCTGCACACAAGAGATGGATTAGTAGAAAATCCTTGAGAATGCTGCATGTAAATCTGTTCAGTAATATATCCATTTAGGAAATCACTCTTCACATCCATGTGATGTACCTCCCACTGCTTTGAAGCTGCAATGGCTAAGGCTAGCCTGATGGAGTCCATCTTTGCCACTGGTGATAAGGTCTCATTGTAGTCTATGCCATGTACCTGTGAGTAGCCCTTGGATACCAATATTTCCTTGTATTTAAAAGGTGAACCATCAGCAGCAAACTTGGTTCTGTAAACCCACTTACACTGAACCAGCTTCCTCCCTGGGGGAATATCAACCGGCTCCCAAGTGTTGTTCTTCTGGAGTGAGCTGAACTCTTCTTTCATGGCTGTTTTTCATATTGGATCATGTGCTGCATATTCATATGTATGTGGGTTAGATTCAATAATTAGATATCATTTATCTGCAAACAAAGGGTCTTTCATACATAGAGCACTCTCAAACAGAGATCTAGTCCTCCTAGGATCATTAATATTTCCAGCTAGTTCTCTAGTTGCATGAATGGTATTTTCTTCCCATTTTGTTCTTTTATGACTGTTAGTATCTGCAATTAAATCATCATTATCAGACATATCAGAATCAACAAACTCAACTATCTCTTCACTTACATTTAATGGTTTTGGTGGTGAAGAGGATTCTCCAACTTCCACTGCTGCTAAAGGCTCTTCTTGGAACTAAACAATCCTTTCAATGAAGGCTTTGTTTGTGCTCAAATTTATTAGATTTTACCCTTTTTAATATTCATAGTACCCAACAAATAGACACTCTTGTCTTTGGGGATGCAAATCCTTCCTCTTTTCTGTTGGAATTCTAGCCCAAGCCCTTGAGCCAAAAATCCTGAAATAGGTGACATCTGGCTTGTTCCCACTTCATGCTTCAAAATGAGTCATACCATCAATATATTTATGAGGCACCCTATTATATATATAGGCTGCATATTTTATAGCTTTGTCCCAAAAAATTGGTGGCAAAGCCTTAGCCTCCATCATGCAAATTGTCATCTCTTTCAATGATCTGTTCTTCCTCTCAGCAACACCATTTTGCTGTGGTGTGTAAGGAATAGAATGATGCATCTAAATACCTACATATACAAAATATTGAATGAACTTAGACTTGACATAGTCACCACCATTTTCATATCTGAGGACCTTGAGTTTCCTCCTAGACTGGTTTTCAACCAAAGACTTAAAGGCTTTGAAGAGGCCAAAAACTTTAGACTTGTGTTTCAGGAAGTAAACATAGCAGTACCTAAAAAATTCATATATGAATTTCAATGCATATTTGTCATGACTCATTGACATATGAGGAAATGGGCTAGCAACATCACTATGGATCAACTCAAGAAATGCAGAGGTTCTCTCATGACTAGCTTTCTCAAATTTATGCTTTGGGTGTTTTCCTAAGATGCAACCTTGATAGACTCCTTTGGAAAACTTAATATTTGGTATCCCTATGACCATTTCTGTTTCACTAAAATCAGAAAGATACTTATAGTTAAGGTGGCCAAATATTTCATGCCAAAGCTTACTTTCCTCATTAGCATGAATCAAAAGAGCAGAGGGGTTTGATTAGGGTAGGAAGTGTGAGAACATGTATACCTTTGAAGTGTGATTTGCAACTCCTTTTGCAATGAATTTACCACATGAGATCTCTATGATCTCAACTTCATCAGGGGAAAATATGACCTTCTTTGGAATCCATATGTGGGTCATCTGATACACTGATAAGAGGTTAGAGGAAAGACCTGGAACATACAATACATTGCTGAACTTACCATGGTCAAGATCAATCCTCCCTTTGCCCAAACTTTCAGTGAGAGATTCATCTCCCAGTACTATTGGTGGACCTTTTGACATGTCAAGTGAGGTGAATTCCTCCTTAGTTGAAACGATATGTCTTGAAGCTCCAGAATCAATGATGAAACTAGGTGAGCTTGATGTGCCAGCAACCAATGCATGAACTCTCTCTCTGTCTTCTGAATTTGATCCTCCTTCCCTCTTCTTTGAGCTATCAAGAAGGGATATGCCATTCTTCTCCAGGAGTTGAGTCAGCATGTTAATTTGATTCTTCATGTAGGAGCTTTTAGGATCATTGCCCTTACTGTAGTATGCGCACTTGCTCATTTCTCCTCTGTTCTTCTTCTTCTTGAAGTTCTTCTTGGAACCTTGGGGCTCCTCTGGATACTTGTTCTTGTTTCTCTTTTCTCAGGTGGCTTCTTAGATTTCTTCTTGCCTTTTGAATCCACCCTCGAATCTCCAACAACTAGTTCTTGGTCTTTGGAAGGTTTGATGGTGCCCATCATCACCAATTTATCTTGTTCTTATGTGGGAGATTCCATGAAATCTTCAAGGCTAGGCATTTTCCAGGCTTGAGCTGTCAACTTTGTGGCATGGAAGGTCAATAAAAACACTGAATAGTCAAGGCCAATATTCAAGAGTATGGCCAAAACCAGTTACTCCTCCTTATTTTCGATTCCACATTGTTTTAGCTGCAAAACAAGGGCTTTGAACTTGGAAAAGTAGAGTTGCAGGGATTCAAAGTTGTTGGGACTCAGGGAGATCAATTTATTTCTAATTTGATGTCCTCTCATCTCATATGTCATACCAAAAAGCTCAAAAATATTCTCCCATACTTCATTTGGTGATGTTAATCCATCAAGATGGAAAAGGAGGTCTTTGGATATGCTCAGACACAGGAGACCATAGGCCTCATCCCTCCTGTTGTGCCATTTAATTTTCTCTACAGCTGCATTGGGCTCTACTTATGTTTCCATAGTCACTCTGTAGAGTCCTTTTTCTCTCAATAGTATCTCTATCTCTGCTTTCCATTCAAATAAGTTAAATGGAGTCAAGATGATTTTCTGAGATTGATCCATAGCTCAAAAATTGTCCCTTTAGTCAGCAGAATGCTCCCAGTCAATGATGTTGAAACTACAATAAAAAATTCTAAGGAGAGAAATTGATCTAAAAAGGCTCTAATACCATGTGGAAATTGAACCTAGGTGTTAGAACAATTACACATGCAAATTACACACAAAGGAGATTGAATATGGAGCAGTACACTAATCTGTATTGAATAAGTGTACAATATCCAAACCTATGAAGTCATAGGCTGCCACAATAAATAATTACATGAGAGATTATAATACATTGGGATGCCATTCAAATTTGGTCAAAAGCAGGCTTACTAAATCTAAGCAAATCCCCCATAGGTGCATAAAGCAGTTTCTAAATATGTCTAGGAGCGCACAAATTGGAAAAATCAATTAGGAAAGATAATATATGATGGAAGGACAACTCATAAATGATTTTATTAGGATAAAATAGTGGAGGATGATGAGGACAAAAAACAAGTTAACCTCACCTAGTCAAACTTTCCCAATTGCCTTAAAACTCAGCAAAAGCAGGAAATAAAGCAAAAAAAGAAGACATGTGCTAGAAAGGTTAGGAATAAAGTAGAATTGATTCCAAGTAGTTTCCCAAGTGATCCATGACTCAATTTTAGCAAGTTTTACCACTTTGGACATGTGGAGGACAACTTGCATAAGGTGGAATATGGAAACTAGGCATATAAGACAAAAATGGATTAAATAATGTCTAAGGTAGCTAACTATGGGTTGATTATTCTAAAACCCCTAACTCCAACCCTCCTCTCACTCTCTCTCTCTCCTCTTCCTCCTAACCCATAAAAACCTCTATCTCTCTCTGTCTCTCTCCCCTACTCCTCAACATACAGATAACCCTCACCCTTCTCTCCCTATTCAAAATCCCCATAACACACCCCTCTCTCTCTATGTCTCTCCTAATCCCCCTCCCCATACCACTTACCACCCCTCCTCGATCTCTCTCTCTCTCTCTCTTTGTCTTTCTCTCTCTCTCTCTCTCTCTCTCTCTCTCTCTCTTAGTATATATCTCTCTTTGTCTCTCTCTCTGTCTAACCCCACACTATACACCCCCTTCTTTCTATTTTTCCTAATCCTCCCTAAAATCTTACCTCCCACTTTGATATCTATGTATTTCTCTCATTCAAAACCACTCCTTCCCCCTACCCCTAGTCATCCCCACCCTCCCCCCTCCACCGAATTGATCTCTCTCTCTCTCTCTCTCTCTCTCTCTCTCTCTCTCTCTCTCATCCATCTATTCCTCCACCCACCCCTAATCCCACCCCTCTTGCTCTTTTCCAAAACATTTTCCTAAGTTAAATTCAATATTAATAATATCGTAGTAGTGTATTAATAATAAATATTGTGTGCACATTTTTTATATAAAATTCATGCACTCAGTTTTTAAAATAATATCATGCACACATTATGTTTACACATAAATCCTGATCTCTCTGCCCCAACCCCCTAACCCCCACTACTCTTCATCTAACTCTCACCCCCCTACTCCTCTCTATACCTCCACCTCTTCCTATTACTCTCTCTCGCTCCCCTCTTCTCCATAACACTTACTAACCCCCTGTCTCACTCTATTTGTCCCTTAATCCACCCACACCTAACCCCCACCCCCCCCTCTCTCCCCCCTCCCCCCCCCCCCCCCACCCCTCCCCTCCCCCCCCCCAACCCCCCCCCCTCTCTCTCTCTCGCACACACTCTCACTACCCTGAACCCCCCTCTCTCTAACACCCTTCCTACTCTCCCTATTTGTAACCGTTGTCTCTTCCATTTTCTCTCTCTCTCTCTCCACTACTACCTCTACAAAAAATACCCCCTCTCTTTGTCTCTCCTAAACCCCCATACATATAACCTTCCCTCTATCTCTCTCTATGTCTAATCCTCCTCCCCCTAAAACTTACCACTTTCCATATCTGTGTGTGTGTGTGTGTCCCTCTCTCTCTCTCTCTCTCTCTTATACCTCCCATTCTCTCTAAGTACTCTAATCATCAAAAAATCCTACCCACCCACCCCCACTATCTATCTCTTTCTCTCCACCAACCTCCCTCCTCCCCTCTACCAGTACTCATGCACACACTCAGCCCCGATCCCCATTTCCACCAAATCTCTCTCACACACACTCACTCACTCACCCCCATCCCATTTTCCACCAAATCTCTCTCTCTCACACTCACTCACTCACTCCTCTAGTCCTCTACATACCCCTAGCTGAGTTCTTGATCTATTCTAAAGTGTCTCAAAAATAATAATGTGGATTTATGCTAAGTTGTGTCATGCATGCGATGACCACTTTCTTCCATAATTCCCTACATGGAATAAAGAGACTTGTGAAACATGGAGGATGGAATCATGCCCTAGTTCCATTCAACTTAAGTTTCTTCTAGAGTTTCTGCAAATTTTATATACCTTCATATAAAATTCTTTCTTCTAATATGATTTTAAGGTTAGTTGGGTTATTTTCCTATGGCAGTTGGCATTTACTATGTTGGAATTAAAGTCGAATGTATTTGTATATTTTTATTGCGTTGCGATATAAGTTCGTTGTGGAATTAAAGTTGAGTCAATTTGTGGGATTTTGTGGATGCAATTATGGAAACCCCTAGGGAACACATTGAAAATATCCAGAAAGATAGGTTCCATGTTGAGGAAAAAGAGAATCCACTTACATAATATTTACATCAAGCAGTAGTACACTTATCTACTAAATTATACACCAATGATGTGCATTTTCTAATAGATATTATCCATGTTATTAATCAGTTACACTTTTTTAGTCATCATTCATTTCTTATATTTTTTTTTCTATGTTTTCATGGTAATATTGGATTTTGTTTTGGGTGAAGAATGTAGAGGACAATGACCTTGCACCATATTTGGCACATTCATTATAGTTCATCATTAAAAATGAATATGTCTCTAGCATAGGAACTCATGCAACCTTGTTAGTTTTTAACACTGAGAAGGGATTTTAGAAAAATAATATTCATTCTAAATTCATCATGGGATGGTCCACCAAAAATAATAGCATTTAAGATAGTTATAATGGAGAAAAGGTATAAAATAAAAGCGTATCTATCTCCCCTACTCACCCTGACACTTAATAACCTTGTCTCTCACTTTCTCCCTCATGTAGTCCACATACCCCAAACACCTACCCCCCCCCCTCTCTCTCTCCCAACTAGCTAACACCGTCTCCCATGATTTATCTCTCTCATGCCATATTAATTCCCCTTCTTATAACCCAAACTCTCCTCCTCTCTCTCTCTCTACCCTCTTAATCCTAAATATTAATAACCCCATATCTCACTCTCTTTATCCACTACTATTCCACATACACATAAACCCCACCCCTCTCTTTCTCCCTCAACCCCCTAAAACCCATCTCTTTGTCACACTCTCACGAGAACAACCCCTCTCTCTAGGCTTGCTAACCCCCTTCCTAATATCCCTACATATAAACAACCCCTATGACCCTCTATATGTCTACTACTCCCCCTGTTATAGCTCAAAATGGCACATCTCTTCCTGTGACCATTTCCCCATGATTATGTCGCATGTCGACACTTCATGAAAGTCAATGAAGGTCACTGAAAAAGAACCTAACTTGGAGGACCCATATATTTAGTTTTGTAATTCCATTTGACCTTATCTTTGCACCATTGGAAACATATTTATGTTAGCTACAACTTTTCAAAAGACACCAAGTTTGAAAATTCCTAGAAATACCATAAAAATGAGGTTTTGATGTGTACATGAGTTTCCTTAAGGAAACCCACGTACATACGTGAGTTGCTATATATAATAGTCACAGACGCCTTAAATACACAAATTTCTGCATTGAAATCTGCGTATAACTCCTCATGTATGTGATTGTTGTTTCTGCAACCCATGTAGGCCTCCTGAAAATGTCAAAAAAATACATATTTTGAAATTCGAGTAGTTTGGGTAGTTATGCAACTGACTCCTTAAGTTGTAACTACTTTGTCTCTTCAACCTTAACTCATCATTAGGCATATAAATAGAGGTATGGAGGTCCATGAGAGAGGGACTAAAATCTTTGCATCATTATGCTGGAGGAATCGAGACTCTCTTTACGCACACCTTTTCCCTGGTGATCATCCCCTTATGTTGCAGAGCTTGGAGGCTGAATTCCTTGGAGAAGAGAAGCAGCAGAACTAGATCAAGGTTTCGTGAGGTTCCAAACTTGAAGAGAAGGTATACTTCTACTTGTTTTCAAGATTAATAGTGATGTCATTTCCTTCTTCTTCCCAAATCATTGTTTAGTGTGTGATTGAATCTCTGTTTATGATCATATGATAATGTTATTCAGATCATTATTCCATGTTTATTTGATTATCATTGCTTTATATGTGGTCATATTGGTTTGATGAAGGTATAATTCATTTTGCAGGTATCTTGGAGCGATAGGAGCAAGAGGAGCAAGAAGAGGATTGAAGGGCTGCTTGGATCAACCTTCATTTGGATAAGGTATGAACTATTCTAATCTCTGAATCTTGTTTACATTTGCTTTCAGAACTATTTGCATCCACCTATCAACCCCAGTACATCGATGGCCTCTTAAACCCTAGCCATAGGATAGTTTCCTTTACAATAGAACTGGCGACTCCACTGGGGAGAGCCTTGTTTGTTTGGGGTTTCTCTGTCTTTATTTTAGTCTTTTGCAAGGTTTTAGGTCTTTCTTTCCACTTAGGAACACTTTATCATTCTAATAGAACATATCCCCTGCCTTCCTAAGGCATTTTTTGACCTTTTTGGGGATTTTTTCCACCCATACGCGAGTTGCAGACTGAACAGTCGCGTGTCTGGTTTGGTACATGCAACTTTCTATACTATCAACCTGTGTATGATATGTTTCTTTTCATTGGTAAAACCCATGTGTGCTTGTACACATGACTTGCTATACTATCAACCCACATATGACACATGACCTGTCAGTAGTACAACCCGCCTATGCCCCTCAAACAGTTTTTTTTCCTCATTTTTGTGGTTTTTTCTGTTGTTGTGGGATATTTGGTAGGTCTTTTGGTGTCCTCTACAAGTGCATGACTCCAAGGAGTTAGTGTCATCCATTTTGGTTGTTCTTTATCTATGTGGTAAGCCTTTTTTATAGCATTAGGTTTTTGTCTTTGCTCTTTTCCCCTGCCTCCTTTGCTTGACATGATTTTTGGCTTATGTTTCTAGTCAGCCTCTGTTAGTGATATTTGTCTGAGTGTAGAAGCTTGTTGGTGTTTGTTTCCTTCTTCTTTTGGTGGTTAAATTCACCATGCCAAAGTATTTTACTTATCTCTTATGCAAGCCTTCCTTCCAAGTAGGGTTTATACTAACTTTAGGGATTCTAGAGTCTGTTTGGTGGTTGTATAGCAAAGATCCTTTTGCTTTGTTCTTGTTATCTTCATACTTTGCTTTGTAGGTAGTTTTTATTTTGTATTTATAAAAGAAAAATAAAAAGAACATATAGTGTTTTAATATGCATGTATATTAGGGTTTTGTCTTTAATAAACTCCCTATCATTATTTTTGAAAAGAAAATAAAAAGAATTTGTTCTTTTGTGGCTTTCAAGTTTTCTATTTGAAAAAAGAAAAAGCCTAGTTATTGTTTTTTGCATTTCATTTCTCTTTTCCTAGTCATTTTCTTTCAACTTTGAGTCAAAAAACTACATAGGGTTCATGCCATTTACCCTCTAACTAATAATAGACTTTTAAAATAAACAATATAATTTAAAAATTAATAGTAAGTTTTATTTTATAGGGTGATCCACCAACTAGCTCAGGCTAGACTTGTGCGATAGGGAGTTTAAACTCCCCACAAGTGTTAAAATTTTAGATGTAGTTGGCCAATCACTAGGTAAACCCTTTTCTATGTTGATTGTATCTGGGAAGCTCCTCTCAAATGGGAGTTAAGCATGAGGCTGCATGGACACTTGGACTGAGGAGATAACCCTCTGATTCCTTGTCAAAGCGTAGACCAAGGTTTTTGCGCATCTGGGGATTCTGTCTTATAAAGGGTTTTAGGCTTTTCTACCCTACCCATGCATATGAACCAGCCTTATGATTGTACCCCTAGACTGTCAATATAGTTAAGGTAGAATTTAGTCTCTTTGACATCTACGATTCATACATAGGTACACTAGAAGGCTATTTCTGGTTGACCTTCCACGGGCTTGGAAGGTAACCCCAGTAAAAGGTGTGGGAGGGCGGTGGCTGATTCCTCCACTCATTCCTAGGAACATCTATAGGTGCGCCAAGTAATTGGCTATCAATTTTATTTTGGAAAGAATATCTTATACCTATTTGTCTGTTTTCCTTTAGGAATTTTTAGTGAGTGTTGTGTCATTTGTCTGTACTTAGTTTTCCTTTAGATGTGTGATTCGTAATTTTGGTTTCCTATCAACCTCAGAATTTGTATCCTAGTTTGAAACAATGGCTAACACCCCTTTCAACACCAACAAACATATCCCCATGCTGGGAACTCCTTGTACTATTCCTCTCACGAGGAATGTTGGTGTTCCCTTGATGGCCACCCTGAATCTACCTGGATTCACCCTAGGGCTACCGGTGTGGTTGTTTTCTACTCCAACTGTCTTGAATGATCCTGATTCTTCTTATGTAGGCTCCTTATATCAAGGGCATCAAAACACTACTTCCCCTTCACCTGTAGTTTATTCTCCTCCTCCTTCTACCTCATCTGGTGAAAGTACTGATACTAGTAATTAACAGTCTAAAAGGAATAAAAGAAGGAGGAATAGGAAGACGACACATAAGAAAGGGGGAAGCCTTTGAACCTCTGCAAGTAAAGTTGAACCCCACCACCCATCCTCTGCAGTTCATGCTGGGGGAACCTATCGAACCTCTGTAGGTCATGTTGGATCTAAGCACTCAACCTTTGCAAGTGAAGTTGATGTTAACCATAAAGCCTCTGTTGATCATGCTAGTGGGATCCTTCCAACCTTTTCAGGTCACATTAGTTCCAGTCACTCAATCTCTAAAGTTCATGCTGGGGGCACCTATCCAACCTCTATAGGCCATGTTGGATCTAAGCACTCAACCTCCGCAAGTGAAGTTGATGTTCACCATCTAACCTCTGTTGATCATGCTGGTGGGATCCTTTCAACCTTTCCAGGTTATGTTGGATCCAACCACTCAGCCTCTGTAGTTCATGCTGAGGGCACCCATTCAACCTATAATGTTCAATTTTAACCTCCCTATCCAACCTCTACAGGTCACTTTGGATCCATTCACCTAGCCTCTGAAGTTCATGTTGGGGGCACACACTCAACTGTTCCAAATCATGTTGATCCTAACCATTCAAACTCTATTTTTCATGTTGGTGGTTCCCATCCAATATTTTTAGGTCATGTTGGATCTAGTCTTTCAGCCTCTACCAGTCATGCTAGGGGAAGTCTCTCAGCCTCTTTGGTTCATACTGAAGACAATCCATCAACCACTGCAAGTCATGTTGACACTGTTGAAAATACTACCCATTCAAAACACAAGCCCAAGTTTCCTTGTAATATTTGTGAGGGAGACCATTGCGGAGGTGCAAAGAGTTTGGTTTCATGGTCATCCCATTTTTTAGCATTCTGAATTTTTTCAACAACCAGCCTCTCTTAGTTAGGTTGGACCCAGTTACCCAACCTCTATAGTTCATGTTGGGGGAAAAATCTCAGCCTTTGTAGGTCATGGTAAGACAAAACACTCAGCCACTACTAGTCATGTTGACACCATTGAGAAAACTTTTCATTAGAAGTGCAAACTTAAGTTCCCTTGTAAGCTATGCGAGGGATATCATCTTACTCACCAGTTCCCTACTATCGTAGAGGTGCAAAGAGTGTGGTCCAAGACTCAAGAATTTCCTTTTCCTGAACAACCTATAGTTTCTCAACAAACTACTCAACCTTTGGTTGATCAAGCGTTCAAACAAATATTAGGTTTGGTCGATCCCACTCTTCTTTCGGTGAATGATCCTAATGTGATTGAACCAATGTCATCTTTGGTCAATCCCACTCTCCCTTCAGAGATCGACTTTCATGAAGCGGTTGAATCGATTCCATTGTTGATCAATCCCACTCTTCCTTTGGAGAGTGAAGTGTCTGCTAGTTCAGAACTTACTGAACAAGGGGGCACTAAACGTGCTTCGAATCAAACCCCACCAAGCTCTTAGATTGCTTCATTTGATTGGGATAGCCTACTTGAGCCACGCCTTCCTTTTGATGCACATTTCAAGATAAAGGTCAAAGTTGAACCATACTTGACTCCTCATTGTATTATTGATGAAGGATCCTCAATTAGTATTTTTTTTGCTCGTGCTTGGTGAGGCATGCGATCTCCCAGCCTTGTGTCAACTGCTAGTTAGTTACAGGCGTGTGATAGAAGAACTTGTATAGCCTTGGGAATTATTCCTCAAACACCTATTACTTTTGGTGGGAAGACCATCTTAGTTGATTTCATGGTGATAAAATACCCCTTGGAATTTAATATGCTCCTTGGACATGATTATGTATATTCCATGCAAGTTGTGGTGTCAACATTCTTTCATGTGATGTACTTTAATCATGGCGAAGAAATTGTCACTATCAATCAGTTGGATTTTCTTGATCCACCTCTTGACCCAACTAGAGACCAGGTATTTCCTTTATTGATTCCTAGTGTTTCTATAGACACTACCCTACCACAGGTGAGCTATGTGGCCTCATGTCCTTTGTGTTCAATTTCTACTGAGAATTAGCCTCTGTTTTCATGCTTACCTTATCGAGACTTGGTCCTAGTAGTTGACCAGGTGAATCATCCTATACAGACTATGGGGCCTAATCTCCACTTTGTCAATCCATTTGAAAATTTAGACATGTGTCCTATCTCGGATGATCTCCTTCCTTTGGATGAGGTCTTCCTAGAGTCTTTGATATATTCTGATATTCTGTTGGATGTTGGTTCAGTTTTGCCTAAGTCTAACGTTTATTTTCCTAGTAATCATGACCTTTCTTCTTATGTTGGTCTTGTTGAGTCTTTTGACTCTTTCTTGGAACAACAAGTCAATGATCCTGATGAGTTTGATTTTTCTTATGAATTTTTCAACTCCTATGATATTGATTTTGTTCCTATACAATCTATATCCCTTGTTGATTTTTGCTCACCTTCTGAGGTTGATATTACTGGTTATAAACCCTTGAGACTTGGTGCTATAGAATATTCTTCAGTCTTTTCTGCCTTGAATTTCCCTTTTATAGAAGATAGAAAAGGTACATGTGTTTCTTCCAAAGTGACCCGCATCAGATATTTTCTTCTGAATATGATCATGATGATGTTGTTTCTTTGAGACAGGATTTTTAGTTGGATTCACAACTGTTTACTGGCCTTGTATTGTTGTTCAACTTCTAACTACATTTTCATGTTCCCTGCTCATGCTTATGGGCCTCATGTCAGCTATCACATTTTTAGCTCGTTGTATAAGCCCTCATCTTTGTTCTCATCATCACTTAGCCTTGTATCATTTTACCTTTGCAACTTGACACCCTTTACCTTGAGGAGGTGTTCCCTGAGTGTCTTTATCCTGCTCATTTTCCTTGCATTATGCATAGGTTTGTTCCTTGCACTTGGAACTAGTTTTGCTTTCCCCTGACACTTGTCTCCTCACACTTAGATCATTCTATCAGACTCTCACTAGAACAACCCCCTTCTCTAGGCTCGCTAACCCCCCTCCTAATATCCCTATATATAAACAACCCCTCTGACCCTCTCTCTTTCTACTACTCCCCCTATCCCTAACCCTCAATCTATTTATCTCTCCTAATCCCCATTCCTTTACCACTTACCACCCTTCCACATCTCTCTCTCTCTACTCCCACCCTATACCCCTCGCTCTCTCGAAATTCCCAAATTCTTCCTAAACCACCACCCCCAATTCATTCCACAACAATATATATTTATTTCTCTCCCCAAATGCTCCTCCTGCTCCTCACCTGTAATCACCCACTATCTCCTTTATAACCCCCAAACTCTATCTCTATAATTCTCTCACCCTTGTACTCATCCACCTACCCCTTGTTGGAATTTTGGCAACTTTAGAAGCTATTCTTATTGTATTTGTATTTTATTTCCTATGAGGGATTATACTGTTATAATTACTCATCGCAAACCCTAGGGAAAGAATAAAAAATATAAATTAAATTTTCATTTCCCTAAGGTATGTTTGCGCCAATAATTTTCCTAGTGGGAAATCAGTACAAATAGGAGGCGCCCCTCCTCATTATTTTACACATTTTATAGCTACTCAGCTTAATAAAAAAGGTGCACTCGAACAATCTAGGAGAGTGTTTTTTAGGGTTATATCTGTGAGAGACATTTTCTCAGTCTCTCTTTCTCTTCTTACCTTTGGTCTCAAAAGATAATTATCTCTATGCAAAGGTTTTCTTGGTTTTTCCCGATTGGGTTTCCCAGGATAAAAACACTTGTGTTATTTTTTGAGTGATCATATTGATTAATTTCAATTAATATATACTACTATAATACTATGAAATTAGAACATGTTATTAGAGCAGTGTTACAAGAATCCATTACAAAAACATTGTTGAAACTCTGTCAGAACTAGGGTTTCATATTTCAAATCATTTATTCAACGTTTTGACAGAAAAATATCCTTGGGAATTTTTCTATAAGGAGGGCACATCCTTTTGTGAAGGAAGAACTTAATTCTAAGAAATTTAAATTTTTAGCTAATTTTGTAGTCGCATCAGAAATTATAGTTCCAGTTTTTTACCTAATTCCTCCATAGTTTTGGATCGACTCTACCTCTTCTTAACTTGCCTCTCTAGGGTGCATTCACCTATGGAGTTAGTTTTCCAAAACTCCAACCTTCAATTTTAACCTAGTCTCTATTAGGGTTTTCAAATTCATATCTACAGTTAAGATGATCAGTATGAAGGTTGAAGATCGTTTGGAAGGGGCTTCCAACTTCATCCATTTCAAGTATAGTGTTATTCTTATACTAGAATAAAATATCCTATTATGGTTTGTAAATACAAAGGTCCCATAACCAAAAGCTGAAGAATACAAGCCTTGATGGAGGAAGAATGATTCCAAATCAAGAAAAATCTTGGTGGACTTAGTTACAGACCACTTGGTGCCTTAAATATAAGAAAATGCAATAGGGAGGAATATGTTCAAAACCTTAAAGAATCTATTTGAACACAATACCATCAATGTGACTCTTACATTGAGGAATAAACTATCGAATATGAAGATCACAAAGTTTGAAAATATTACTTCATATTTCATACGGATCACCAAGCTCCAGGACAAGCTAAAGTCCAGTGGAGACAACCTTGAAGAAAAGGATCTCGTTATGAACACCCTAAATGGTCTCCCACAATCATGGAGTTCTTTCATCTAAACTATACATGGTTAAGCCAAGCTTCCCAAATTTGATAAGATATGGGCATAATGCACTCAAGAAGAGACGAGAATAACAACACAACAAAGAATTCATCGCACTCAAAATGGGGAGTGTTAACACAAAAAATCCCTCACTCAAATCTAGATAGCCTACACCATGTAAGGAAACCCATGAACGACCCTCATTTAACCCCATTTGACCCCCACACCCTTAAGAAGGCTTAAAAACATGAAAAGGGGTTTAAAAACCCCTAAAAAGAGCCTAAATAGCTCTCATAGGGGCTAAAGCCTCCAAAAAGGGGCTAAAACCCTCAAAGGAGCCTAAAACCCTAAAAGGAGCTAAGGACTGAGAAAAAGGGACTAAAATCCCAAAAAGTGGTGAAAGCCTTGACAAAAGGATTAGAACCCTAAAAAAAATAAATAGAGGGGTGGGGGTCACTCTCAAAACATTCCTCCCTTGCATACTGTTATGATGCCCGAGTGGATGCCTTGAGACCATTTGTCTCTCTAGGCCACCCACAATCCCTCTCATCCATTTTCCCTTTGATCCATAGATCCCCCATTGCATAGAGAAAGGTGATTCTCCAAGCTAGGGCATGGTGGCCCATTTCCACCAAGAGGTATAATATTTTGTTTAATGTCATTTTCATTTTATTTTTTGTCTAACTCAGTTTGGTTGCAAATTTATTCCATGCTCTAACAAGTGTATGTAGGGTTTTGGAGTCTAACCTTGTGTGTATGGTTTCCATCTCTTTCCTTTCTGTTATTTGCTTCATTCCAATTTTGTTTTTCTTGCATTACCATTAGGAACCCTACCCTTCTATCCTATAGATGGAAGGGAGCCATTCATGCCCTCTAGTAAGGGAGAAATCCCTACTACATAAATAGCGACCATACCAGGTTAATCCCATAGGATCCATGGGTTTATTTTTCAAAGTTTCAGTTTTTAGTTCTGTTTTTTGCCCTAGCTTAATTTTCTGTTAAAATCTATCTTAGATTCCTATTTATTTGCATTTCTAGTTACTGTTGAGCATCCTCAAGGAAAATTAGAGTCCATTTGGCCACAATACAAGTTACTATCAGTGGGATCTAACTTAGGACCAAAAAAAAAAAATAGTTTTCGGAGTAGGCCTCTCTTATCGGGCCTAGAGAGGGGACTAGGTCACTCATTCTAGCCTCATAGGTGCGACTAGGTTGCCTATTTAGCCCTGAAAGGTGCGACCCATTTCCAGAAGTCAGCCCGCTTCTGTGTGTAAATTCTGAGTGACCCCCTTTCCTATTTTTGGGAAAATTTGGTGACCCCCTCACCAAATTTGACCCAAAAGTTGTGATCTATCACTCAGATTTTGATTTTTTTTAAGTTAAGGACTATAAGTGCAGCTCTGCTGCCTCTGCCCATCCAAACTATTTTTATTTTTGTTTTTGTTTCTATTTCTATTCATTTCATTTACAGATTATGTAAATCAAAGTGTAAATAAATGGTTAATGAGTTAATGAACATAGCTTGATTAAGATTTACTTAAAATCAACATCTTTCCTAACCCTTCCTCCTCTACCCAGTCACCACCATTCGAGGTATTTTGGGATAAGACGAAGGTTGAAGCTTGTATAGTAATAGGAACTTCACCTATTATTTTTCGAAGCCACTAAAAATAGGTGACTTGGAAGGTAGAGGGGGTAGAGAAGGAGGGCTTCTCACGATGCTCAACATCCTCCCTATTGACTAACCTTGCATCCAGAGGGTGACTTGTGGATCTATGGATGGGCTTAGTCCCATTATGTTGAGAGCCTAGCACACTCTCTTGGTTGAAGAGAAATATAGGTGCAAGGTAGTCACCTAGTTAGGCTATCATAGTTCAGGATAAAAAATGGTACATGTCTAAAAATTTCTGATTGCTATTTACTATTTCCATTCATAATGTTATGAACTCTGTAGAATATCCCTAAACCATTTAAGCATCCACCAGATATAACAGAAAAACAAAAGACATACACACCATACCATATAAATCAACCCAATTCAGTTCATGACGCTGAGTGAGCTAGTAAAATTTACAATTTACATTAAGTTAAACATCTGCAGTCTTTGAGGACATACTTCCTTGACTTCATTAACCATGGGAAGTACTTGGGATCATCCTAGAAACTCATTCTAAGGAGTACCATGGGAACCCTAAAGTAACTGGCCGCTGAGAGGAATTGCTAAGTGAAATGGGAAACGACCCCCACCGATTGAGTAGCACTCATGTGAGGAAAAACCCAACCGATGTCTCTTGTTGGCCTTGATGGCCGAGTGACCACCTGAAGCCAATAGGAATCCATTGAAACCGGGGTCCAAAAATCATTACCACCATAAAAATCTGACACGATTGATCCCTCATGCTCTTCCTCATGTTTAAGAGGCAAACCACCATAGTATGAGCCATTAAACCAACATCATCGAGACCATTCTCAATGACCTTCTACACCATCAGAAGGCCACATAGCCTCTGATTCAGATTCAGACTCATATCATTCTGAACCAAAACTACACACTACACCATCAAGCCCCATGGCTGGTGCAAACCTGGATCCATTTTTTGGCAAAGTAATTTCTAGTGAACCCATGTCCACACTGCAAACTATCACCAACTACCCTGCAGGTGTCCCCAACACAGTTATGCAAACCATCATAAGATAGCTACCACCACCCATATTGACTAGTCAAGTTGTCCCACCTACAACACATGGGGGAAGTGGCCCACAAAATATCACCAACTACCCTACAGGGGTGCCTAGCATGGTTATGCAAACCTTCATAAGCCAACTACAACCACCCCTATTGACTAGTCAAGTTGTCCCACCTGCAACACATGGGGGAAGTAGGCCTTCCCTCTACATTTCCCCTCCTATCATACATAGGGGAAGTGACCCTTCCACCCACACTGTCCCTCCCACCACACTTGGGGACACTGGCCCATCCACAATTGTACCACAAGTACCCCCAGAAATGCAGGTGCATCATGTACCTGCAAACCCCACCACCATGTGTAACGTCCCCGACCCTCTCACTGGCGAAGAGGATGCCACCAAACATCCAGGAAACTAGCCCCATGAACATGTACATACATATAAAATTGAAATGCTTGAAGATAAAAAAAGCACATATACATAATCATATATACATGTTCATCATAATTCATTAACAATAAACATAACTGCAGAAGTAAAATAGACAAGGATACTTATCTCATAAAGAAGTCATCCCAGAACTAGCTATGTCACTGCAATGTTCCACCTAGCCATAGGCCAACATGCTCATCAATCTCTCAGCAACACTTTCACCCCCGAGTTGGGAATGATTCCTCAAGGAATAAAGGTCAAAGTAGGCTTGTACATAGCCAAGGTACACAAATCATACAAGCCCACACAATAGGGTTTATCAAGCCGTCAAGGAGCTAAGAAAGGCTAAATGCTAAGCTGGTGGTCTCAATGGAGAGCTAAGGATGCCTACACCCGAGGTAACCTGAATTCTAAGAAATCCACAAACCCAACACTAGGAATTAGTGCTTTCTCTACTTTGCAATCCCTCAGGCCCTGAATTCCCTTTCCAATACTCTTCAACAGCTGTGGAGAAGAAAGCCAACATCCTTCCTCTATCTGGGTGGCTCCCAAGACTAGGTTTCTCAAGCATACCGAACCTCTAATCCTACTCTGAATAGTCTGAATACCACCCACTACATACTGCAGTAAAACAATCGGTTCACAACTCTGTGAAGAAAACAAAAACAACAAGGTGATAACCCAAATGATAAGGGAACACAGCTCAGGTCAAACAAGATGTTTCAGAGTTGTTCTTGGGCCTAGCATGGCCAAAACAACTCAGCAGCAACCCAAAATATGATTGTGTTCACAACAACACACAATGTGGGGAAAACCACAACAAGCCACAAACAATGGAGGGAAAACCATAGTAAACTGCAAAATTAGGGAAAACCCACAGCCTTAGCTCAACAACGAAACAATGGAAACATTACACTGTCCGCCAATGGGAAGGAAGCCAAACTCCCAGCATTGACAGGGGAAAACATTGCCTGAGTCGTTCTTGGCCCTATCATGGCCAAATTCACTCCACAACAACCTACAATAACCCAACTCGCATCGGTAAATCAGCCGTCAAATGTGGGGAAACAATAGTCCTCCTCTACAATGGAGCCACAACACATTTCCATAACTGACAATGGAGAGGGTAAGCATAGAATCTCTGTGTGAACAGGAGAGAAATGTCTCATAAGGGGAAATTACAGTCATGGTTCATGATTATGGACAGGACAATACATAGTTTGGTAATACAACAGGAACTCCATGCCCTGCACTAGCCAAAGGAAGAACATAATCACAAGCCAACAATCCTTAGAGAAGGGAGAATGAACCCCGAAACAAGAAAATGCCCCCCTTTCTTACCTCAGCTCTAAGTGAGGAAGACCATCCAAACCCCTTGTAAATCCCTGCATGAGAGTGAACCCAATGGCCAAGAGAGTGGCATAGTCATGGTTCTCTTACCCACATGAAGGTGGAGAAATGGTTGGTGGAGTGGGCGTGAGTCAAATATTGACAGTCCTTCCACCCACCACTTCCAGCAATAACTGCGTGATCCAATCAACAGAACACTAAAGAGGTGGTTGGATGAGACAAGGAAGGTGAGCAAATCAAGCAAGGTGGTGACACATGGATTTTCCCCAAAGTCTCCCACGGGTTAGAAATCCCCCTATTAACCTTAGGAAATCATGCCCTTTTCATTTAATGTTGCACTGTCGTAGCTGGTTGTAGGTTTATTTTAATTGATGTGCATATTTACATGATGCCAAAATCTAATATGCTAGATAGCATGATATACCATCGACAACTATCCCAATTGCTGAATCATACACAACCAAATCGATGGCGGGGATTTTTCCTTTAGCTCCACACCAAGATCAATTATAAAACATACATCATGTATCTTTAAATGAAAATGGGGTCAAAACCAGGGTATTACAATCCCCTCCCCCTTGGAATAACACCATCCTCGGTGTTCCAATACATATACAATTTGCACATCAAATATCAAAATTTTGCATATCTGTCCCACGTTCAATTATTTACTTGAACTTTCAGGACCAAGCCCCTCGGCTTCCACGAGCTTCTCTTGCTACTTCTTAGCTTTCGGCTCATCCCCAAGTCTAGGGATTTTTCTATATCTTGAGCATCTCTCCAATATTTTCTTGGGTCTTGGGAATTGTTTAAAGGAGACTTCTAGCCAAGTCCAACAAATTTTGGTATGCTTCCATGATCAATTTGCACCACTAGATTTCACCTTTCTCACCTGTGAAATGCATCATTGAAATTCTATTAGAACAAGCATAATATAGGCATTAATATCAGTCAATTAATTTCCCAATTGGCATGACAGTCCAAGTCTCATTAAGGAGACTTTCATATTTTTCATGCCTTCCTAAGAGGCACATGAGCTCATTCATGTCCATTCTTGGTGAAGGAATTAACCATTCGAGCATTCACAATTTGCTTTAAGCAAATACACCCATTCTATTTTCAGTCATACATGCATTCCACTTTCTTTTGTTTTCACAATGCATATATATATATATATATATATATATAATAGAAAAGGCAAGAGAGAGTAGCAATAGTTTTTACCCTCTTTGTTTTGTTCCATCCTGGAACCCACATCACCACTATGGACTTTCATGCTCTTAGCCTCTTTCACTTCACCATGAATGCTAGACCAATCCCTCTTGGTCATGACACTTACTATCTCCAATCTATTTTAGACCTCTCAACCATGGAGCCTCCCCACATGGTTTGACTCAGCTGCTAGTAACTTCACAGCCTCACTAGCACCTTTTTCATTACTACTCATTCTGAGCTCTTTAGGACAGTCACATGTCCACATTCACCCCTAGGATGCTCTCATAGTCCTCACTTCCAGTGATACCTATATTCAAACATTGAATAAATTCACATGTTTAGTTTATTCTCATCGGTTTTTATCTCTTGAACAAGAGCTTAAAACATCATAACCAAATCATATACACATGCATATTCATAAGCAATAATTGCAAAATAATCCAATACTTATCTGTATTGTGTGTTTCCTCGTTGGTACACATGATCTTGCTTTTCTTTACAGGCCTTGGGATTTACTGTGGACTTGGATGTTAGGCTAGCATGTAGGCTGCTTCACAACATCCTTATTTATATATATATCAGGCACAGTCAATCCAACCTTGAGTTGGGTTTATCAGACCGTCAACAAATCACCTATACTTATCTCATCAATACACTTATATAAACAACCAATCATCAACCAAGCCAACACCGTTGGGTTTATAAGGTCATCAAAAATAACACATGCACTTATATCAACAATAAATGACCATTTCCAGGTTCCATTTCCTGTAGTGAACTCTAATTCCACTACCCCATATCACACAAGAGACTACTCCCTTCTCCGAGTTGGTAGTCCTTCAGTAATGTATCCTTTTCTGTGTTCTTTAGAGAGACCACTCCCTTCTTGAAGTTGACAGTCCCTCATGAATGTCTCCTCCTCTATGCTTTTTAGAGAGACCACTCCTTTCTTTGAGTTAACAGTCCCTCAGGAATGTCTCCTTCTCTGTGCTTTTTAGTAGAAGGTAGGATGAGTTCAATCCATTGTCCATTTAGTGTACAATACTAGGATACATATGTTTAGCCTGACAACACAAGCAATATAAGCATATTCGTTAGCGTTATTGCTCTAAAATTGTAACCACATTTCACACCATTCACTATCAAGTATTGAGACACCAAGAGTGCGTCCACTCCCTAGGGTGTAATCAATATTGAAAAACCCTTCCATGATCCAACATCGGAAAAGTGTGCACCCTTTTCCAGTGTGTGCCATGGAGGACCTATTCATACTCAAGCAATCTGCCATAATGGAAATAAAATCAAGACATGCTCCACATATTAAATTTAACAATTGACATGCATATTCTTGGCTAGGGTCACATAACACTTATCAATTTGCCGAGGCAATATTCCTTCATTAAGGAGGAATGGGGGCTCCCTTCTCTGAGTTGACAGTCCCTTGGTTTTCCATCCCAAATCCTTTTTTCATTTCATATTCACTCATGTCTTACCAGCATAATCTATACTATCTCACTCAAACATGTAGTGCAGATGAGACATTTCCAAAATGTCCAATGGACTTTCCCTTGAAACCCATTCCAAGATAAGGGAAAACCTTCCCATGAATTTTGGCTCCTGTAATCCATCACACATGATCTTCCTGCACTTTGTACCCCTCGCACATTCATCAAATAGACAAACAGTCAATCATTATTTTATAATACAATCCAAATTGATTGTCCAGAAACAAGCAAATGGCATTAGTAATTAGATTTATGAATTGCAACTCTGTTTACTACAAAAATTGATTTGCTCGGCAATGAGGTGATCCTCAATTATGGGTCTCTTGTAAGTAGCACCATCATGTAAATTATGATTTTATGCTTACTAGCATAACATGGACACCCACTTACAATGCGTCCTCCTAACACAATTCTATGCAAGCCATTAGTGATTAGTAGTTGTCAACAATTTCTCAAATCTGAAATTTACAAATTGAAATTGACAACTCATTCTGCATACAGACTATTTTCATAGCCATGAGACTCTTCTCATGAGTTTTGGCTCTTTCACATGGTATATTCCGGTCTTTGTCATGGTCTTACCCACTTTTCCATGTCCCAAACAATCTACTTGAAACCTGAACTTCAATCAGCTAAACACTTGGTAAGTCTTGATCCATATAACTTTTTCATTGTTGCAACAATCACTGAAGCATTTTCAGAATTTATAAAATTCAAATACTTCTAGCTGTTAATCACATCAACAACACCAAAACTTATTTACTTCACGCAATCATTATCATACTAAAATTTGCAAGGTATAGTCACATCACTTATGCAATTTAAATGAATTGTTTAGATACTCCTTACTTCACAAGTGTATCATTGTACCACCTAGCATTCTGGCAGCCAATTGAACATGGATATCCTCTTTATGCATTTATTATCTTGCATTCATAACAAATCTTGAAATGGTTCCAAAATTGTCATCAATTCATAATTTCAGCCATTAGTTATTCGTAATATAACATGCACTATCTCAATGCATTCATGCAATGCATCACAACAATTGCACCCATACTTATGTAATCAGTTACTCACACCCTTCATATGCATCCATTCAATGCATAACTACCAGATTTAAAAAATATTTTAATGCATATCCACTCAATGCTACCCTGCATTGATTCAGGAGTACTATGCATTCACACATACCGTGCATGGCCTAACAATGACTACTTCATATAGGATGCATGACTATAATCAAGATCATTAGTGGTTACTTTCCTTGGGATACTAAGCATATAACAACATAATACATGCATGACACATTTTTCTATGAATGCAGTATACAATTCAAATACCCACATGGTATGAGACTTCTTGCTTTTACCACTTCACGCAATTGTCATAATTAAACTCTTACCTTCATGCGTCCTACTTACACCCTTGACATTACTAGTTTGGTTGGTCCTTTGCAGGAGATTGTAGAATTTGCTCATGAACTTTTGATTCTAGACTTGTTGCCTTATCCCTTTCTCCATAGGGTTTCCAGTCACATTCATTAACATCAGCAACATATTCAGCCATGTCCATGTTGTCATGGGTTTTTCCACTAATTCCAACATCAATGCAATATTTACCATTAGTGGTACATTATAAATGTATAATTCTTACTATTATTACCAACATGTAATATCCTATGCATGCAAGGAACATCCTCATACATTTCATGTATAAAACTTGTAATCATAATTATCAAGACATGGTTTAAGCAAATTTATGTTTTCAAGTCCCTCATCCTTGCATGGAACTCCTCTTCCACATAGTAGCTGGTTTGAGTTCATGGTCTTGCTACCTCTAGGCATGCAATTCCTAGATTTCTCCATATTGACAGCAACAAATTTATTTTTCAAGCATTTACTAGCACTTTGCTGCTCCACACTCAATTTCTGGTGACTCTCCCTTGTTCCCTACTGGATAAGCTTTCCAACTCCTATCCACATGCTTCATTCTAACCATGGGTGTGAAAACAACACCATTTCAAAAATGATGGCAAAACACACCACTGAATTTTGGTCTAGAATGCGAACTTCAGCCACCTGGAATTCTCTTCCTTTTCATCCCTGTAATCCACTAGCATTCTGCTAAAAATCCACTAAAAAATAGTTGGAATTTGATAAGAGAAATTCCACTTTGAAAAACCCAAAATTTCTTGACTAGAATCCAGTCTCATCCCAACTAACATTCTGACGTTTTGGTGGTCAGAATGACTACTTTCCTCTAGTGCTCATCGGCGACCATACAATTAACCCTTTCTGGGGTATTAGCGGTCTGTTCATCTATGCTTCTAGACTTTATCGGTGATTCCAAAGGCTTCCTCGGTAGTTAAACAGCTAATGTTTTCTGTCGTTTCGGGTCTATAGTTATCTAATCTTCTGATCTTTATTGGTGATTAGAACCTTTAATCCTAGTGCTACATCAGTGATGCCAAGGACTATTCATCGCCGGTCAAACAACTAGCATCTTTCACTATTTCGTATCCCCATCCATATAAGCTTCTGAATCCTTTATCAGCATTGCAAAAGCCATCATCAGCGATCGGATCCTCTACCTGTCGAATGGCTAGTTCTCTAAGCTTCCGCAATGGCAGGCACACAAACGTATGACTCCTCTGAATTCCATCACTGCTCAAAACCCCTAAGCATTATGTGTCAAAAATCAGCAGTTGAAATTTCTATCCATCGGAATGCTATTCCACATGGTAGCCGCATCAACATCTTCATCCTCTAAATTTCACCGATCAGATCTACTAAAATTCCTTCGACGAATTCCATACTTAATAATTTTCAGTGGAAAAGTTCCTTTATTATTCCGTCATGTCGGCACTTTCATCATCTATTTTCCGCCAATGTACCGACGCTGCCACCGTCTATCTTTTGCTAATGTTTCCTGTACTTAGACAATTTTTTGGAAATTCATTTTCCTCATCTGCTGGTGCATCAACCGCTCCATTCGCTAACTTTCTAACAATACATCAGTGGTCAAAACCACTAATCATTGGGTCGATATCTCTCTAGGTGGCCGCTATGGTGGGCAGTAAATTGTCTATGGATTCCATAGCCTAAAAAACTCATCAGCAGTCAAAACAACTAATCTGTCCCGACCCATCGGTGAACCAAACAACTAGCTTCTCTCGACCTATTGGCGGTCTGTTCAACTAACTGTCTCTGATGTATCAGTGGTCCAATGCTTTAATATTTTCTGATGGTTCCAACACTTTGAAAAAAAAATTCTTTCCTTGTCTGTCGCCGCATCGGATCCTCAAACAACTAGCCTTCGTCGTCATTTCAGCGATCTTTGGGAGATCTCCACCAAAAAATTCTCTTCTCTTTCTCCACCGCATCAACAACCTCATCCTCTAATTTTCGGCGATACAATATTCTATTTTTCTTCGATACTTGCCACCACATCGACTGCTCAAACAACTAAATTTTGCCAACGGTGGTGGTGTTTCGGTGACTCCGTCGCCTAATCATCGGCGATCCAATAAGCTAAACTTTGCCGATCGCCAACGGTCTCATGATTTAGAAAAAAATTTCAAAATTTTTCTCTTTATCTTCTTTCCGTCATCGCTATCAATGGCTCCACCAACTAAATTTCTCTCTTTCCACGTCAATGTTTCAGCAATCGCATCAACTATTCTTCACCAATGGTTGAACAAGCACTTTCAAAATTATTTCCTTCCTACCACCGCTCCATTAGCTCTCCCTTCCATTATCCATCACCAATCCAAACAACTAATTATTATTGCTATTTGGGTCTACAACGGGGGTCTATCCGCCTAAGTTTTCTGATGAGCCGACGGCCGAACACTTAGAAAATTTTTGTGAAAATCTTTTCACCTATCCCTCTTCAGGTGGGATTCCGACTAAATTGTCCACTGTACTGGAGGAGCTTTCCTCTTTGTACTTCGATGGCCTGACAAGCTCGACACTTAGAAATTTTGTTTTTCAGCTAAATTTTCTATCATTCATAGAATTCTTCTTGCTGCGCTCTAGCAACTTGCCTCTGTCAACTAGTTCTCATGGCCCATTCAAGCCCATGCTGCAACCTTTGCTCTGATACCATACTATAACATCCCTGACCCTTTGACAAAAAAAGAGGACACCACCAAACATCCGGGCAACTAGCCCCATGAAGATGTACATAGATATAAAATTGAAATGCTTGAACATAAAACATGCACAGATACATAATCATACATATATGTTCATCATAATTCATTAACATTAAATATAACTGTAGAAGTAAAGTAGATAAGGATATTTATCTCATAAAGAAGTTGTCTCACAACCAACTACGTTACTGCAATGTTCCACCCAACCATAGGCCAGCGTGCTCATCAATCTATCATCAACACTGCCCCCCCCCAAGATGGGCATGATTCCTCAAGGAATAAGGGTCAAAGCAGGCTTGCACATAGCCAAGGTACACAAATAAGCCAAACCCACACAGTAGGGTCTATCAAGCCATCAAGGAGATAGGAAAGGATAAATGCTAAGCTAGTTGTCTCAATGGAGAGCTAAGGATCCCTACACCAGAGCTAACCTAACTTCTAAGACATCCACACACCCAACATCAGGAATCAATCCTTTCTCTACTTCAGAGTCCCTTAGGCCCTGACTTCCCTTTCCAATACTCTTCAACGGTTGTGGAGAAGAAAGCCAACAACCTTCCCCTATTTGTGTGGCTCCCAACACCAGGTTTCTCAAGCATATCCAGCCTCAAATCCTGCTCTAAATACTCTGAAGACCACCCACTACATACCACAGTAAAACAATTGGTTCATAGCTCTATGAAGAAAACAAAGACGACAAGGAAACAACCAAAATGATAAGGGAACATAGCTTAGGTCAAACAAGATGTTTCAAAGTTGTTCTTGGCCCTAGTGTGGCCAAAATAACTCAGTGGAAACCCAAAATATGATTGTGTTCGCAGCAACACACAACATGGGGAAAACCACAAAAAGACACAAATAATGGAGGGAAAACCTCACTAAACCACCAAATCAGGGAAAACCCACAGCCCTGGCTCAACAATGAAATGATGGCAACACTACACAATTTTCCAATGGGAAGGAAGCCAAACTCCCAGCATTGATAGGGGAAAACAATACCTAAGTCGTTCTTGGCCCTATCATGGCCAAAATGACTCCACAACATCCTACAGTCACCCAAATCGCACCGGCAACTCAGCCATCAAATGTGGGGAAACAATAGTCCTCCTCAACAATGGAGCCGCGACACATTTCCATAACCGACAATGGAGAGGGTAATCATAGACTCTCTATGTGAACATGCGAGAAACATCTCACATGGGGAAATTACAGTCATGGTTCATGAGTATGGACAGGAAAATACACAGTTTGATAATACAACAGGAACTCCATGCCCTACGTTGGACGGAGGAAGAACATAATCATAGGATGACAATCCTCAGAGAAGGGAGAACGAATCCCCAAACAAGAAAACGCCCCCCTTTCTTAAGTCAGCTCAGCATGAGGAAGACCATCTGAATGCATTGCATTTCCCTACATGAGAGTGAAACCAATAGCCAAGAGAGTGGCATAGTCATGGTTCTCTTACCCATGTGAAGGTGGAGAAATGCCTGGTGGATTGGTTGTGTGGCAAAGATTGACAGTCCTGCCACCCACCACTTCTAGCAATAACTACCCTAGCCCATCAACAAAACACTAAAGAGGTGGTTGGATGAGATAAGGAAGGTGATAAAATCAAACAGGGTGGTGAGACATGGATTTTTCCCAAAGGCTCCCACGGGTTAGACAATCCCCCCCTTAACCTTAGCAAATCTTACCCTTTTCATTTAATGTTGCACTATCATAGCTGGTTGTAGGTTTATTTTAATTGTTGTGCATATTTACATGATTCCAAACTCTAATGTGTTAGATAACATGATATACCATCGACAACGATCCCAATTGTTGAATCATACACAACCAAATCGATGGTGGGGATTTTTCCTTTAGCTCCACACCACGATTAATTAAAAAATATAAATCATGTATCTTTAAATGAAAATGGGGTCAAAACTGGGGTATTACACCATGGATTCCCCATCCCACATCAACCTCAGGTCAAACCTTCCTTTCATGGCATGTCTCAACTTTCCTGATTTGGCTCGGCTAACAAATGACCCTATCCGCCATCAAACTTACTACCCTCCCATGCCAACCAAACTTCCCTCAGATGTACAGAATTTTGAAGGGAAGGTAGGGGAGTGCCCCCAAAACCACATCATGATGTTTCATGTATGGTGCTCATCACACAACATTGTAGATGATTCGATCAGGCTAATACTATTCCAATGCACCCTCACAGGTGCTGCAGCCAAGTGGTACTTTGAGCTACCACAAGCCAAGTACCTAGATCTCAACTCCCTGGCTTTCATGTTCTTTCAATATTTCCAACTCCCCATCAGATATGACAAAGGGTTGGATATCTTGTTATCTTGCCGCCATAATACTGTGACCCACATAACCGACCACATCCATGAGTGGCGGCGACACCATAATTTGTGTAATATCCAACTTGATGACAGGATATTCCTATATTGGTTCCTAAAAACCTTGCTCCCACCTATAGCAAAGGACATCACATATGACTATCCCCATTCCGAAGAGGAGACCATTTTGAAAGCCCAGTAGTTTGATCTGATGTATGCATAGTCTGGATACCTTTACACTGTCATTCTAGACACTCCCCTTGTAGGAACCTACTATTGGGATGCAGCGGGGCCATTCCATGCTATAGACGGTATCATAGGTTCTGTCTCTCACCAAACATAGCACCGTCTGACACTACCTGCAATACCACCACAACCAAAGAACACTCCTAGTTTTTCTTACCAAAACCAAACTCTGGACTATGTAAGAATGATGTCCCAATCCAGAGCCACGACTTCTTATGCACAACCTACACCACTGCAACAGGCCTAGGCCTTGTCTTACCCAACACAGCAATACATGGGACAAACTCCCACATTTGTGGTACCAAAACCCACCCAAATATACTATGCATCACTAGTGCAAGCGGTTCAAGCCCCCGCTCTTAATCCACCTGCTCTATTGGGACAAGTGTTTTCACAACAAAACTGTCCCAACCAGCCAACCCCCAATAACCAACAAGGGAATGCCAGCAATAACTGACCCCAGAACCAAGGCAATAATCAACCACAGGGAAGCGGTTTACAACCAAATCCTTCCAACAATACCGTGGTGAACTGACCAGCCTAAAATCCTCAATGCCCAAATGCACAAAGACATAACACTCCATTACGAACAAACCAACCATTGACATTATGCGAGGTCTATGGGCACTACACATTCGAGTGTCCCTTTATGGGTCGCACTAAAAAAGCCATTAGAAATGAGGTTCAACATGTCACCAATAAAACAGACCAAGCCCAACCCAACCCAACACCACAAGGAACTCCTCCTATGGTGCTCCAAAACCCATTACCAGTCCAAGGATTGGTGGAAACCACACCCCCTCCCCAACCCAATCCCAATGCTCCGGGGGCACCTCCCATGGAAGAAATAGGTGTCCACCACCTACTAGCTATCACAACTGAAGAGGTCAATCTACAAACCAGACAAAATCAGTACGAAACCAACACCAATCCCGCTGACACATCAGTGGTATCTACATCTAAAAAATTCAATCCACCTCTTTAGTTACTGCCTTTCCCATGCCCCCCCATACATTGGGTTTCCAATAACACCATGGCTAGAGCTACTTTCAGCTACAGCATCATGGATGATTTGGCCCAAACACCTACCACAATGTCCACTCTTGAGGTACTCAAAAATTTCCCAATGTAGCAAAAAGCCTTACTAGCCTACCATGGGGCCATAGACCCCTCTGAATCCAAGTTGATCACATTCGACACAAGGAATGGAGAACCGTGAATTCCATCAACCATTGCCTTTCAAATTCAAGTGTCTTTTCAGAATTTGGTTGTGCACCGGTGCATAGTGGATGAGGGGGCATCCACGTGCGTTATGTCTATCTTATTCTAGCAGAAACTTGGATCCCCAATCCTTCAACCATCCACCACAACTCTGCAGGCTTATGATTTCCATCCCAAGGAATCCTCCCACATGTACCCATCACATTAGCGAGTAAGACAATACTGATTGACATAGAGGTTGTCAATACTCAGTTGGACTATAACCTTCTCCTCAAAGGAAGTTACATTAGAGGAAATTTGGGGTCTAAAATGGGTCTTATAAGAAAATGCGGCAACAATAAAATTTGTAAGTTGGAATTCAAGAACCAATAGAATTTAAATAAAATGGGTCAACCATAATGGTTCAATTGGCATATTTTTCATAAAAGAAAATTACTTTCTTTATTCATATTTTCAACATATCTCCCCGTGTTTTTACTCAAATTTCAAGTGGGAGAGATCATTGGATGTGAAATTTAATTCCACATCCAACGAGTACCCACACTACATACTTTTGATGGACCCCTCTACCCGAAAAACAAGAAATTTCTGAAAAAAACATGATGATGACATCATCATCATGTTTTTTCATGCATTTCTCGTTTTTGGGGGAGAGGGGTCCATCAAAAGTATGCAGTGTGGGTACTCGTTGGATNAATTGGCATATTTTTCATAAAAGAAAATTACTTTCTTTATTCATATTTTCAACATATCTCCCCGTGTTTTTACTCAAATTTCAAGTGGGAGAGATCATTGGAT
>LPNX011092425.1:604565-670801 GCA_001517045.1 Pseudotsuga menziesii | reverse complement strand
CCATTTCAGGATTTTTGGCTCAAAGGCTTGGGCTAGAATTCCAACAGAGAAGAGAAAGGATTTGCAGCCCCAAATCCAAGAGTGTCTTTTTGTTGGATACTCTAAATATTCAAAAGGGTACAAGCTGATAAATTTGAGCACAAACAAAGGATTCATTGAAAGGTGTGTTCATTTTGAAGAAGAACCCCTTGCAGCAGTGGAAGTTGGTGAAGCCTCTTCACCACCTGAACCTCAGGAAGTAAGTAAAGAGTTTGTTGAACATGCTGATTTTGATTTGTCTAATGGAGATGAGTTTATTTCAAACCCTAACATCCCTACAAGGCCAAAATGGGTATCCAAGACACTGCATGTAGCAGGAGAGCTAGCTGGGGATCCCAATGACCCAAGGAGGACTAGCTCTCAATTTGAGAGTGGTCTGTGCATGAAGGATCCTATGTTTGCTGAAAAATGCTATTTGATGGTGGAGTCTAATCCTAAAAAATATGAAGAAGTAGTAGGAGATCCAATATGGCAAGCTTCCATAAAGGAGGAGTTCATCTCACTCCAAAAGAGCAACACATGGGAGCTAGTGGCTCTTCCCCCAGGAAGAAAGTTAGTCCAGTGTAAGTGGGTCTATAAGACCAAATTTTATGCTGATGGTTCACCACTAAAGTAAATGGAAAGATTGGTAGCAAAGTGCTACTCATAGGTTCATGGGATAGATTACAATGAGACCTTTTCCCCAGTGGCAAAGATGGATTCCATCAGGCTAGCTCTAGCCATTGCAACCTCAAAGCAATGGGAGGTACATCGCATGGATGTAAAATGTGCCTTCCTAAATGGAGATGTCATGGAAGAGATATATATGCAGAAGCCTCAAGTTTTTTATACTAACCCTTCTCTTGTGTGCAGGTTGAGAAAGTCATTGTATGGGCTAAAGCAAGCCCCCAGGGCTTGGTATGCCAAGATCAATAGCTCCTTGCTATCATTGAATTTTGTTCGGTGCAAATCAGATCCAAATTTCTATTTGAAGTTAATTAATGGTTCATTAATGATCATTGTGTTATATGTTGATGACCTCCTCATTACAGGAAGCTCAAAGGATGAGATTGCTTCCTTAAAGGGTGCTATGAACCAAGCCTTCTCCATGACAGATTTGGGGCTCTTAAGTCAATTTTTGGGGCTTGAGATTGCTCAAAACAAAGCTGGAATCAAGGTGCACCAGTCCAAATATGCCTTGGACTTGCTGAACAAATTTAGAATGAAGGATTGCAAAGCAAGCAAAACTCCTTTCCTTTCAGGAGTGAAGCTTGAAGAAGCTAATTCTTCACCTATGGTAAACAATACACTGTATAGGAAATTAATTGGATGTTTATTGTATCTGGTACATACCAGACCTGATATTTATTATGTAGTAAGTGTGGCTTCTATATACATGGATCAGCCTCGTGAGATCCATTGGAAAGCAGCCAAAAGGATCCTTAACTTTGTTTAGGGAACAAGGACACATGGGATCTTCTACAAAGCAAAATCTGATCTTGATTTGATTGGATTTACTGACAGTGATTGGGAAGGTGATAGCACAGATAGAAAGTCCACTTCAGGATATGTGTTCATGCTTGTAGAAGGGCCAATCATCTGGTCAAGAAAGAAACAGAGTGCCATTGCACTCTCATCTACAGAAGCAGAGTACAGAGGAGTTGTTAATGCCGCAACTCAATGTTTATGGTTGCAGGGTTTAATTGGAGAGTGTGGCTTTGAATCAGAGTACTCAACTACCATCTACTGTGATAACCAGAGTACCATTCGAATCTACAAATATCCAGTTCAGAAGCAGAGAACCAAACACATTGAGATCCATATGCACTACATTAGAGAGCTTGTGCATGATGGCACCATTCACCTACTCTTCTGTTCATCTTTAGAACAAGTAGCTGATATATTCACGAAAGCATTTTGTGACTCAGACCTTCAGGAATCTCAAATCACTACTGGGGATTTCTGATCATGCTATGAAGCATGAGTGAAGACAAGATTTCCAAATTTTGTTTTACAGTCCATGCTTAAGGGAGGATTTTCCCAAGTTGGTTTTGCCTCTTTCCTTAGTTGTATGGACATGCAGTATGTAAAAGGGTGACTAAGCCTTGTTGCTAGGCCCTATAATTTTCTGATATATTACTCATAAGTCAGGCTTAAGGGGGTGTGTTAGAATAATCAACCCATAGTTTACTACCTTAGACATTAATTTAATTATTTTTGTCTTATTTGCCTAGTTCATGTGTCTCACCTTGTGCAAGTTGTCTTTTGCCTATCCATAATGGTAAAAATTGTCTTATTTGACTAATGTAGTACTTGGGAAACATCAAGGAATCAATTCTACTTTATTCCTGGCCTCCTAGGCGTCCTTCTGCTTTTTCTGCTTTATTGCCTGCTTTTTCAGTGTTTTAAGGCAAATGGAAAAGCTAGACTAGGTGAGCTGAACTAGTTTTTTGTCCTTTACATCCTCCTCTCTTTTCTCCTTGGAAAAGCATGTATGAGCTTCCATTCCACCACTCTTTACCTTGCCTAATCCTTTTTTCTAATTCATGAGCTCCATGACTGATTTGGACCCAGCTTTTTACACTTATGGGGGATTTGCTTATTTTTAGTAAGCCTGTTTTATGCTAGATTTGAATTGCTCCTCATGCATTCAAATACATGATGTATTGCAACCTATTATGTTACAGGGTTGTCTATTGTACACTGAGTTAATACAGTTTAGTGTTCAGCTCCAATTTCAGTCTCTTTTGTGAGTGATTTTGCATGATCAATTGTTAATTGTTGTGAGTAAAATTAATCTATCACTGGGTTCAATTTCCAAAACCTATGACCCATCCTGACCCACATGGCACCCAAACTTTAACCTTCTAATTTTGACAGTCTTCCACACTTTGTAGCTTTGTGAACAACGTCCTTATAGTCTAGCACCTAGTTTCAATTGTTCTTGGTATTTAGACTTTCCTTCTTGCTCTTACTTCTGATTAGGAGGTCTTGGCCTATCCCTGTACTTCTTTAATTGGCTACCATTTACCATAGAAGGTAAAATTTCTCCATTCAACTTAGCTAACTGGATTGCACCACCATCAGTAATTGTCTGCACTATGTATGGTCCTTTCCAATGTGTCGTGAACTTGCCTGGGAATTTTATGAATTTGTTGTCATATAAGAGCACAAGATCACCTTGCTGGAACTGCTTCTTCTTGATGTGTCTATAATGCCACGCTTTTTCTCGAGCTTTCTGCACTTGCTGTTGGAACCCTGCAATAAATCTGTCCTCTTCAAGTTCTAGTATCTTTGTCAGCCTTTCGGTCATTATAGCTGAGTCATCCATCTCTGTGAAAGAAGATATTATGAGGCTAGGAACAATGTACTCCATGGGCATGACTGCTTCTTGTCCATAGACCAACCTAAAATGTGTATGGCCTGTCAACTTCTTGTAGGTGGTCCTATAAGCCTATAGTACTACTGGAATTCTAATATCCCAGCCATTTCTGTTAACATTCCAAACCTTCGTCAGAGCATGTTCAAGGATCTTGTTAAAAGATTCGATAGTTCGATTTGCTTGTGGATAATAGGCAGTACTCTTCTAATGATACACTTGAAATTCTTCAGTCAATACTTCAATAGTCTTATTTAGGAAATGTGATCCTTAATCACTCATAAGAACTCTAGGACACCCAAATCTGGACAAGATGTTATCGAAGATGAACTGTGCAGCTGTAGCAGCACTACAGTTCTTGACTAGTTGAGCTTTGGCCTATCGGGTAAGGTAGTGAGTTCCTGTAATAATATATCTTGCTCCTGACTTCTTCATAGGGGGATTGATAGGGCCAACAAAATCAATAGCTCAATTGTCAAATGCTTGTAAAGTTACATGCGGGACTAGAGGCATCTCATCCCTCTTGGACGGTTTTCCTGTCCTTTGATAGATGTCGCAGCTATGGCAATATTCTCTTGCATCCTTGTGAACTATGGGCCAGCACAACCCAGATGTCAAAATATTCTATGCCATGGCTTTACCTGCATAGTGACCTCCTGCTGCTCCAGAGTGTTCCTCAGCCAAAATCAATGGATTTTCGTGCTCCAAGACACACCTGCGTAGTATTTCGTCTGGTCCCATATTATATTGTTGTCCTGCTATTAAGGTAAAGTCGGCTGCTCGCACCACCAGCTGCTTTTTCTGCTGTGTTGTCATCTCGGTGGGTGGAAAACCTATAGACAAATACTGAACAATATCCTGAAAATATTCATCAACCATCTGGATGGCAAACAACTGGGCATCAGGAAGAACTTCATCCAAACTGGTGGGTTCTTCACCTAACTTGAGCCTCGACAAGTGGTCAGGTCCTAGATTAAGTCTTCCAGGCTTAACTATGATCTCAAAGTCATATTCCTGAAACAAGATCAACCATCCGCATATCCTGCCACCTAGCATAGGCTTGTTAACAAAATATTTCAAAGCAGAGTGGTCAGTGAACATCTTAAAATGAGATCCTAATAGATAATGTCGAAACTTCTGCAATGCATACACCATAGCAAGACCTTCTTGTTCTGTTGTAGTATAACTTTTCTCTAATGTGGAAAATTTTCTACTTGCAAAAGAAATAGGGTGATCAATATTACCTTCACCTGACTGAGCCAATACTATACCCAGAGCAATGGAGGATGCATCGACATGCACATGAAACTCCTTATTCCAATCAGGGAATACTAAGATAGGAGCAGTGACCATATTTTCCTTCAAAATATCCAAGCTTACTTGACACTCGGCTGTCCATTCGAACTTAATATCTTTCTTCAACTGCTTTTCCATCGGAGTTGTAATCTGAGCATACCCTTTGATGAATTTCCTGTAATATCCAGTGTGACCAAGAGTAGTTCAAAGTTGTTTAACAGATTTCGGAGGTGGCAGGTTCACAATAATAGCTATCTTCATGGGATCCATCATCAATCCTTGCTTACATACAATGTGACCTAGCAGAATTCCAAAAGGTGCACAAAAGATACACTTTTTCAAGTTCAAGGAAATATGGTGCTATCTACACTTATCCAGCATGAGTCTTAAACTAGTGATATGGTATTTTAGTAACCCAAAGATAGTCCAATCATCAAAATAAACTTCTATGAAATTATGTAAAAATTCCTTAAAGGCAGAGATGACTAGTCTAGAAAACATAGCAGGGGCATTCTTCAATCCAAAGGGTATAAATGTATATTGAAAGGATCCCATTTCTGTAGCAAAGGTTGTCTTATGTCCATCCTCTGGAGCAATCCTGATCTGATGGTAACCCAAAAATCCATCAGTAAAAGAGTACACCTCTTTCCCTCTGACATTGTCTAAGACTTCATCTGTAAAGGGGGTAGGGAAGGGATCATGTAGACAAGCATCATTCATCTTCCTCAGATCAACACAGATTCTGATTTCACCCTTAGTCTTCTTCTCTTGCACCACCATAGGACTAACCCACTCGGATTCTTCAACAGGCTCAATAATTCCTGCAGCAAGCATCTTATCCAGCTCCATCCTAACTCTTTCCTTATACTTAGGGTTCAACCTATAAGGGCGATGTTTCACAGGCTTCACATCAAGTTTCAAAGGGATATTTATCACGCCAATATCACCAAGGATACCTTTCATCTCCGAGAACTTCATCAGAAAGATGTCTTGATATTCATGGAGAAGTTGGGTCACTTTGCTTACCATTTCTTCATCCCAATAATCTCCAATGGTAGCATACTTAGGTTGTTCTTCAAATCCAATGTTGACTATCTGCGTCTTCAGGGGCTGAGTCACTTCAGGTGCTCCGACTGTTGGTCTGTGTACTTCGCAATGTCCTTTTGACTCAGGAATATCAATATTGCTCAGATCATCATCCTCGTCAATTGCAAGGTTATAACATTCTACTGCATGGGATTCTTGTGCTTTCCAATCGGGCCGGTATTCTACTAATTCTTGGTCATCAAATACCTTAGTATGGATCAACCTGATAGCTGCATCTAAAGCTAGAGAAACTTCATTAGTATAAAATGTAAGCACAAAATTATCAACAAGACAATCCCAACTTACAGTATCCTGGCAAAGCTCAGCCTCCGTGTACCAGTTTTTTGCTATCGGTTCCAGAGTATGCACAAACCTATATACCCATTCTTCCTGAGATACATGCTTCCACGCTTCATAGCACTGTGCTAAATGTTCCTGAGGGCTAGGCTTTCCATTGAACCGGCTGCGCACCCTCTGGGGCTGATCCATAAATCTCAGGAAAAGGAACTTCTGACAAGCTTCACAACTAGGAATGTTCTTCTTTTGGCCATTCCACCATCTGGCTGCTGTGGCTCTGAATGCTGAATCCAGAGTCTCCATTTTCTGTGAATCTGGTATCTGTTCTAAGAATTGTTCAATAAACTATTCTGGGTCTGACAAGCCATCAAAAATAGTTAGGACTCTTTCCTATGCACCAAACCATCTGAGAGATTTGGTAATTCTGGCACATCTATGTCCATGCAACTCATAAAGTCTATTCTGCCAATTTTCTAACCCATCATCTGAATCCGTCATGCAGGAGCTGTCACACTGCCAATCCATGATACATTCGGTAGTAGGATCAACATAATCTTCTTCCTTAGCTGTGATATTATAAATATGGTCCAGGACATCCTGATCTTCATCTCTAAGTGGTTCTGTGTACCTTCCTCCTTGAGAGGGGTCCAGTGGTATTATGACTCTCAAATATTTCCCTTTGAAAGTCATCTATCTCTTCTTAAGGTTAATGACTGCAGCATTTTCCATTGCCCATTCAATTCCTAACAAGGCTGGATAGGGGTTGCTATCATCAATGATGTCAATAACTTCAAAATCTGCTATAGTACAGACTCCGTCAATATCTACTGGGACACTAGGGAATCATCCTAGGGGCACAATCTTCTGCTGATTGGCTAATATCAACTGTATAGGGGACCAATCAAGGGAAGGTCTTCCCATTTGTTCCTAGGTTTTCTTAGTTAAGACATTTACCTCTGATCCTAGATCCAAGATAACATCAGTCATATCATACTCTCCTATCTGAACATTCAATCTCCCAGTTCTTCTGACTCTATTAACATTTTTTTCCTGGCCAAAACTTTGCTGAAGTTCGCAAGAAGAAATAACTTTCTGTAACTCGTGTAAATAATTCTGATTTCTTAAGAGTTTCATACAGCTCTGTAAAAAGGAGGACAATGTACTTACTTTGTCCGTCGAAGCTTCGTGTTGCTGCTATTGAAGTTGTTGCGCAGGTGCTACTGATGTGCTAGGATCAACAAAATATCTCTTGGCTTTCATGAATGTCTCTTTCTCTCTTTCTATATTAAATTCTGGGACTTTCTCGGGGGCCTTACGAACCCAAGCCTCATTAAGCTGTTTTTCCTTGTTCTACGTTTCCATCGTGGCTCCACTCCTTGTAACAACATTAATGGATGGGATAGGTCGTTGCTCCATAGCAATAAGATGAATATTATGAGTTGGGGCACTATTTCTTTCTTGAATCTTGGCTATCAGCTGCAGACATTGCTCAATGACACGATCAACTGCTCTGCAATACCGACATGTCGTAGTTTGGTTCCGATACTCGCGAGCTAGATGTCCGTCCTGGTTACAGTTATAACACACCACCTGACCGTGGCCTCTGCCAGCCATACCACCATGACCACGACCTCCAAAAGCACCTCTACCTGATGCACCACTATGGTAACCATAGCCATCATTGCTTTGTCCCTCATTTTGTACCCGATAGGCGTCATAGGTGCGCTCTCTCATGAGGTCAAAAATGCGACACTCATCTTCATTATGTCTGATGGACTTACAGAATTTACAATACGGGTTCTTAGGTACTTGCCCATAACTCTGTAGCAGATAGCAATTCTTAGGTCGATGCTGGCCAGTTGTTCTGTAGAGCTCACAATATAGAACTTGCGGGTTAAATGGGTTTGGCGCACCAGTATTCAGGTAATTTCGTACCACAGGACACTGTTCCTTGGCATGACCTTCCGTCCGGCATTGTGTACACCAAACCTCTTCGCGAATAGTTTTTTCGTTCTTCATATCACGAGACTCCAGAGCCATTGCTTCCAACTGCGCTTGGATTTGAGCGATACCAGAAGTATCTTCGACAGGAGCGGTTTCAAGCTTCATTGCGATTTCTAGAGACTCTTGCTGATCAACAACCTTCTATTGCATGAGTGGAGTGCTAATATGTTGGAGCAACGCTGCAATGAACCACTCCTTGTGCTACGCAGGTCCAATGGTGAAACTGACTTGGTCTAGCAGAACTTTGAACCTCTGATCAAAGTCCCACACTGATTCTCCTCACCTCTGCTGAATCTCTTTCAATTAAGTGATACACTGCGAGTCTGATTTAGGTTTCTTAAACTATTTGATTATTGCTGCTTTAATATCATCTAAGGCATGACTCTAATTACTGGACAATTTCATGAACCAGGTCAAAGCCTAGTCTCAAAAAGAAGTAACAAGCTGTGAACTTCTTACATCTTGATCCTTAATTTTATTAGCATTCCACACTGCTTCACATAAAAACCAGAACTGTTCCGGATCCTCTGATCCAGTTCCTTTGAAAACAGGGAGCTTAATATCATCATTCATGTGGGCCATAGTGGATCTAGGGGGGTTTCGAGGGGGACTGGAAGAAGGCGGGGGGGAACTTACTGGGGTAGACTGACCTGCAATAGGAATACTCAGGCTAGGGTGACTTTCGGACTACGACAGGTTCTCAAGGAAAATAGGTTTGCGCTGCGGGGTTACCGAAGGGTTTCCAACAGAAGGGGTTTCTTTGGGTTCTAAATCTACGAGATTTACAGACGAATACTCGATATGGTGACCTAGGGAATAGGATCCAAAATATATTTTGTACCCTTTTCCACTTCGCAGCAAACCACTTTGCTCATCGAAGGTATTTTCGCTTGCGAACATAGGTTAGTAATACTAAATCTAACAATCTCATTCAATGAGCAGTATACCTTTTTCAGCTAATAGCATTTTAATTCTCAAACTGAATGAATTCAAAAACTTACCCCTTGGGCCTTTGAAAAACTACCGTTCGGCTTCACTAAAGGAAGTACTCGTGTCGACGGTGAACTTCGTCACAAATGCTTCAAGGGTTCGCGTCATACATAAATCAACAGCTCGAGATATCTCGTTGTTCACCCTTTTCAATATATTAATTCTTGCAGGGGTCCAAGCAGGTAACTGACCTTCTTGGAAGTTCGTCATTCTCTCTGTTAACCTGGATAGCCACCGGTGCAACTCTATGTGGATAGTACCAAAAAAAATCTCATAAACATCAGCAAAAACATACCTTTGTAAAAATTCATCCGCACTACCATACGGATCTTTGTTTTCGTGCTCAGTAAATTTCAGATACGTCTCTTGAATCTAGTCACCGATTTCTTGCACAAGGGGTCTCCAGAACATAGCCCTCGAGGTACGATGTAAACCCCTCTTGAGCAGATACTAAGTTCAACCAGAAATGGAACCAATTTGTTGGGCTATAGGGCATACCCGGGTTTTATACCATTCACTTCGCACCAACAAAAGACCCACAGTGTTGGCCCTTTCGGAAACAACCTACGAACAGGTTGCAGTCTCACCCGAAACAGCTATGGGGTGCCGTAGAACTAGGTTTCTGCAAGAAGAAGAGGGATATTACTGTACCTTTAGCCTTTAAAAAATTATAATCACACAATACAGAGCTTTGACAATATTTATATAACTTCACAACTAAATAAACAAACAATTACTTGCTTAACCCTTACTGGGAATTCACAGCGAAGTTATTAATCAGCAGTGATCTTACTTATCAGTTATTTACTTCTCAATGCATAAAAAACATAATAGAAACAACACAAAAGAACCACAACACAAGATATAATGTGGTTCACCCCCAGTGTAGGGGCTACGTCCACAGAACTGTGTTTTATTCAAACTATTTACAAAAACCACAGTTCGGATCTGTGCACTCAGCTCCAAATCCCTTCAAGTTCTCAAAGCCGTGCACACAGCTATAGGCCTCTACGCACATAGCTGCAGAGGTCGTCCACGCACACCGTTAGGACTTAACCTTTCCTACAAAAACAAGCCTTAGCTTTGCATCAATTCATCTTAGTTCAAAAATCCTAACGTGACTCATTTACAAGAGTGCTTATTTAAACAGTGCACTTATTACAAAACCATGGACTTAAACCATGGGTTTATTACAAAAAGAGGACTTTGACTCAATCCCAACACCCCTAAGATTGTTTTGAGTCGTAACTCCACTTACAAACTTCCACAAAAACCACAGAGTTACCAAAACTAAATACCCTTAATGTTCCCGTCCCAACACTTACACAAGAAGAAAATGGTTATGGAAAATAGGATCATTGTTGATTCTATCAAGGATCACCTTATCCCATAGGTGTCCTCTCTCAAGACACCTAAAGCTATGTTTGATGCAATAACCAAACTGTTTGAAGGAAAGAACATCAGTCAGAAGATGATGCTAAGGAACCAGTTGAATAATGTTAAGATACAAAATGAGGAGACCATCTAGTCATACTTTACAAGGGTATCCTAGATCAAAGAACAACTAGAAGCTATAGATGAAGAAGTGGAGAATGCAGAGACTATGATGAAAAAATTGAATGGCATTCCTAGGTCATGGGATTCTTTCATCCAAGGAATTTGCGCTAGGAAGAAGTTGGTCAATTTTAGTAGACTGTGGGAAGAATATTCTCAAGAAGAATATCGGATAGCAACTAAAGAATAAAAGATGGGAAATGAAGATCAAGCTCTCATAGTACACTCAAAGAAACGAAGAAGGGAAAAACATCATCACCAAGGTAAGCATTCTCACCAGAAAGGTTCATCTAAACTCAGATGTTATACATGTGATGAAGTAGGGCACTTTGATAGACACTTTCCTATGAATAAGAATGGGTCCAAGAAGAAGAAGAACTCCAAAAGAAAATATCATGCTCACACTGCTGAGGATGATGATCCTCCAAGGAAGAGAACAAAGAAAGAAAGTGAAGATTCTTTAAGTGAAGATGAGTATGTTCTAATTTTTTCTCTCGGGAACTGTCACACATGGGAGAAAGGCTTGGCTTATTGATAGTGCAGCTTCCAAGCACATGATAGGATTCATGGAATCCTTTGAGAATTTATCTGAACATAACTCACCCAATAAGGTGAAGCTAGGAGATGACTACCAATATCCAATAAAAGGTAGTGGTGAATCCTCCTACAAGCTAGACTCTGGAAAGTCTATAAAAATGAAGGATGTTCTATTTGTACCAGGATTAAAGAAGAATCTTCTATCCATATCGGCAATGGATGCAAAAGGCATGAGAGTTGCATTCATAGATGGTCAAGTCATTATGTGGCCAAGAGGAAAAACTATTGATGATGCAATATTGATTGGAGAATAAGAAGGAGGTTTATACAAACTAAAGGGCCATTCAGATCAATCTATGGTCCATGACAAAGTAGATCCAAATGAACTATGGCATAGAAGGCTTGCACATGTGAATTACAGAGCACTACCACTTGCAAGCAAAGATGTTGAAGGTATTTTAGAAATCCAAGAAAATCATGAAGGAGTATGCAAAGGATGTGCGAAAGGAAAGAATACAAAGAAGACATTTCCAAGTAGCGAGAGAAAAGAAAAAGGAATCTTCGAAATCATCCACTCTGATGTATGCAGTCCAATGTCATCAAGTTCACTAAGAGGGTATGTATACTATGTTTCTTTTATTGATGACTTTTCCAGGAAGACATGGATTTACTTCATGAAAAATAAAGATGAAGTTTTCAGCAAGTTCAAGGAATTCAAAGCCTTCATCGAGAACCACACAGAAAATAAGATCAATACCTTTCGATCAGATAATGGTGGAGAAATCACATCAAATGAATTAAAAGAGCTATGCAAAGAATTAGGGATTAAGAGGGAGTTGTCAAACCCTTACAATCCACAACAGAATGGGATTGCAAAAAGGAAGAATAGAACTATCATGGAAGCTGCAAGAGCAATGCTTCATGATCAGGATCTTCCTATGCATCTATAGGTAGAAGCAACCAGAACAATAGTGTATGTACAGAACTGTACTCCACATAGAATACTCAACAATATGACTCCTGAAGAATTCTTCTCCAGCAAGAGACCAAAAGTCTGCCATCTCAGAAAATTCGGTTGTTTAGTGTACATAGACATACCAAAAGAGAAGAGAACAAAACTAGATCCTTCAAGAAAGAAGGGTATATTTGCGGGATACTATGAACGATCGAAGGATTACAGAATATACTTCCCAGTATTCAAGAAGATCGACACCAGTAGGGATGTAACATTTGATGAAGGCACAGCTTACAACAAATCCATAAGGAGACCTGCTAAAGAACCTGAAGAATCCAAAGCTCCCAGAGTTCACGATACAACCATGAATGAAGAAATTCAAGAAGAATATTGAGAATTTGAAGAACCACAAAGACCTATAGATCCACCTTAGGAGAAGAATCCTCATAAGAGGAAACCTGCTTGGGCTCGAGAAATTATCCAAGCTGTAGAAAGATATGGGGCTCCAGAAAAAAATCACAGAAAAAGAAAGAGAACCAGATCTTGCTCTAGATCTGTAGCTTTACTATGTGACTTTATCAAACAAGAAAATTCCAGTTATAAAGATGTGGAAAAGCAGAAAGAATGGAAGGATGCAATGATCAAAGAATATCAATAAATCATGAAGAACAATGTTTGGGATGTTGTCCCAAGACCAGAAGGGAAGTCAGTTGTAACTTCCAAATGGATCTACAAGATCAAGCATGCTGCAGACGGTAGCATAGAGAAATATAAGGCAAGGTTTGTGGCTTGTGGCTTCTCATAGAAGGAAGGAATAGATTATGAAGAAACCTTTGCTCCTGTAGCCAGATACACTTCCATTAGGTTATTACTTGCTTTGGCTACAGTAATGATATGGAAGATACACCAAATGGATGTCAAGACTACTTTATTGAATGGTGTAGTAGAAGAAGAAGAAGTGTATGTCGAACAACCACTCAGTTTAGAGACGCATGATAGAGATTCTCATGTGTGCAGATTGAAGAAATCCCTATATGGTTTCAAATAGGCACCCAGGACTTGGTACGGCAAAATTGACAGCTTTATATCTAGTATGGGCTTTACCAAGAGTAAAGCAGATTCCAACCTTTACTACAAGGTTGAAGATGGCAACCCATTTATGCTTCTACTATATGTAGAAGATCTGTTTACAATAGGTATCGATGGGTTGATTGCTGATACGAAGAGAAAGCTTGATGTTGATTTCAAAATGAAGGACTTGGGTATGATGCATTACTTTCTAGGTATGGAGGTGTGGCAGAGTAAAAATGGAATCTTCCTTGGACAAGGATAGTATGCAGTAGAGATCCTGAAGAGGTTTGGGATGATGGACTACAAGACTATTTCCACACCTATGGCATCAACTGCAAAGCTATTGAGTGATGCTTCATCAGATTCAGTTGATGCTACGATGTATCGTCAAATGATTGGGTCATTGATGTACCTGACGAACACGAGACTAGGCATTTGCTTTGCTATGAACACCTTTAGCCATTTCTTGATAGATATGAGAAATGTTCACTTGATTGCTGCAAAGCATGTTCTGAGGTACCTAAGGGGTAAAATTGATTATGGGCTCAAGTACGATGTGAATCAGAAGATTAACCTAGAGGGTTATGTTGATTCAGATTGGGAAACCAGTGCCATCGATAGGAAGAGCACTTCAGGGTGTTGCTTCAGTATGGGATCAGGAGTGATCTCTTGGTTTAATAGGAAGCAATCATGTGTGGCACTAAGTACAGCTAAATCAGAGTATTGTTGGATCAGGGTCTTGCAGCTACATTAAAAGCTGCTATATCGGGACGAGAAAGTAAAAGGTAACAGTACCTGAGCGACCAAGAAGAGAGAGATCACCCACTGCACTTAAGGCAGTGATGAAGACAGGAGAGCTTAGCTACCCTCATAAATAGAAAAGGAGAAAGACAAAGTACAGAGAGGAAGTGGTGCCCATACCTACGAACAGCGCCAGGAAGCGTGGAAGACTGCAGAAATTTGCGGTGTGATGAAAAGTGGCAGCTCAAGTACAGATAGGTCGACTGTCACTAGTTAGGTTTTTTTGGGTTACTGTTGGGAAAGGCCCATAGTGTTGTAATGGCAAGACCTTCGATCTTCCTATAAAATTATGTATTTTGTATAGTGAAAGGTTAGCTAGTTGGATAATCTCTTAGCTATTCAAACAATTAGCTAAGCAAAGGCTCAGTTAGGTTGCTAGTTCATAGGAAGAGCCGAGCTCTGGTTCTGTTATTCAGTCTGTAGTTATCTTACTGTAACTAGTAGATGGCTCCTTGAGTATGAATTTAACAATCTGCAGGGATTGAGAGAGAGAGAGAGAGAGAGGAGGAGAATATTGTAAGAAGGAAATATTGAAGCAAAAGAGATGTAAGAGAGAAGGGCTCTAGGTTGTGTGTGCGGAGTTACCCAGAAGATCTCAAGCTGCATATGAGGTTGCAGCGGAACCATGTTTACTCTCTCGAGAAATAATATAAAAACCATTTCCTATGGATGTAGCTTCCTTCCTGGAGGTGAACCACGTAAAATCGGTGTGTTATGTGACTATTTCATGTGATTGTGCTTGCTTATGTACTATTTTCTATCTGTTACATGAATGTTGTATATCGGTTGATGAGTATATGCATGCTATTCCTCAATTTACAGTAACATAGGAGGTTAACAGTGAGTTGAATGTATCAAGTATCCTATGTATGAGGTTACCAGTGCTTGATTCACCCAGTAACAGTTACAGTGTTAAGTGATTCCAGTAGATTCAGTCCAGCGAGTGGAGTAGAGTTGATGTTAAATGTGTTAAACTGTAGAAGCTAGCGAGAAGCTATTTAAGCACCTTAGTGAAAGACAACTGAGATATTATATAGGGAGAAAGACCCTTAAACCTTGTGAGTCATTGAGCATCTTAAGTGTTGTCATAGGAGACATCGTAGTATAGAAAGGTGATATTGCACCGTCAGAGAGGCTGTGGTGAGGTATATCACAGGTAAAGATTTAAGTGAGCGAGGAAGTTGCGCATCGTCAGAGAAGCTACGATGTGATAAGAGTCATTTCCCTACCAGAATCAGCGAGAAGAGAGAACTGCGCATTGCAGAGAGATCTCGCTGGCTAATAGGAGACAAGAACCACTAGGATGCTACAGAACCTGGCCGAGGACACTTGAGTCTTTAGCCAACCCATATTATATCACTTCGGGTGAGACTTCAGGCCATTCTACGGTCTGACGCCAAAAGGGTCAGTGAGCTAGGGGTTTTGTTGGTACAAGCACTGTAAACCCGGGTTTTCCCAAGAGTAACCAACAAATGGTTCTGTTGTCGGCTTTGAACACATTCAAGAGCTAATGTTCTGTTGGCATCCTACTAAAGAAAAACTCAACCAGTGGGTTGGGTCTAAGGAAAAATAATTTGCTGCGATAGAAAACAAGAGTCCTACGTTGAGTACAGAGGACTGGTTACAAAAACATATCTTCACAGACCTACATACGATATTTTTTGCGACCTGTGGAAATAAGTTGTATGACTGGTTATCAAAGTTGAATGATAAGCATATATTCAAGAAGAAAAGGAACATTGTCTGGACACTAAAGCTGCTTCAGACCGTGAGGAGCATAGATAATCCCATTTCACAGGCAGTCGACTTCTGGCTTGCGAGTTTGCTGGAAGGCTTCATCACAGAGTTTGAAATTGATCAACGCAAGAGTTTCGGTGAAGCTGAGAGGTACTTCTTCAAAGGATATCATGGTAAGTACTTAAAATCTTTAAACTTGTCCATTAAGATGCTATTACATGAAAAAGGAGTACTTGATATATTATCAGATGAATAAGTCCAGTAAGTGTAATGTCACAAGAGTTTGAGAGTGATTTTGAAGAACTTGGACGTACACATAGTGGTAAGAAATATAAAGTAGATTTCATATCTTCTTTCCTTGAAGACAGTTCAGATAACACTAGAGAATAGATCCAGAAAAACAAACAAAGAACAGTAGGAGGTATCACTTACCATCCTTATACCCCACCGAAAACAACCGGGACTCAGAACAATCCCACAAGAACTACATCTAGTAGTTCACCCATAGCACATACTACCGCTACATCACCTACATCTATACCACGGAGTGGTAGTAACATAGTCAACATCCACGACGTAGAAACAGAATGGGGGATGACATGAATTTACCTACCTTTAAAGGTACAGGGGGCAGAAGACCTTGAGCAACATTGGTTCCTATGCGAAGCTATGTGGACCATTAAACAGATTCAAGACGATAATACTAAACTTGTACAATTATCTACCACACTTAGAGACAGAGCTCTAACATGGTATATGAAGTATACCATAGTGTAGCCTAGAACACTTATACAGGTCAGGACCTCCATGATCAAAGAATTTAAGAAACCTAAGTCTGAGTCACAGTGCATTACAGAGCTCAAAGACATTAAACAGTTACCTTCAGAGTCAGTATGGGACTTTGATCAGAAATTCAAAGCCCTCATAGACCAAGTTAGCTTTGAGTTTGCACCGGAGCAGCATAAGGAATGGTTTATCATAGCACTGCTCCTGCACATCAGACTTCCACTGATGCAACAGAGACTCTATACGCAGGATGAAGCATTGGAGATGGCAATGAAACTAGATGATTCACCTATAGCTGAGACTAGTACATGTATGAAAAACTTGCAAAACCAGTTAGCAAATCTCACATTACAGCTACATGAGATTAAGAGAGGAAAAGAGATTGCACAAGAACTATGGTGTACAAAGTGTAAAGGACAGGGCCATACTGAAGATAACTGTCCATTATTTGTCGAGTATTTAGAAAGTGGAGCTCCTAACCCCTTGGCATAGACTCAAGGGCCGTGGTGTGAACTATGCAGAACAAGAGGACATAGACCCCAAGAATGCTCTTTACTTTAGAAGTATGTACAGACCCCTAAGAACTTATACTATAACTTCTGTAAGTCAGTGGGCCATGATGAACATAACTGCAAAGCCTACGATCACATGATTGAAAGAAAGCATGACTTGTACAGAGTCCAATCAGAGACACCAGGTCCAGCAACAGGACCACGACATGAACCGGATCATATAGGCCGCAGAGGAGGATTTAAAGGATGAGGCCATGGAGGAGGCTTTGGCCGTGGTGAAGGCTTTGGCCATGGCCATGGACCGATCACTTGTTACAACTATGGAGTTGTAGGACATTATGCTAGGTACTGTCAGAGCCCTACTACTACATGTAACTATTGCAAATCTTACGATCATGCTATAGAAGAATTTCCTACCTTGATAGCCAAGATCAGAGAACCTAAGCTAGTAGTGCCCCAGAACATTCAGCTTATTGTTGTTGAGCAGAAAGAGCCAGAACCAAGAGTCAACATTGTGACTTCGCAGTGGTGCTTCCACTAGTGGGACATTGCAGCATACCGAAAAGAACACAGGTCTAGAGTGGGTGCGCAAAACTACTAATAAATCAACACCACTCGACCTGCAGAAGAATAGAGAAACATTTCAGGAAGGTAAAACTTTCTTTAATGACCCTTCACAATCAGGATCGTGGGTACTACCATCTATGGGCATACCGCAACAAACACCTTGTGGTGTTAGCCCTGTGCAGACATCGCAGGCTACCACATCTGGAATGAGCGATGAGGTTGAGATGGTAGGAAGTGTACAATCCTTCCTGTGGAGTTGCTTGAAACTTGTGAGAAATGAGAAAGCTATTGGAGAGCTTTAGCGCATTATAGACCAGTGTCAATCCTCTTCTTCCGTGAGTAGTATGTAGTGTGCTATTCATAATATCATGGGACATACAAGAACAGGAAGAGAGATGAGACTCACATCAGAGGTTGAAGAATTTGAAATGGATGAGGTAATCCTAGACTTAGGATCAGAGGTAAATGTTCTGACTAAGCAGACATGGGAATGGATGGGTTGCCCTAAGTTAGCCAGATCACCTATCCATTTGAGACTAGCCAATCAGCAGAGGGTATCACCACTGGGTCGATTACCGCAAGTGCTAGTTAATATTAATGGAGTTCATAGCATTGCAAACTTTGAAGTTATATAAATCATTGGCGATAGTAAACTGTACCCAGTGCTACTAGGTATTGATTGAGCAATCGATAACATGGCTATTACTGATTTGAAGAAAATACAAATGACCTTTGAGGATACATAGGTCTGGGTCATCGCACCGTTGGATCCTTTTCAGGGTCCTAGATATATTGAACCTATCCGAGTAGACGATGAGGCATGCAATATGGAGATCCTCTATCAGATGATGGCTAATCAGAGTGATTACATCAACCCAAACATAGAAGGAAACATTAGTTGGCGATGCGACAACTCATGCGCATCGGATTCGGAGGTTGGTTTAGAAAACTGGCAGAATAGAATTTATGAAATCTCAGCTCGTAGATGTGTGTTCATGACTAAGTCACTGCGATGGATTGGCGCATATATTAAGGATACTTCATCATTTGATGGCTTAGCAGACGTCAACAAATTTCTAGAGCAGTTTGAACAAGAAATTCCTCATGAGTAGAGGATGTCAGTTATCGACCTCACAGTAAGAGCCACACCTGCAAGATGGTGGTATGCACACAAACAAAATATCGCTTCATGGGATGACTTCAAGAGACTGATGGTGATCATATTCTCTACTAATAAAGAGTTTCTACAGCATAAGTATATAGGAGAAAGTGACCCCAGGTCACACATTCAGTGTTGTGAAAAAAATTGGTCGTACATTCCCAAGGATGAATGGGTTCACCTATTCATTCACACTTTAGACCAAGTCCCAAAGAACTGGCACACTGAGACCGAGTTGCGCAAAGGAACCATTACATGGCCACTTATGATAGACAGCTTTGAACTCACCTTCTCTTTTGAATTTGACTATCCAAGCATTGATCCGGCCCTAGATGTAATAAAGACTAAGATATTTGAAGAAGGTACCCTATCAGTGTCTACTCAACCTGATTGGGTTATCGAGTTAGAAGATGCACTCGAGTGTTACAACTTCACAGAGGAGTCAGATGATGAGGATGAGAATCCTCGCAATATCAACATTCCAGAGTCAGAAGGGAATCACAATGTTGATGGACCAAAGTTAGAAATACTAGCTATCATAGATCCTATCAAGATAAAAAAAATTAATATTGGCATAGAAGCGAAACCAAAGTTTGCCTCTATTGGAGACTATTGGGATGATAAAACAGTAGGACACATTGCAGATCTACTCCATGACTATCAGGACTTATTTCTAACTAACTTCATAGAGATGAAGGGAATAGTTGGAGATTTGGGAGTCATGCGGATACCATTGAAAGAGGATGCTAGGCCATTTAAGTAGCGTCCATACAGATTAAATCCATGGTATAAAGAAAAATTCAAGGATGAAATCGATAACATGCTAGAAGCAGGCATCATTGATCCTATAGAAGAAAGTGAATGGGTTAGTCCCATGGTCATGCAAGAAAATAAAACCAAAGGAGAAATCAGGATTTGTGTCGATTTGTGCAAACTCAATGATGCATCGCTTCATGATCCATTCCCGACACCTTTTACTGATGAGGTGTTAGACAATGTGGGAGGACAGGAGGTCTACTCCTTCACTGATGGCTTTTCAGGATATCACCAGATCAGAATCCATTCAGAGGATTGATATAAGACCACCTTTGCGACAGAATGGGACTCATTCCAGTATACGGTAATGCCCTTTGGCCTTAAGAATGCACCAGCTATTTTTTCCAGAGTAGTAGTTGCTATATTTAAAGAATACATCCATAAATTATTAGAAGTCTATTTTGACGACTGGACTGTATTTGGATTAATCGACAAGCATATAGGAGATTTAAGATTGATGTTAGATAAATGTAGGCAATACCATATTTCTCTTAACCTGAAGAAATGCATATTCTGTGCGCCATATGGTATTTTGTTGGGTCATATTGTTTGCAGACAAGGCTTGATGGTAGATCCTGCAAAGTTTCCATCATTGTCAACCTTCCAGCACCCAACTTAGTCAATCAATTGAGGACAGTGCTCGGTCATACCAGGTACTATAGAAAATTTATCTGAGGTTATGCAAAGATCACAACACCGATGGAAAAGTTGTTAAAGAAAGACGTGAAATTCCTATGGAATGAGGAATGCCAACACAGTCTCGACACTCTTAAAGAGAAGATGGTTACAACACCCATCTTAGTCTTTTTAGATTGGATCAAACTATTTCATGTCCATGTGGATGCATCTGGCATCGCACTAGGGATTTTCTTAACCCAACGAGGAGAAGGGGGTATCGATCACCCTATCGCATACTCCAACAGAAATTTATCCACCGCAGAAAAGAACTACACCACTATAGAAAGAGAAGGATTAGCCATGGTGTACACTCTATAGAAGTTCAGGAACTACTTGTTGGGTGCCCTGTTCAATATGTTTACTGACCATTCCGCTTTAAAGTACTTGGCCAATAAGCCAGTGTTAGGGGGGAGGATCTGTCGATGGTTACTCCTATTTTAGGAGTATGATTTTGAAATTATTGTAAAACCAGGAAAATTAAATTATGGACCTGATAATCTATCACGAATAGACTTAGGAGAAGAACCAAGTAATCTAGAGGACAACTTTCCAGATGCACAATTGTTTTCTATCCAGATCACGGATGAGTACTACGCTAATATCATTCACTTTCTCACTACAGGGTGGGAACCTGTTGAGTTTAATAAGTAGAAAAAGAAGTAGCTAGTTGTTAAAGCAACAGACTTCACTTTGATCGCAGGACAATTATACAAGTTAGGTCTAGCTGAAGTCCTGTGCAGATGCATTATGCCGCACGAGAAAGATTCCATTATCAGAGAAGCACATTCCGGTACCGCAGGAGGTCATTTCGCAGGAAAGCCGACTAGGCAGAAAATTCTGACTGGATGATTATGGTGGCCTATGTTGCATAAGGATACTAAGGAATTCTGTAGATGATGTGATATCTACCAGAGGGTAGGAAAACCTTCGTGGAGAGATGAAATGCCAGTGCAACCATAGATTAACCTACGAGCATTTGAAAAATTGGCTATAGATTTTGTGGGTCCTATCAACCCACCAGGAAAGCGAACTGGTGCAAGATACATCATCACAGGAACAGAATACCTCACCAGATAGGCAGAGGCTAAAGCAGTAAGGAATTGTGATGCTGCTACATCTCCATAGTTCATTTTTGAAAACATCATTAGTAGATTTGGATGTCCAGTAATTTTGATGAGCGATCAAGGCACACATTTTTTGAACTGCACTATTGAGGCCTTAACGGAGGAATTCCAGATACAGCACCATAAGAGCACACCCTACCACCCACAAGATAATGGTATGGTGGAGGCCTTTAACCAGATTCTATAAAATGCCCTTACTAAGATCTGCAACAGCCAAAGAAATGATTGGGACCTTAGAATTAATGCTGTATTATGGGCATATAGGACTACATGCAAGAAACTTACAGGACACACACCTTTCAGCTTGGTGTATGGACAAGAGGCTGTTATGCCTATGGAATATATTATTCCTAGTTTAAGAATTGCTCAGATTACCGGAATAGGTGATACAAATACGATGAATGAAAGACTAGCGCAGCTGATTTCCTTAGAGGAAGACATATTTTGTGTGCCATATGGTATTTTGTTGGGTCATATTGTTTGCAGACAAGGATTGATGGTAGATCCTGCAAATATTGCCATCATTTTCAACCTTCCAGCACCCAACTCAATCAAGCAATTGAGGACAGTGCTCGGTCATACTGGGTACTATAGAAAATTTATCAGAGGTTATGCAAAGATCACAACACCGATGGAAAAGCTGTTACCATTTTAGTCTTTCCAGATTGGGCCAAACCATTTCATGTCCATGTGGATGCATCTGGCATTGCACTAGGGATTGTCTTAACCTAGCCAAGAGAAGGGGGTATTGATCACCCTATCGCATACTCCAGCAAAAATTTATCCACTGCAGAAAAGAACTAAACCACTACAGAAAGAGAAGGATTAGCCATGGTGTACGCTCTACAAAAGTTCAAGCACTACTGTTGGGTGCCTCGTTCAAGATGTTTACTGACCATTCTGCTTTAAAGTACTTGATTAATAAGCCAGTGTTAGGGGGAAGGATCTGTCGATGGTTACTCCTGTTTTAGGAGTATGATTTTGAAATTATTGTAAAACTAGGAAAATTAAATTCCGGACCTAATCATCTATCACGAATAGACTCAGGAGAAGAACCAAGTAATCTAGAGGAAAACTTGCCAAATGCGCAATTGTTTTCTATCCATATCGCGGATGAGTACTATGCTGATATCATTCACTTTCTCACTACAGGGTGGGCACCTGTTGAGTTTAATAAGCAGTAAAAGAAGCAACTAGTTGTTAAAGTAGCAGACTTCACTTTGATCATAGGACAATTATACAAGTTAGGACCAAATGAAGTCCTGTGCAGATGCATTATGCCGCACGAGAAAGAGGCCATTATCAGAGAAGCACATTCTAGTACTGCGGGAGGTCATTTCGCAGGAAAGCCGACTGCGCAGAGAATTCTAACTGCAGGATTATGGTGGTGTATGTTGCTTAAGGATAGTAAGGAATTTTGCATATGCTACGATATCTTCCAGAGGGTAGGAAAACCTTCACAGAGAGATGAAATTCCACTACGAACACAGATTACCCTGCGAGCATTTGACAAATGGGATATAGATTTTGTGGGTCCTATCAACCCACCAGGAAAATAAACTGGTGCAAGATAGATCATCACAGGAATAGAATACCTCACCAGATGGGCAGAGGCTAAAGCAGTAAGGAGTTGTGATGTTGCTACAGCTACATAGTTCATTTTTGAAAACATCATCAGTAGATTTGGATGTCTAGTAATTTTGATGAGCGATCAAGGCACACATTTTCTGAACCACACTATTGAGGCCTTGACGGAGGAATTCCAGATACAGCACCATAAGAGCACGCCCTACCACCCACAAGCTAATGGTATGGTGGAGGCCTTTAACAAGATTCTACAAAATGCTCTTACTAAGATCTGCAATAGCCAAAGAAACGATCGGGACCTCAGATTTAATGCTGTATTATGGGCGTATAGGACTACATGCAAGAAACTTACAAGACACACACCTTTCAGCTTGGTGTATGGACAAGAAGCTATTATTCCTATGGAATATATTATTCCTGGTTTAAGAATTGCTTAGATTACTGGGATAGCTAATACAGATACAATGAATGAAAGACTAGCACAATTGATCACCTTAGAGGAAGACAGATTCATCGCAGGATTCCATCAGAGAGTGTAGAAGGCATGAGAAAAATATTGGCATGACAGGCACATTCGGAGAAAGATTTTTCAGATAGGAGACCTAGTTCTCCTTTACAACATCAAATTTTTTAAGTTTCTAGGGAAGTTCAAGACGCATTGGTTGGGGCCATATTAGATCCAGCAAGTTACAGAAGGAGGTGTCGTTCAGCCCAGAAAACTGAACGGGGAGCTTGTTCCTACCTTGATTAATGATAGTAGGCTTAATCTCTATAGTGATAGCCACTCCACCTCCTAGCCCTAACTTAGACAGTATGAGAGTGCAGATGTCCAGTGTAGTTGAAAGGAGGGATCACACTGGGAATTAGTCTACACCGACAGGTATTCTAAGTATAAGGAATCGCATAAGGACGGTTCATTTTGCGCAAGTCATAGGATTCTTGAGACGCAAAAAATAAAATAAAATAAAATTTTGGTTCCGATGATGCGTTGTGACATCGCAGCAAGGCGATGATTCCTTGTGCCACGTAGACACTTTTGAAAAGGGACAGAAGGCCAGTCACTTCGCCTTCTGACAAAGAAGTTAATCTAGATATGACAGGTATATGCTACCCTAGATTTGGAAACAGTACAATTAATTTTCAGATTTGGCAAAATCTCCGACGAGACCGGTGCATGCACACAAGTTTTGAGGGAAATTTGATCGGATTTCAGCAATTAATGAGGATTGGGATGACAGGTGTTGTCTTATCCATGCAATTAATATCGTCGATGGGTCTAGCCTAGATGACCGTTGCTTCAGAGATTATTTCCTTTGTTATAAAAAAAGAGATCATTTATACAGAAGGGTTACTTTTATGATTTCTGAGAGCTATAGAGCAATTTGAAGAGTTTTCCCTGTGCAGAGCTATTCCAGTTACAGAGTGCTAGTTTTCCCCAATTTCGTAGCCATTGCCCATCCAGATTACTGTACCGAGTGGTGTATATCTGAGGAGGAACCTTTAGAAGACATTGTGAGACGATTCCAACATGGTGGCCTCGTGTCTGCTATGATGACACCGCCCAAGGGTGTGAAAGTAGGTACATCATAGGTGAGACAGATGCCAAGGATAAGGAGTCAAGCTCAGATAGTAGAAGAGTCAAACCCAGAGTAGGAAGAAGAAGTTCACAGGACAACAGCCTACATTGTGCCACGAGTTGAGGACGCACCAGAGGTAACCATTCCCAAGGGTGCTAAGTTTCTTGTTTTTCTACCGGCCATTGACCCTCGTGTAAAGAAAGATGGAGACCTATTAGGGTATGTCCCTGCTCTCAAATTTATAGACTATAACCTTGGAGATGGTAAGACATATCCTCAGTTTTGGCCGGACCAGTATCTTATGATTCAGAAGAACTCGAGGACCAATGTAGATGAGTTTGTTCCTATGGAACATATCCAGATTCTTAAGCGGTCAGGCTTGCTCAATTTGTTAAGAATACCACATTTTGGACGAGGTGCAGAGGTTAATGCCAAGGTGCGTGTGCTACTTTCCTGTGTACATGGAGGTTACCTCTAGTTGGGTAACCGGGTTGACTTGAACATTGATCTGATACACCGCATCACCAGGCTATCCAAGACCAGTAAAGACCCTCAGACACATATATTAGGTAAGAGCAAGGATTCCAAGCTACCACTAACCCTAGTTACCTAGTATAAGATACAAAGAGGAGGTCAGGATTATGAGCTCGCAGCAATAGAAGATGATACACTCAGATTTACAGCCAGTCTGCTTGCAGGCAGACTGTTAACCAAGGTTTTCCCAAAATAAGTCACAGTATCGGTAATTCACCTTGCCATTCAAGTCGCAGAAGGTGAACAATTTAATTGGTGTTTATTCTTATTAAATATTTTTACCCAAGATTGTTTGACAGCCCTGGAGGAGGAAAACCACCCCTTCCATTTCTTGTGGATGCTTATATTATGTGCATTCATCGGGTGGAAGGAGCCACACTATACCCAGTTTCTACAGCTAGGAAGCGGTGACTGCAGATGCGCGCGCTACGCAAACTTATGGGAGAGCAACAACCCAGCCAAGAAAAATACTAATGCAATAGTATTTTATGAATACTATAAGTTGTTGAAGAGAATCATCCAAGAGACACCACGGATCAGCACAGAGGTAGTGGACATGTATGATAATTGGCTTGGTTTCATGGCGGACCACCATAGAATCTACCTAAGGCCAAAAGGGATGAGAACGGATAACTGGGAAAATGGTTCATTCAAAATGACAGTGCAGGATGTTAAAGACATCATCAAGGATTTTGATGAAGAATGGAAGAAGGAATTAGAATATTCCACAGCAGGAAACGTACCAACAGGTACGACACATATAGACCCACAGGACAAAGGAAAAGACAAAGTAGAGTCCAAGAAGATAGATACAACAGAAGTGCCACCACCAGCACAAAAGAAGACAGACACAATAGAAGTGCCACCACAAGTACAAAAGAGGAAAGATGTATAAGGAGTACCACAAGAGGCATTAAAGAAGAAAAAATCCAAAGCCACAAAGACACCCACAAAGACCGTACTAAATGAGGATGACTATGAAATCATCGCAACAAGATTGCAGGATGCGATGTGGGACTCATTTGAGGCGATGTAGAAATCGTAGGACAAGCTGTAGAGCACGATAGATAAGCATCTTTTAGAGATAAAAGCACTCACTGAGAATATAGACATGATGTAGATTCTGCCAGTCAAGGCGACGGCCAGAGAAAGTTCAACACCACCGAATTCCCACGAGGAAGTCCTTACAAAATATCGCATCAATACAGTGTTGATACCGCCAGGGAGCATTCGATTCCCTGATTTGATGATTGATGTACAGATACATATTAGACAACCTGTCGAGGTTAATCTTGCAGAGTTCCCTATTGATCAATTACAAATGATTCAGCAGCAGGTAGCCGTAGAGCTCAGAGATAGAGAGCTTGCGACGTATAAACAGAACACTCATCTGAGACAGCGGCATGCAGAGCTCACCACAAGCTTTCAGAAAAAGGTGGAGGAGTTAAGCATATATGAAGACAGAGAATAGGATCTCAGTCAGGTCCTGCAGAGCATTGCATTAGAGTTACCTCAGTGTAACATTGAGTTTTCCTTACCTCTAACGCAGAAGGTAAGAAGAGTTGCATATAGAGAAAAGGCTCTGGAAGAAAAAGTGGCCAAGATGGAGGAAGACCATAAAGCACAGATTGTTGAGATTGAGGCTCGAGCACCAGGCACACCTCAGGAAGACAAGGAAGCAAGGGAAGAGGCCTTTCAACTTGTGTCTACACAGATGAAGAGATGCATAGATGACGCACTGTCATTACTAGATGATGCGACAAAGACATGGTCAGAGCTAGAGGAGCTCCCAGCTAAATTGGAATTGCAGAAGAGAATCCAGAACATAGAGAAGGCCACAACAACAATGAAGTTAGAATTCAAGAGCTTAGGAGCTCTTGCAAAGATGAAGAAGACAACAGAGATGAACCGTTTCCAACAAGAAGCGTAGTGGTTGAGAGCAAAAGTGATATAATTCAATAATCTACTTCAACCATATCAGGAACAAATCACAGATCTAGTCGATGCAGTTGAGCAGAAGGTTAGGGAGTTCACTACAAGCAAAATTGAAATTGATGATACAAAAGACTCCAGCATTAGTCAAGTTATGCTTGATATGGCACAAGAGTTTGTCGAAGCCATGGGTAAAGAAGTCACAGGACTTTAGGAGAAACTTACAAAGACTTCGCAGGAAGCCAAGGAAAAGCTACAGCAAGAGAAACCAGCTGTTAGTGGCTAAGGGACAAGCCACAAGTAAGTGTTAGGGGACTATTGGAGCAGGGTCCCATAGCTACAGGAAAAGATGCTATATCAGGACAAGAAAGTCAAAGGTAATAGTACCTAAGAGGCCGAGAAGAGAGAGCTCACCCACTGCACTTAAGGCAACGACGGAGACAGGAGAGCTTAGCTACCCTCATACATAGAAAAGGAGCAACAGGCCAAGGTATTGAATACAAAGGATAGAGAGGAAGTGGCACCCATACCCACAATCAGCGGCGAGAAGCGTGGAAGAATACAAAAAGATATGGTGTGATGGAAAGTGGCAGCTCAAGTACAGATAGGCTAACTGTCACTAGTTAGGGTTTTTTGGGTTATTGTTGGGAAAGGCCCACAGTGTTGTAATGGCGAGACCTTTGGGCCACCTATAAAAGCATGTATTTTGTTTAGTGAAAGGTTACATAGTCGGATAATCTATTAGATATTCAGACAATTAGCTAGGCAGAGAGTCACTTAGTATGCTAGTTCATAGGAAGAGCCGAGCTCTGGTTCTGTTATTCAGTTTGTAGTTATCTTACTGTAACCAGTAGATGGCTCCATGAGTATGAATGTAACTATCCGCAGGGATTGAGAGAGAGAGAGAGAGAAAGGAGGAGAATATTGTAAGAAGGCAATATTGAAGCAAAAGAGATCTAAGAGAGAAGGGCTCCCAGCTGTGGGTGCAGAGTTACCTAGCATATCTCAAGCTACATATGAGGTTGCAGCAGAACTGTGTTTACTCTCTCAAGAAATAACATAAAAACCAGTTCCTGTGAATGTAGCTTCCTTTCTAGAGGTGAACCACGTAAAATCAGTGTGTTATGTGACTATTTCATGTGATTGTGCTTGCTTATGTACTATTTTCTATTTGTTACATGAATGTTGTATATCAGTTGACGAGTATATGCAAGTTATTCCTCAGTTTACAGTAACATAGGAAGTTAACAGTGAGTTGAATGTATCAAGTATCCTGTGTATGAGGTTACCAGTGCTTGATTCACCCAGTAACAGTTACAGTGTTAAGTGATTCCAGTAGATTTAGTCCAGCGAGTGGAGTAGAGTTGATGTTAAGTGTGTTAGATTGTAGAAGCTAGCGAGAAGCTATTTAAGCACCTTAATGAAAGACAACTGAGCTATTATATAGGGATACAAACCCTTAAACCTTGTGAGTCATTGAGCATCTTAAGTGTTGTCGTAGGAGACATCGCAGTATAGAAAGGAGATATCGCACTGTTAGAGAGGATACAGTGATGGATATCGTAGGTAAAGAGTTAAGTGAACGAGGAAGTTGCGCATCGTCAGAGAAACTGCGATGCGATATGATTCATTTCCCTACCAGAATCATCAAGAAGAGAGAACTGCACATCGCACAGAGATCCCACTAGCTAAGAGGAGATGAGAACCACTAGGATGCTACAGAACCTGGTTGAGGACACTTGAGTCTTCATCCAACCCATATTAGATCACTTTGGGTGAGACTTTAGGCCATTCTGCAGTCTGTCACCGAAAGGGCCAGTGAGCTAGGGGTTTTGTTGGTACAAGCACAGTAAACCCGGGTCTGCCCAAGAGTAACCAACAAGTATGTCGCAGCTTGTTCAGCTAGTTGTGAGGCAGTATGGCTATGGAAGATACTTTTTGATTTATTTGATCTCCAGATGGATGCTACTTGTATACATTGTGACAACCAGAGTTGCATGAAGTTGTCAAAGAATCTAGTGTTCCATGACAAGTTGAAGCATATCGAGATCAAGTATCACTATATTAGGTATATGGTGTAGAGCATATAAGTGAAGCTCTAGTATGTTGCGATGGAGGAATAGATAGCTAATGTGTTGAAGAAGCCATTGGCTAGGGTGAAGTTCGAGTACTTCAAGGAGAATCTTGGTGTTCTCCAGATTGAGTTTTCTTCCAAGGGAAAGTGATGAATCCCACAGCCATTTTGACATGGTGAAAGTATTGGTTCCTTCCATGGTCATATGTAAGGGCTGATCCATTCTATCATGGTGAGAGGATTGGTTCCTTCCATGTTAGATATGAGTGCTGAGATCCATATCCATTCTGACAAGTAGGTTAGATATAAGGGATGAGCCATTTTATCATGGTGAGAGGATTGGTTCCTTCCATGTCAGATATGAGTGTTGATTTCCATTCTGGGAATGGAGGCACCTAGTCAGTTACCAGGAACACTTAGTCCAGGACTGAGAGAACCATTATGATGAGTAGGTCACATGTAAGGGCTGAACCATTATATCATGGCTAAAGGATTAGTTTCCTCCCATGTTAGATGTGAGTGTTGGCCATTCTGTTGAGTAGGACAGATGTAAGGGCAACTTTCATTCTGGGAATGGAGGCACCTGGTCAGTTAGCAGGTAGCTCGGTCTGAGACTAGCGGCCATTCTCGTGAGGGTGTAGGATTTGGTTCCTACCAGGTCAGATGTGAGTGCATGCCCTTTCGAACATGCATGTTGAATTGGTTCCTCGCATGTGTCAGATGTAAGTGCAGGGCGCTTCTAGATGTGCATGTTGTATTGGTTCCTCACATGTGCCAGATGTAAGTGCAGAGCCTTCCTAGACATACATGTTGGATTGGTTCCTCATATGTGCTAGATATAAGTGCAGAGCCTTTTTGGACATACATGATGGATTGGTTCCTCATATGTGCTAGATGTGAGTGTTGGGCCTTTCTGACAGGGTTGTGGGATTGGTTCCCACATGGTAAGATGTGAGTGTTGGGCATGCCTTTTTTATATGATTATAGGTTAGTTCCTACATGATGGCTAGGCCTACATCCAGCATGAAAAAGGGCTAGCTCTATAGAACTTCCTATGACAAGAAGAATCATGAGATAGCACATGTGAAGATTCAGTATTGGTGATCCAGCAAAGATGATCCAGATCAAGGGAAGATCTAGATCCAGAGATGATCCAAATCGAGTGATGATCCAGATCCATGAATGATGATACAGATGATCCAGATCGAGTGATGATCCAGATCAAAAGATGAATATGACTTGAATATGAAGATGAATTGAAGACAAAGATGACTTGAAGACTTAGAAGAATTGAAGATGTAGATGATCCAGAGAAGAAGACTGGTACTGAAAATTGTGTTGAAAGAATACCTTCCTATTTAAGAGGGAGTGTTGATGTATTTGTAACTTTGGAATGCATTCATATATGTATCTTATGTATTGTAACCCGATGTTTATTCCAAGATGTATCTATAATGTAATTGATTCATGTTGTCATGCCCTGATGTTTCGATCAGGAGAATCAATAATGTAAACAATTCATGTCAAGTCATAGTGGGTAACTCTCTGATTGTCTAAGGGTTAAAGTCCCTGCAGTTCTGGGGCACTAGGGTTATTAGACTATCCTAGTACAGGTCGGCCCTGGTAGGGTTTTAGTCATGTCGAGATTAGTATAAATAGAGATCTAGACTCTCTATTTAGAACACAACTCATACACACTCAAGTGTAGTGCATAGTTGAGGAAGAGAAAGACATTAGGGCGAGAGGAAAGGGCTTGCTGCTGTCAGGAGATTGTCTTACTATTTTTGGGTTTCACTTTGGTGTTGATTCTATCTCAGAGGAAGTTGTAGGTTTTATCCATTTATGGTTTCCCCAAGGAAAAACACTGTGTTAATTGTCTCTTGTGTTTAATTGTTGTGCTTGTTATTCTCTCAGTTAAAGATCCTAATGATATGCTAGCTAAACATTGAAAAACTAATAGTGGATTCTTTGAGACCTTTTTCTCTCAAACCACCCACTCTCCCACTCCTCCATCTGGCATATCCATCTCGTCAAGTCATTGCTTCCCAACCAAGAGAGAGAGGTTCTCCCATGAGCTAGGGCATGGTGGCCCATTTCCACCTAAGTGAGGTATAATTTATTTTCTTGTTTATTTGATTGTTTTGCTTTCTAACTGATATTTTCATTTGTACATTTTTTATTGACATTGTTTGCAGGTTTTCCATTGTAGTAGCTTAGGTTGTTTGCAGGTTTCAAAGAGGAGGAACCCTAACCCATTTTCTATAAAGGGGTTCACAAGGGCTTCTTCTCTCTCCTTATTTTCTGTTATTAGATCTTAGATCTAGTTTACAGTAGCTACCATTTGCTTGTTCTTGTTTAGATTAGCTTAGTTTAATTCACTACTCTGTTTATGCCATATTTCATTCCATTTTGTTCTTGTTTTATAAGAGTTGGAACCTACCCTTATTCCCTATAGGCACAAGGGAGCCATTCCTACTCCTATAGTGAGGATAAATTCTCACTACAGCTTTGGTGACTCCCCTAGGTCGATCCCACAGGAGCCCTAGGACAAAAATTTCACGTTTTCAAGTTTTTTTTTATTCATTTTACGCTAGTTTTAAGAAATCTTAGGTTGGATCTATTTAAATTTTCTTTATTTCCTATTTTAGTTAGTGTCGAAGCCTTTTATAGGTTGATCCAATTCATACTAACCCCAATACTAGTTACTGTAGGCCAGATCTGACCCTGCATCACTAAAAAACCCATTTCTGGACTAGGTCACTCTTATTAGGGGAAAAGGTGAGACTGGGGTGCTATTAATTGGCCAAAAGGTGTGCCTAGGGTGCACTTAATCCTCATACAGGAATGACTTCATCCTAGAAGCTCAGGTTGCAGCTGTTTTTTCATTTTGTGCAACCCCGTCGCTCATTTCTGAAAAAATCTCTCAGCCCCCTCGCTAGATTTGGTTAGAAATGTGTAGCCTATCATACAGAAGTTGTATTTAAGTTTAATTAGCAGTAATTTTTCAATTTTAGAAGACTGTTAGTGTGGCCCAGCTGCCTCTGTCTACCATTGCAAGTCTGTTTCAATTGCAGTTTTTATTTTCTGCAAATCAATCCATGAACAATGTGTATATGTTAAATCAATCATTAATGCTTAATAAAATGAACCAGTCTAAATAAAAGTAACTTAAAAATTACCATATTTCTACCCCCTTCCTCCTCTACCCATTCATCACCCTTCAGGGTATTCTGGGATACGATGAAGGGTAAGCTCGTATAGATCTAGGAACTCCATCGTATTTTTCCCAAACTACTAAAACCAGGTGACCTAGAAGGTAGAGGGGGTAGAGAAGGGGGGCTTCTCATGGTGCTAAGCGTCCTCCCTGTTGACCAACCTAGCACTTGGGAGGTGACCTGAGGATCTATGGATGGGCTTAGTTCCATTGTGTTGAGATCCTAGTAGCTTCTCTTGGTTGAAGAATAATATCATTGAGAGGTAGACATTTAGTTAGGCCAACAATTTAGGGTTAATCACCATACTTGCTTACAAAATTCTGTTTATGTTTGCATACAAAACCATGATATGAACTCTACCATGAATTCATAAACCATATTGCAAACCAAATACCAAAAAAAATAAGAAAACCAACACACCATAGCAAATAATTAACCCAACTCAGTTCATGACGCCGAGTAAGCCTTAAAATTTACCAAATTTACACTAAGTTCAATCAATTCTACAGTCTTTGAGGACATAAGTCCATGACTGCTTCAACTATGGGAAGCACTTGGGCTTTGCCCAGAAACTCATTGTGAGGAGTACCATAGGAATCCCAAAGTAGCTCGCCACTGAGAGTAATTGCCAAGCAAAATGGGTAATGACCCCTTCTGATTGAGTAGAAACACCCATGAGGAATAAGACAAACACTATCTTTTGGTAGTCTTGGTGGCTGAGAGACCACCTTCAGCTAATAGGAAGCCATTGAAACCAGGAACCAAATCTCATACCCACTAGTTTCATACATAAAAGCAAACATAATTGATCCTCCATGATCTTCCTGACACCTAAGAGGTGAACCACCACCATTTGGAACACTTGATTGTCACCATCAAAGTTGCTCTCAGCAATATCCCACACCATCAGAGGGCCACACAGCCTCTGATTCTAATTCAGACCCATATCAGTCTGAACCAAACCTCCACACTGCACTATCAAGCCCCATGGCTAGTGCAAACCCGGATCCATTTTCTGGCCTAACCTTAAGAAGTGGACCCAAGGCCACATCACAACCTATCACCCACAACACTTGGGGGCATTGGCCCATCCGCCATGGTGCAACCACAAGCACCCCCATCCATGTAGACACATTATGCACCTACAAATCCCACCCCCATTGTGGCCCCATCCCACATCAACTTGGGGTCAAATCTACCCTTCATGGCTCATATGAACTTTCTTGACTTGGCTAGATTAATGAATGACCCATTCGCCACCAAGCTTTCTGGTCACCCATGCCAACTAAGCTGCCATCAGTCATCCCAAAGTTTGAAGTCAAAGCCGGGGAATGTCCCCAAAATCATATAATCACATTCCATCTATGGTGCTCATTCAATAGCATCGTAGACGACTCCAATAGGTTGAGGTTGTTCCAACGCACCCTTATAGGTGCTATAGCCAAATGGTACATTGAGCTGCCACAAGACAAGTACCCTGACTTCAACTCCCTAGCCTTCATGTTCCTACAGTATTTCCAACTCCTTATCAGATATGATGAAGGGGTGGAGATCCTGTTATCCTATCGCCAAAACATTGCCACTCACATAACTGACCATATCCATGAGTGGCAGCGACGCTGTAGCTTATGCAATATCCAAGTAGATGACAAGATCTTCTTGGATTAGTTCCTTAAGAATTTTCTCCCACCCATCGCAAAGGATGTCACATCTGAGCATCCCCAATCTGAAGAAGAGTCCATACTGAAGGCCCAACAATTTGATCTTATTTATGCCCAGTCAAGATACTTGTATACTGTCATTCCAGATGCTCCTCGTCTGAGTACCTCCTACTGTGATGCACCGAGGGAATCCCACGTAGCATACGACATCATAGGGTCAGTCTCCCAACAACCATAGCCTCAACTGACACCACCTGTTGTTACACCCCAACCAAGCAACACTACTAATGTTTCTTATCAAAACCAAGCTATGGGCTATGCTAGGATGATGTCCTAGTCCGAAGCAACAACCTCTTATGAACAATGCACACCACCACAACAGGCCTAGGCCATGGCTTAGCCAATGCAATAGTATGTGGGGAAAATTCCCACATTCATGGCACCACCACCCCGACAAATATACTATGCACCACCAGTGCAACAAGTTCAAGCCCCCGCCCCCACTCCACCTGCTCTGTTGGGACAAGTGTTCACACAACAAAATTGTCCCAACCAGCCTACCCCCAATAATCAACAAGAGCAATCTAGAAACAACCGGCCCCAAAACCAAGGAAATAACCAATCGTAGCGAGGTGGTCAACAACCAAACCCTCCCAATAATGTTGCGGATAACCGGCCAGCCCAAAACCCCCCATGAAAAAATCCACCAAGATGCAATGCATCATTGCACACAAACAAACCATGTACACTATGTGATGTCTATGGGAATTACATGTTTGAGTGTCCCCTCATGGCTCGTGCTAAGCAGGCCATTCAAAATGAGGCCCAACAAGCTGCCAATGCCCCCACTCAAGCCCAACCCAACCAGGCACCACACAGAACTCCTCCCATGGTGCTTCAAAACCCACTTCCAGTCTAAGGATTGGTGGCAACTGCTCCCCATCCCCAAGCCAATCCCAATGCTTTGGGGGCACCTCCCATGGCCGAAATAGGTGTTCACCACCTGATGACCATGACCACTGAAGAGGTCAACTTACAGAATCGACGAAATCAGTACATTACCACCACCGAACCTACTAATTCATCAGCAACATCCACGTCTAAGACAACCAACCTACCTCTCCAGTTACCCCCATTCTTGTGCCCCCCCATACACAGAATCACCCATAATGCCACAGCTAGAGCTATAGTAAGATATAGCGTTGTGGATGATTTGGCCCAAACTCCAACCGCCATGTCCACTCTTGAGGTACTTAAAATGTCCCTAATGCATTCAAAATCCTTACTAGCCGCTCTATAGGTAGTAGACCCCTCCGAATCGAAGTTAATCATGGTTGACACAGAGAATGAAGAGTCATGCATGCCCTTCACTATAGCCTTCCAAATCCTAGTGTCCATCCAAAACTTGGTTGTGCACCGATGCATAGTAGATGAGGGGGCATCCACATGCGTCATGTCTACCTTGGTTTGGCAGAAGCTTGGATCACCAATTTTGCAACCGTCATCCATGACTCTGCGGGATTATGATTGAAACCCCACTAAATCCCAAGGAATCCTCCCCCATGTCCCCATCATGTTAGCCGAGAAGATAGTCCTGATCGACATCGAAGTCATCAACGCTCAACTGGATTACAACCTTCTCCTTGGGAGGAGTTATATGTATGCCATGTGAGCCATCGTGTCAACTGTCTTCTACCTCATGATGTTCCCCCACAAAGGGAATATTGTGATGGTTAACCATCACACCTACCACGATCCACAAGGGTTAACAACTACTTCCAATGTTATCCCTACCATCACCGCCATTGAGCCACAAGGGGTGACCACACACACTAACACCATCCTGACAACCAACACTGTGGTTGAAAACACACCAGCCTCCCCACCATTGAATGTGGGCCCTTGGTTGTTTACCAATCCCACCATGATGGGTCCTTTCCCATTGGTGTCACCACTATCGACACAAAAAGGAACTGCAAACTTGTGCATGGTCTCATCAAGCACTGTTGCACCCAAATAGCAACCGCAGTCGCAACCCCAACCAAAACCACATCATTGTCTACAACCACAATGCCAACAACAACCGCAACATCACCTGCAACAACAACATTATGCATAGCAACAACCACAACCTCATCCCCACATGTAACCAGCTGGGAGTTATGTGGGCTCATCTCCAGTCCATACAATTCCCTTCCTCTTTCCCCCACCCGGTGTCATGAGCAAGCCGGTCATGGCCACCTTAAGCCTACCCAACTTCACATTGAGGAGCTCGGTGTGGTATCTTGATCCACCAGCTCAACCAACAATGCCCTAGGTTTTTTTATGTCCGATGAAACCTATTGTGGTTGAGTCTCACCCCCCACCTAGTCCGCATATGCCAACAACAACACCCGCACCTCCACCGCCCCAACCCAAAAAGGCTAGGGGAAATAATACCAAAGCCACCACAGAACCATGACAAGTCCCACCTTGTGCTGTCTACAAACAACAGGGCCATCCAACTTAGAATTGCCTTGAAATCCCAGTGATCCGTACACATTTGGATGCCATGGATAAGAACAAAAACATTTGCATGGTTGAAATCCAAACCATGCCACTAGTTAAGAACAAGGCATTGAGGAAAAAACATGCATGTGCCCTTTCCTGCCTGTATGGACATCACTCCCACCATTGCCAAGACCTGCCTGAATTTTGAATGGCTCTCACTGACGTCCATCACCATTCCCTTAAGTCTGAGATCACCTTGATCGAAGAAGTTCACCCGCCACCTCCTTCGTCTGACACCATGTCCATTTACATGATCTCTAGTTCCCCCAACCAGCTCATCCCCATCTCTAATGACGGTCCATCAGACCTGTAAATTTGTTTCTTCAACAATGATGAGGAGATACTTGAAGCTTTGACCACCTTGGAATACCCATGGGACAACATGCACCATCACTTGTTCTTCCTCCGGGAAGAGCAAGTGTTGCAGTCCGACCATTTTTGCAAAGATTTCATCCATGGGAAGGTTGACTAGTTCAAGAACCCAATCCTAGCACCCAATGCCTTTGAAGAAGGGAACATGCCAAACATTTCATCAACAAATAAAATCAACATCTCAACCAACTCCGAGATCATTGAAGAAATCATGCTGGGGGCTTCTTGCTCCCTGGAAGAGGTCGATGCCTACGCCACTCTCTTCCAAGAATTCCGTGACATCTTCGCTTGGTCATACACTGAAATTCCTGGCTTAGATCCATCCATTGTGGAACACCACATCGACACATGGACTAATGTGGTACCCATCCGCCAGAAGCAATGGCCCATCCATCCATCCAAAGTGGCTACGGTGAAAGCCGAGATATAGAATTTACACATAGCCGGCTTCATTTATCCCATTGCATACACAAATTGGGTTTCTAATCCTGTTCCCATGAGTAAAAAATAGGGCACCATTCACGTTTGCACAAACATCCATGATATTAATGGGACATGTCCCAGATACAACTCCCCCACACCGTTCATTGACGAGATCATTGATGCATGTGGTGGACATAAGGCCTTCTCCTTCATTGATGGATTTTTTGGTTACAACCAAATCCAAATCCAAAAAGAAGACCATTACAAAATGGCATTCACAACCCCATGGGGCACATTTTCCTATCGAGTTATGCCCTTTGGCCTCGAAAATGATGGAGCCACCTTCCAGCATGCCATGATTCACTGCTTCCACGATCTTGTTCACATCATGTTGGTTTGTTTCGAAAACCTCATCACACGATTGCAAAACCACATAGAACACATAGACAATTTGTGACAAGTCCTAATGCAATGTCGCCAGTATAGGATCCGCTTGAACCCATCCAAGTGTGTTTTCTGTGTCCCCAAGGGATGTCTCCAAGGATTCATCATGTCACACAAAGGAATGACCACTGATCCTGGGAAAGTCCAAACAACTTTCCCCCTAATGCTACCCCTTTGAGTGACAACGTTATAAATTGGATTATAGTCTTTTCATTTTTTGTTTTACACATTTTTCCCGATTGAGTCTTATGTATTGTTTCCTCTCATTGCTTCAGATAGAGCACACCTTAGATTGGTATATGGGATTCGTAGATGGTACCTGAACCTCTCCTTGGCTGCATGGGTAATCTACTCCCCATCACACGAGTTGATCCACATTGATAGAATATGCATGGGTACTGCGACCAACAACCAGGAAGAGTGTGATGGTGTCAATGGCATCTTGGCCGCTTCTCTACAATTAGGAATTCATCATCTCCATGTCTTCTTAGATGCCTAGCTGCTTATTTCTTAACTGAACAACCACTACCGCGTTCATGATCCCTACCTCATTAGAAAGTACCTGCACACTAAACACATGGTCAGAACATTTTAATCCATCACATTCACATATGTTCCTAGGAACCTCAATAGTGTCACAGATCAAATGCCTANAGTATATAGGAAACATACAACCATAACATAATGCATAATCATGTCTAAAAATACACACACAGTGTAATAATACATCACATAGACATTTGCATCCCACAGTATAATAAAAAGACTCCCACAATGAAACCACAAAACTGCATCCACATGCGCCAAAAATATATATAGATATAGATCCATAAGTCGCATGTCCACAACATGTCCAATACAAAAATGAGAAGCCACATATGCTTTCTCAATAGGATATACATAAGTGACACAAAAACCCCTAAGTGCACCAACACACTAGGAATAGGCCCACAAGGATACTAATCTAAATCAGACCCATCATCTAACTCGACATCATCATCTTCCAAAGAGGATGCATCCTCTGCAAGAATACCACCTCTCGTCATCTGACGAAAGTGCTCGCAAGCCATAGCCATCTTCCTCATCATGCCTGTCATCTTGGGAGGAATATTGTGAATAGCAGTAATAAATTTAGTATTCATGTGCTACCCGCCAATATCTGACACTCTAGTAGCTACCTCCTCCATGTATGGTACCAGTCCATCCATATCCCACTGCCGCCTGCAGGAGCTCCTGGAAGGGGCTGACACAGAAGCCACTACAGGAGGTACGGTAACAACCTGCCTCCAATTCCCAGGTGGAGGGAAAGGACCAACATATGCACACACAAGCAAGGACACCATCATTCCACATACATCAATATGAAAATCACTAACCAGATCAACTATACTATGCACAAAGACGAACATAAAAATATCAAGCATACATACCAACTGGTCCCCAAGCCTGACCAGGAGGTCAGTACATCTTAGGATCTCCCTGGAAATTCATACCCACATACAGGTACTCCTCGATAACCATAGGCAACTGGAGCCACTGCTCCAACAACTCCTCTATGAAGAAGTGGCCCACTCTACTCCCACCCTTGCGAATCATCATTTGACACCACCTATACATCCTCAGATCCCACGAACCACTGTCCTCCATAGCCCGATGATAATGAAGTGTAGGTACTTTCAGGAAGAAGAAAGAACATAGGAAGGATCCAAAGAAAAAACCAATGCTAGTAGTCTTCAACTTGTTCAGCTGACGCTGAATAGCCAGCAAGTACATCTGACTCCATGCATAATATGTGCCACAAATGGCATGCTCTACTAGCTACAACTGACTACTAGAAATCTTGTGGCTTCCCATGGAACCCAAGATGTGCTACAATAGAATCCCCTCTTCCCATCTAGACAACTCCTTGATGTCACACCTCAAGATGTAAGAAGCATGCACGTACGCCGTAGCATAATAGTGCCGATCAAATAGATCCTCTAATGTCTCCCCCCGAGATAGTACAGGTGCCAAGTCACCAACTACTCCCAATATTGGGAGCCTAGTAATGAAATACACATCCTCCAGCATAATTTCAATACATTGGCCCTGAAAGAGGAACACCTCCTCAGCAAAATCCTAGAAACCGATCAGAGTTTGCATCAACAAACCCAAGCCCCACATAAGCAGAATCCTCATAAACTTCAGCAGCCCACAGCGGGCTAGTGTATCTACAACACCTCCATCACATAATGACGCATCTATGACTGGCTTGCAGTATCTCTTCCTCCATTTGATCTCCACCATCCTGCACAAAGCAAAAACACTGATGTCAGACATCCCCACCATCAAAAAACCACCCAAAGGAGGCTAGGGCACACTTATCTGAGCAAAAGGAGCACCCAAGGTGCTCATAATGGCCCAACAGGTGCACCCAAGGCACACCTTTCCCTTTGAAATGAGTGACCTGACACATAAGAAACCCCAAACAGCTCATGGGGGGCCTCTAGGTGGTCAAATTCAATAAATAAGCCATCAAAATGAAGAGGTTTAGTGAGAGATTTTACCTGCAAGTCGTGGCTCGTGAAATAGTCAATTGGATCAACAGAAATTTGCAAATGAAGAATTAGGGCCCACCTCTCCACATCAACAATGAACAGTGACAATGACACTTCACCATGTGGACCCTCCCCTTTTACAAGCCCCATTTGACCTAATTTCTTCCGATCAACATAACAGGACCATACGGACTCCGTTTGAGACACTATTCATGCCACTGGTTTCAGAATTCCACCCTCTATCTAGTTATGAGACCATCGTCTCATGTTTAATAAGTCAATTTTAGGACCATCTCCCACAATTCACCTCGATTCATGAGCCATAACATGATGATGCAAGTGTCTACGGACCGCTACTCGTATCACACTTCCCGACCACTACTCATACAATTTGTCGGGTCGCCACCCATTACAGATTGTACCATAATTTTATTTTTGTATTTATAATTGTCTTTTTCACCAGACCTTATGCGGACATCTGGACCATCATCCAAAAAACCCTTTGTTTTTCTTCCACATATTTGACATAGAAGTGTCCTCGGGCCACCACCCATTAAGAAATGTAATTTTAGCTTTTATTTTGTATTTTTAACACATAGATTGTCTTTTCTTTTTACCACACCTTACGTGGACCTCTGGACCACTGTCCACAAAATGATTTCTTTTCTTGCATGTATTCGGCATATAAGTGCCCCTAGACTTGCACTTACATCACATGTAGTCAAGTTCATCCATTGCAACACACACACATGCTCTCCTAACCTCTATCTGAGAGCCACCTCGATTTGCATGCCTCTGTCACACCGTCTCGTAGGCCTCTACTGCGATCTATCCCATGCATGTATTGGTATGTTTGAGAGCTTTCTGCTTTGTCCATACTGCATGGATGACCTTTTGACCTCTGTGCACCATCCTGACATGGGGGAACTACTCACGCAACTGCAATAAGTTTACCACATTGGAGTTCCACTTAAGCTCTTTTATGACTCCTTAAAATAGTGAAAAGATCATCGAGCGCGGCTGCTTCCTTTCCCGCTCACTAAAGTATCGGAAGGGGCATCTACATCATCTTGTTTATCTCCTTTTTTGGACCATGTAGACCATCTCATGAAAAGGACCTCCTTGGCACACTCAAGCCAAGACCATTCCCCTCTGTATACTTTGTGCTTTCTCAGGCAGAGGGGACACACTTTACAAAAAATCTCACCACCGGTTGTCATTAAGCTCTTTTCTAGCTGCCTCAACAAGGAAAGATTGCTGAGCAAACTTGGTTTCATTCATGCTTGTAAAAGTATTTGAATGACCATCCAGTTAGTATAGGTTTAACCTTTTTTGGCTTGATTGGACTACCAATGGTAAAGAAGTCTCTCATCCCCCTAGGATGGGTGAGCTCTCCTATGTATACTTTTATCCTTTTTTCAAGCACAGGAGACTACCAATGAAAAATAGCCCCCACTGGAGTCTTCTTCGTGCTTTCAGACTCTCTAAAATTGAAAGCACCATCAAGCACTTACCTTCTCGGGCTCACCTAAAATCCACAAGATCGTACCATAATAGTGTCCCTAGACACCACCCCATAGAAAATAGTTTGGCAGAATCCCCACATTATGTTGCCTTTGTTCATAGTACTCTGCAATGCATCTTCCTTAGATCCCATTAGTATCAAAAGTGTCCTTCGCCTCCAAGTATTTCCTATCTGCAGTGACATTCCTAGTATTATAGCTATGATCCCATTCCCATGAGTCAGTTTCATTTGCTTCCTGGTCCACCCTTCCGTCATACTTTGAACAAAGGAAGTTTGAGTCATTCCATAGATTGCTTCACACTTTTCAGTGATCCCTCGTGCTCTTGGTCAAGGAAACATCATTTCCTTGACTAGGGGCAGGTCTTATTCTGTCGATGCCAACACACATATTCTAGAGGATAGACCAATAGGTCCCTATACCTTGGTTTCATTTACATCATTGATGAGTTCCTTGGACCACTTGAGAGGAGTCCTTAATGCCTCTCGGGGTGGTTATTTCTCATGTGCTCGACTTCAACTCCATCATCGCACCATTGAGATTCATATATGGTTTGTTCCACATAGTACTTAATCGAAGACCCCGGATGTCACCCGACTCTAGCACATTGGTGAGTCCACTCAAGGGAACTAAATAGGTTATGTCCCTTGTAATTTATGGGTTCTGTTGGAGACAGTTATCAGAAGCCCCAACAGTGCTTCGATATACCTTTATGATTGACATAGCATACTTGTACCATAGAGACTATGACTCTCAATCAACGAGTCCATACAACTATGTACCAGATCCAGTCGACCGTTAGTCATGAAGATGTAGCATTCCATGAGAATTCCATGGGTCCAATGTACCATATCAGTATTGTATTCAGCCTCACATAGAGGCAACCAGCATTGTAACATTAGATGTATATGATTGACTCTTGTATTTTAGAGCATATATCACATGATTATTTTGACATTGTCACGAGCATGGGAATGCTCGCCTCATCCATATACATGTCACCCATTTATTGTATCTCACCCATTGATGGGAACCAAATTAATACAAAACCAAAAGCCACCATGCCCCAGCCCCAGAAGCACCACCTCTCGACAACAAATCCTATGATTTCTATCGGCGATACGTTGAGCTCCTGCCCTCACACATCAAGGGGCAATCTGTTAACTGAAAAAACCCCCACATAGCTCTCTATGGCCTACACCACCCAAGGACACCATCTCACAACACTCATTTCACTCGATAAGACCTTCCATTTGACCCCCACACCTCCAAAAGAGCCCAAGGATGAAGAAAAGGGCTAAAAACCTCAAAAAAGAGCCCAAAATAGCCCCCTAGGAGCTAAAGCCCTTAAAAAGGGGCTAAAACCCTAAAATGGGCTAAAGTTAGGGTAGAAGGGGCTAAAGGCCCAAAAAAGGGGCTAAGGCCTTGACCAAGGGCTTAAAACCCTAAAATCCCTTGGAAAAACTATAAAAGGAGGGTGGGGGGTCACTCTCAAAACACTCCTCACTTGCCCATTCTTATGCTGCCTGTGGATGCTTTGAGACATTTTTCTCTCAAACCACCCACTCTCCCTCTCCTCCATCTCCATCTCATCAAGCCATTGCTTCCCAGCCAAGAGAGACTCATGAGCTAGGGCATGGTGGCCCATTTCCACCTAAGTGAGCTATAGTTTCTTTTCATGTTTATTTGCTTCTTTTGCTTTCTCACTGATGTTTTCATTTGTAGGATTTTTATTGACATTGTTTGTAGGTTTTCCATTGTAGTATCTTAGGTTGTTTGCAGGTTGCAAAGAGGTAGAACCCTAACCTATTTTCTGTAGAGGGGTTCATAAGGGCTTCGTCTCTCTCCTTATTTTCTAATCTTAGCTCTTAGATATAGTTTACAGTAGTTTCCATTTGCTTGTTATTGTTTATATTAGGTTAGTTTAATTTGCTGCTCTATTTATGCCATATTTCATTCAGTTTTTTCCTATTTTTTAAGAGTTGGAACCTACCCTTGTGCCCTATAGGCACAAGGGAGCCATTCTTGCTTCTGTAGTGAGGAGAAATTCTCACTACAATAAGTGCATGGTTTATATAAGTGTATTGTTGATATAAGTGCATTGTTGATATAACCGCGTTGTTGATATAAGTGCATGGCTTGATAAACCCAACTGTGTTGGCTTGGCTGATTTGTTCCTTCCCAGTCGACGTGAAGGTGTACTGGCTGGACATTAATTTTTTGGTGTTGAGGAGTAGCTTGTGTGCTGACCTAACATCCAAGTCCATAGGAAATCCCAAGTCTTGCAAAGCGAAGTAGGATCTTGTGGACCAATGAGGAAACGCACAATACAAATAAGTATTGGACTATTTTGCAATTTATTGCTTATGAATATACATGTGTATATGATTTGGTTATGATATTCTAAGCTCTTATTTAAGAGATAAAAACTGATGAGAATAAACTAAACATGTGAATCTATTCAATGTTTGAATATAGGTATCGCTGGAAGCAAGGACTATGAAAGCATCCTAGGGGTGCATGTGGACATGTAACTGTCTTGAAGAGCTCAGAATGAGTAGTAATGAAAAAGGTTCTAGTGAGACTGTGAAGTTTCTAGCAACCAAGAAATGTTGATGTATATGTAACTTCGGAATGTATTCTTCTATGTATCTTATGTATTGTAACCCGATGTTTATTCCGGGATGTCTCTATTATGTATTTGAGTCATGTGGTCATGCCCCGATGTTCCGATCGGGAGGATTAATAATGTAAACAAGTCATATCAAGTCATTAGGTAAGTCCCCACAATTTCGGGGCACTTGAGTTATTATACACTAATTAAGGTGTAGGGTCGAGTAGTAATTATTAGGTCGAGCCTACGTGTGAAATGGCAATTTAAGTGAACGGACTAATATAAATAGAGAGTGTGAGTCTCTCTATTTATCACTTGTGAATTACATCACTTGCTCTCTCAAGTGTGGCGCACCTTTGGAGAAGGAAATAATTTGGCTTGACAGAAGACAGAAGGCTGCTGTTGTGTTGGGAGGTCATCTTACTGTTTTGGGTTTCACATCTTGTGGTGATACTATCTTAGAGGAAGTTGAGGGGTTTTCTCCATTTATGGTTTCCCCTATCAAAACTCTTTGTGTCTCTTGTCTCATGTGATGTGCTTATGTTATTGATGTGCTTGTTATTCTCTCAGTGAAAAGATCCTAACATAATGCTAGCTTAAATGTTGAAAAACTAACATGGTGTCACAGCTAACCTGAGAAGAAGACACTGTGCAACTGCGGAGGCTAGGGATTCCTTGTTTGTGGATCTTTCTCCACTAATTTTCAGCAAAAGTAAGGTGGAATTACTCTCCTCCCTAGGGCGCATCTTTCTGTCGAAATAGAATTCAATTCTGAGGTTTTTCAGTTTTGGACCTGTCACTGGGGTCGAAAATTAGGGCTTTTTATAGAAGAGGAATTTTTCAGTGAGCCCAGGCTTGGATTGTTCTCCTCCCAAAAATCAAAGTTAGGAACGAATTTGAAGGCATTTGGGTGGAAGCAAAACCCTTGTTGCTCCTGAACCAACTCTGCAAGATTTCAGCTCAAGCTTCAGATTTGACATCTTGAACCTGGTAAGATCTAAAATATTTTGTATTTCCATTTGAGGTTCTTATTTAGATATGTCTCATCATACCAAGCTTGATGAAAATCTTGAGGGGGCTGATAACTTCCGAGCTTGGAAGTATAGGATCTCCCTAGTCCTGGAAGAGAATGAATTAGACTCCTACATTCATGAGGAGATTCTAGTTCCAGAGGGAGATGAGGAAAAGGTCCTACATAAGAAGAAGATGGTTATGGAAAAGAGAATCATTGCTGATTCTATTAAGGATCATATCATCCCTCAGGTGTCCTCTCTCAAGACACCTAAAGCTATGTTTGATTCCCTAAACAAATTGTTTGAAGGAAAGAACATTAATCAGAAGATGACCCTGAGGAACCAGTTGAAGAATATGAAGATTCAAAATGTAGAAAATATCCAGTCATACTTCACAAGGGTTTCTCAAATCAAAGAACAATTAGAAGCTGTTGATGAAGAAGTGGAAAATGCAAAGATTGTCATGACTACTTTGAATGGCCTCCCTAGGTCATGGGATGCTTTCATTCAAGGAATCGGTGCTAGAAAGAAGTTGGTAAAATTCAACAGACTATGGGAAGAATGCTCTCAAGAAGAAGCTCGGATAGCAGCTCGAGAAGAGAAGATGGGAAGTGAAGACCAAGCCCTCACGGTACATTCCAATTCTCACTCCAAGTCATCAAGAAAGAAGTTTCATCGTTCAAGAGGTAAGCATTCTTACAGAGATAACCCTAAAAGAGATATGTCTAGGGTCATATGCTATACTTGTGATGAAGAAGGACACTATGCAAAAGATTGTCCTAACAAATAGAAGAAGATGAAGAAGAGCAGCAAAAGAAGACATCATGCTCATGCTGCAGAAGATGATGAACCATCCAGAAAGAGATCCAGATATGAAAGTGAAGATTCTTCAAGCGAGGATGAATATGTGCTGATATCAGCTCTCACAGGTAACATTACTCATGGAAGTGATGATTGGCTCAAAGACAGTGGTGCTTCCAAACATATGATGGGATTCAAGGAATATTTTGTGAGACTGTCAGAACATGAATCACCTCACAAGGTGAAACTAGGAGATGACTACCAATATCCAATAAAAGGTAGTGGGGAATCTTCATACAAGTTAGAATCTGGTAAGTCTCTAACAATGAAAGAAGTATTGTTTGTTCCAGGACTCAAGAAGAATATTCTATCCATTTCAGCATTGGATGCAAAAGGAATGCGGGTGGCATTCGTAGATGGTCAAGTCATCATGTGGCCAAAAGGAAAGACTATCGATGATGCGGTGGTAATTGGAGAACAAGAAGGAGGCTTGTACAAATTGAAGGGCCATCCAGAACAAGCCTTGATCCATGACTCAGTAGAGCCAAATGAACTTTGGCATAGAAGACTTGTACATGTGCATTACAGAGCACTACCTATTGCAAGTAAAGCTGTCGAAGGTCTTCCAGAAATTCAAGCAAAACATGAAGGAGTCTGCAAAGGATGTGCGAAAGGGAAGAATACAAAGAAGACATTTCCAAGAAGCGAAAGCAAAGCCAAAAGCATTCTAGAAATCATCCACTCCGATGTATGCGGTCCTATGTCATCAAACTCACTTAGCGGGTATGCATACTATGTCTCTTTTATTGATGATTTTTCTAGAAAGACATGGATTTATTTTATGAAAAACAAAGATGAAGTATTCAGCAAGTTCAAGGAATTCAAAGCCTTGATCGAGAACCATACTGAAAAGAAGATCAAGACCATTAGATCAGATAATGGTGGTGAATTCACTTCAAATGAATTCAAGGAGCTATGCAAAGAATCAGGGATTAAGAAGGAGTTATCCACTCCTTATAATCCACAATAGAATGGGGTTGCAGAACGGAAGAATAGAACTATCATGGAAGCTGCAAGAGCTATGCTTCATGATCAAGATCTACCTATGCATCTTTGGGCTGAAGTTGCCAGAACAACGGTGTATGTACAGAACCGTACTCCACATAGAGTACTCGAGAACAAGACTCCTGAAGAAGTCTTCTCCAGCAAGAAACCAGAATTCAGCCATCTCAGAATATTTGGTTGTCCAGTGTACATACATATTCCAAAAGAGAAGAGAACGAAATTAGATCCTTGAGGAAAGAAGGGTATATTTGTGGGATACTCTGAATGCTCGAAGGCTTACAGAATCTACTTTCTAGGATACAAGAAGATTGACATCAGTAGGGATGTGACATTTGATGAAGGCACAGCTTACAACAACTCCAGAAAGAGACTTGCTGAAGAACCCGAAGAAACAGAAGCAGAAGCACCCAGGATCCATGATACAATCAGGAATGAAGAAGCTCAAGAAGGAGATCGAGAGTTCGAGGAACCACAAAGACCTATAGATCCACCTCTGGAGAAGAATCCTCATAAGAGGAAACCTACTTGGGTATGTGAACTTATCCAAGGTGCAGAAAGATATGGGGCTCTAGAAGAGAATCACAGAGAAAGAAAGAGAACCAGATCAAATTCCGGGTATGTAGCTTTACTATGTGATTTCATTGATAAAGAAACTTCCAGTTATGAAGAAACAGTAGATCATAAAGAATGTAAGGATGCTATGATTGAAGAATATCAATCAATCATGAAGAATGATGTTTGGGATGTTGTCCCAAGGCCAAAAGGGAAGTCAGTTGTTACTTCCAAATGGATCTACAAGATCAAGCATGCTGCGGATGGTAGCATTAAAAAGTATAAGGCAATATTTGTAGCTTGAGGATTCTCTCAGAAAGAGGGAGTAGACTATGAAGAGACCTTTGCACTTGTAGCCAGATACACTTCCATCAGATCAGTACTTGCTTTGGTTGCAGTGACGAAGTGGAAGATACACCAGATGGATGTCAAGACTGCTTTCTTGAATGGTGTAGTAGAAGAGGAAGTGTATGTAGAATAGCCACTCAGTTTTGAGACACATGATAGAGAGTCTCATGTGTGCAGATTGAAGAAAGCCCTGTATGGTTTGAAACAAGCACCCAGGACCTGGTACGGCACGATTGACAGCTTTCTATCTAGTTTGGGATTTACCAAGAGTAAAGCAGATTCCAACCTTTACTACAAGGTTGAAGATGGAAACCCAGTGATGCTTCTACTGTATGTAGATGATCTATTTGTGACAGGTACAAATGGGTTGACTGCTGATACGAAGAGAAAGCTTGCTGCTGAGTTCGAGATGAAGGACTTGGGGATGATGCATTACTTTCTAGGTATGGAGGTGTGGCAGAGTACAGATGGAATATTCCTTGGACAAGGGAAGTATGCAGTAGAGATCCTAAAGAGGTTTGGGATGATGGACTGCAAGGCTATGGCCACACCCATGGCATCTCCATGAAGCTATTGAGTGATGCTTCTTCAGAGACGGTTGATGCTACGATGTATCGTCAGATGATTGGGTCATTGATGTACCTGATGAACACGAGACCAGATATTTGCTTTGCTGTGAGCACCTTGAGCTAGTACTTGACAGATCCGAGAAGTGTTCACTTGATTGCTGCAAAGCATATTCTGAGGTACCTGAAGGGTACAATTGATTATGGGCTCAAGTACGATGCGAATCTGAAGATTAACCTGGAGGGTTATGTTGATTCAGATTGGGCAGGCAGTTCCATCGACAGGAAGAGTACTTCGAGATGTTGCTTCAGTATGGGATCAGGTGTGATATCTTGGTTTAGTAGGAAGCAATCCTGTGTGGCACTGAGTACAGCTGAAGCAGAGTATGTCGCAGCTTGTTCAACTAGTTGTGAGGCAGTATGGCAGCAAAAGTTACTGTCTGATATATTTCATCTCGATTTGGATGCTACTTGTATACATTGTGACAACCAGAGTTATGTGAAGTTGTCAGAGAATCTAGTGTTCCATGACAAGTCGAAGCATATCGAGATCAAGTATCACTATATCAGGGATATGGTGCAGAGAGGAGCAGTGAAGCTCCTGTATGTTGTGACGAAGGAATAGATAGTTGATGTATTGACAAAGCCATTGGCTAGGATGAAGTTCGAGTACTTCAGAGAGAGACTTGGTGTTCTCCAGATCAAGGCTTCCTCCCAAAGAGAGTGATGAGACCCATAGCCATTCTGACATGGTGAGAGGATTGGTTCCTTCCATGGTCAGATGTAAGGGCTGAGCCATTCCGTCATGGTGAGAGGATTGGTTCCTTCCATGGTCAGATGTAAGGGCTGAGCCATTCCGTCATGGTGAGAGGATTGGTTCCTTCCATGACTGATATGAGTGCTGAGATTGATAGCCATTATGATGAGCAGGTCAGATGTAAGGGCTGAGCCATTCTGGTCATGGCTAAAGGATTAAGTTCCTCCCATGACAGATGTGAGTGCTGGCCATTCTGTCAAGTAGGACAGATGTAAGGGAAAATGCCACTCTCTGGGAGAGTGGAGGCACCTGGTCCGTTACCAAGTAGCTCAGTAAGGGACTGGGGGACATTCTGACGAGGGTGTAGGATTCAGTTCCTACCAAGTCAGATGTGACTGCACAAATATTTCTTTATTATGGCGGAAGTGGTTCCAGCCTGGTTGAAAGTCTTTCATCATTATGGCGAATGTGGATCCATCCTGGGTGAAAGTGCAGAAATCTTTCTTCATTGTGGAGGATGTGGTTCCAGCCTGGGTGAAAAGAACAGAGTTCTTTGATCATTATGGCGGATGTGGTTCCAGCCTAGTTGAAAGTATTCCATCATTGTGGCGAATGTGGCTCCAGCCTGGGTGAAGAGAACAGAGTTCTTTCATCATTGTGGCGGAGGTGGTTCCATCCTGGGTGGATGTGTTGCCTTTCTAACGAGTAGGTCAGATGTAAGTGCTGGGTGTGCCTTTCTGACGAGCAGGTCAGATTTAAGTGCTGGGCGAAGACCTACATGAGAGTAGGCCTACAACCAGCATGAAAAAGGGCTGGCTCTATAGAAATTCCTATGACGAGATAATACACACTTGATAATGACCAGAGGAGATCCAGATCGACCTATGATCCAGATCCAGTTATGATGACTCCGAGAGATCCAGATTGAGTGATGATCTAGATCCAACAGTGATGAGATCCAGATCGAGTGATGATCCAGATCCAGCAGTGATGATGATCCTGATCGAGTGATGATCCAGATCCAGTCTAGTGATGAGATCCAAATCGAGTGATGATCCAGATCCAGTAGTGATGATGATCCAGATCTAGATGACTTGAAGACGAAGATGACTTAAGGACGAGATGATTCAGTTGATGCAGAGAAGAAGACCAGTGCTGAAAATTGTGTTGAAAGAATACCTTCCTAGTTAAGAGGGAGTGTTGATGTATATGTAACTTTGGAATGTATTCTTCTATGTATCTTATGTATTGTAACCCGATGTTTATTCCGAGATGTCTCTATTATGTATTTGAGTCATGTGGTCATGCCCTGATGTTCCGATCGGGAGGATTAATAATGTAAACAAGTCATATCAAGTCATTAGGTAAGTCCCCACAGTTTTGGGGCACTTGAGTTATTATACACTAATTAAGGTGTAGGCTCGAGTAGTAATTATTAGGTCGAGCCTACGTGTGAAATGTCAATTTAAGTGAATGGACTAATATAAATAGAGAGTGTGAGTCTCTCTATTTATCACTTGTGAATTACATCACTTGCTCTCTCAAGTGTGGCACATATTTGGAGAAGGAAATACTTTGCGGCTTGACAGAAGACAGAAGGTTGCTGTTGTGTTGGGAGGTCATCTTACTGTTTTGGGTTTCACATCTTGTGGTGATACTATCTTAGAGGAAGTTGAGGGGTTTTCTCCATTTATTGTTTCCCCTATCAAAACTCTATGTCTCTTGTCTCATGTGATGTTCTTATGTTATTATTGTGCTTGTTATTCTCTCAGTGAAAAGATCCTAACATAATGCTAGCTTAAATGTTGAAAAACTAACAAGAAAAACCATGTGGGGATGCTCCATGGTTGACAGGTCTAAAAAAGACCAGAGACACTAAGTGTAATGACCAAGAGGGATTGGTCCAGCATTCATGGTGAAGTGAAAGAGGCTGAAAGCATGAAAATCCACAGCAGTGGTGTGGATTCTAGGATGGAGCAAGACAAGGAGGGGAAAAACTCTTGCTACTCTCTCTCTTCCTTCTGATTATCTATATATATATATGCATTGTGAAAACAAAGGATTGTTGAATGCATGTCTGACTGAAAATATAATGTGTTTATTTGATTAAAGTAAATTGTGAATGCTGGAATAGTTAATTCCCTACCCAAGAATGGACATGAATGAGCTCATGTTCTTGTTAGGAAGGCATGAAAAGTATGAAAGTCTTCTTGATGAGACTTGGACTGTCATTCAAATTTGGAAATTAATTGACTAATATTAATGCATATATTATGCTTGGTCTGATAGAATTTCAATGGTGCATTTCATAGGTGAGAAAAGTGAAATCCAATGGTGCACATTAATCATGGTAGTAGACCAAAATCTGCTGGACTTGGCTAGAAGTATCCTACAAATGATTTCGAGGACCCAAGAGAATCTTGGAGAGATGCTCAAGATATAGAAAAGTTAGAATGAGATGAACCACCATATTTTTCATGACTCTATTGGTTTGCAAAAAGAGGTAAAAATCCTTCTGGGGGGGATTTGTAAAGGCAAGGAAAGTGGATCAATGATGGGACATCCGTCCAAGCAGTCTGTTAAGAAACGTTCTAGGCATGAAGATTCAAGGGAAATTAATCAGGTAAAGATGAATTAGCCAGCGAAATGTTGGAAATGAGGAGGACATCATTTACACTGGGACTACCCAGTGAGGGAACATAAAGAGGGTAGTAGCCACAAAGTTCCTCAACTTGGGTATGAGCTGAAAGATGAGAACTAGCAGGAGAAGTTCGTGGAAGCCAAGGGGCTTGGTCTTGAAAGTTCAGAGTAAATAATTGAACATGGGACAGGTCTGCAAAATTTTGAAATTTTGGATATGTATTCCTCTATACTGGAACATCGAGGATGTTGTTATTTGAAGGGGGAGGGGATTGTAACACCCCAATTTTTACCCCATTTGCGTTAATGTATGTGATGTATATATTGTAATGAATCATGGTGTGGAGCTAAATGAAAAATCCCACCATTGATTTAGTTGTGTTATGTTTCAGCGAATGGAATCATTTCCGATGGTATATCATGATATACAGCACATATTAAGTTGGTCATCATGTAAATGTGCATTTTAATTAAATGATCCTAACCAGCTATGTTCACTGCAACTACATTGAAAAGGGCATAATTATCCCAAGGGTAAGTGGGGGGATTGTTAAATGTAGAACCTATGAGGAAAAGCCATGTTTCAGCCACCCATTTAAGAACCATGATTTTGGTTGAGGGTAGTTATTGTGTTGGGTAGTTGGGGGGTGGAAGGATTTCCCCCATGGACACTCCACTAGCTGAGTCATCCATTCATGTGGGAAAGGAAAACAGAAGGGGACATTTTTCCACTCTCCCATTCTCTGCATCATTTTCAGTTCACCTCCTCATGCACAGGCTTCGGTGTCGTCTGGGATCCAGGCAGTGAGCTAAGGAATGGGTTCTTTTCCACTATCAACCATGATTTCCTGTATAGAGCCATTCATGCCTGGGATATGGTGGGTATGTGTGTTTTTCCCCTACATATTTGAGGTGGGCATTTTCTCCTTATGGATTTGTAGTTTGCTTGCATGTTTTTCCCTCTCTCACACTAGTTGTCAGTCGATAGTTCTATTCTTTCTTCCATTCAAGCATAGAATCAATTTTCTCTTGGTATGGTCGGATTGTGTATTGCCCTGTCCTTCCTTTGGAGATTGTGGCTTTGTTTTCTTCATTGATCCCTAGCTGTAGTGTTGAAGTATTGTAACTTCAAAGAATACTCTATATGTATCTTTTGTGGTCCCTAATGGTCCTACTAGGAGAACCACTTGTATTATGTTGTACCCCGATCCTTCTAATCGGAAGAACTAATAAAAGTCATGAGGTTGTCCCCTCTAATTGTAAAGGTGGGTCACTAGCACCCCAGTGTGGTTACTTGAGCCTACATGATTAACTCAAGCCTACATGTCATATGAGTTAATCGAAGTGAATGGATGAATATAAATAGAGGTGTAGCTCTCCTCATTTGAGCACACACTCTCACTTGTGTAGCGCATTAGTGGAGAAGAGAAGTAGCTAGAGAAGGAGGAGGATCAGGCTTTGATCTCCTTGCTGGTTTTATCTTTTATATTTTATCTTTTGGGGCATCTATATTGAGGAAGATTTTGCTGGGTTTTTCCCTTTACGGTTTTCCCAGGATAAATCTTTGTGTTCCTTTTGTATGGTTGTGCTTGTCTATCTTTCAGTGATCCTGTTTATATGCTTTTGTTATGAAAATGAAATGAAGTACTGATGTTGTAGCTAAGCATATGAAAATTTAACATGGCATCAGAGCCACCGTGAAAGAAGACATTGTGCAGCTAAAGAATCTATCGCTTCTTATTGGGTCCCTATCCATGATCGATCAGCAAAAGAAGGCTAGACTGACTCTCCATTGAAGGACGCATCTTTCTGTCGAAGTGGAATTCAATTCCGAGCATTTTCAGTTTTGGTGCGGAAAATTAGGGATTTCTACAGAAGAAGAATTTTTGAGTAAGCCAAACATAGGATTTTTATCCTCATCAAAATCAAATTTTAGAGACCTATATCAATAAATTTGGTTGGGTGAAACTTTGGGAAAGTCAAACCCTAGTTTGACCCCGATCTGGAAAAACCCTAAATACTAAAACTGCTAAGTTTTGGTACATTTGCTATATCCTAATATTGGAGAAGGATAAGGATTTGAAAATTGAAAAGGACAAATATAAAATCCCTTTTTACACCGTGTCCAAAATTCCACCTCAGATTCGCTATATTCGGGGAGATATGATCCCTCCAAGTTAGGGTTCCAGCCTCTTCAAAAATTCATCCCTAAACAAGACACCTAGGGAGAATTGCTGTAGCATGGGATACAAAGGTCCAAATGGGATTCATGATGATTTTCCAGAAATAGCACGACCTTTAATTTATTTTAACCAAATTTTAGAACCTGAAGATGAACCAGTGACACGTGGCATGCCATACAACTGCATTGTTTTGAACAGTCCTGTAACAGGTCACCTTGGGAAAATGATCATAAATTCCAATTGGTGAAAACAATTCTAATGAAGCTTGTGCTATTGTATCAGGGACATACAAGGTTACCTTAGTGAAAAATTTCAAGCACATAGGAGCAGTAATTTTGGATATATCATAGAAACAATAATAGGAATTTCTGCAGAAGAAATTGGAAAACTAGGGCTTCCTGTTCCGAGAGCTTCCCTCCACTGTTTTCAGAAAAGGAGTACATTGGACAGCTCCATTTGAAGAGATCTATATTTCTGTCCAATAAGATATGTAATATTCCAAGTTTTGAAAATTAGGGTTTCTCTGACAAACCCTAGATTAGCCAGCTCCGGAAGCAGGACGGACACCTCAAATCGGTAAGATCTAATCTTTTTCTATTTTCATTTGAGGTGCTCATTTAAAAATGATCTATCACATCAGCTTGATGATAAGCTTGGTGAAGTTGAAAAATTCCAAGAATGGAAGTATTAGATCTCTCTGAAGAAAATGAATTGGACATCTACATGAGTAGAGAGGTTCCAGTTCTAGAGAGAGATGAGCCTCAAAGACTTACACAAGAAGAACTTGATCAAGGCCAAGAAGATCATTGTTGATTCAATCACGGATCAAATTGTACCACAAGTGTCTTCCCTAAAGACACCGAAGATGATTGATTCCTTGATCAAGCTATTTGAATATAAGAACATAAATCAGAAGATGGCTTCAAGAAAACAGTTGAAGAATGTGAAGATCCAGAAAGCAAAACATCTTGAAGCGGTAGAAGAAGAAGCGGAGAATGCAGAAGTTGTGATAGCCACCTTGAATGGCCTCCCAGGCTCATGGGATTCATTCATGCAAGGAATGTGTGCCAGAAGGAAGTGATTACTTTCAGCTGACTCTAAGAAGAAGAATATGGGAGCAATTGAATATCAAGCTCTCTCCATTCAAAGAATATCCCTCAAGGGATGAGGAATATGAAGAACTCAATTCCTAAAGAACCTCTTATCCATCTTATCTTTTGGATAAGAAATGATGATTTCATGAATGAAGAAGATGATGAAGAACAATGATCAAGAAGGAGTCTACCCATGAAACAAACAAACAAAAGATAAGTATTCAATTTTCATTTAATGATATTTTTTTTTATGCATTTGATAATGTTCAGTTGATGTGTTATGCATAATAGATTGTTTGCATTAATGATTGTATACTACTAAAATGCATGTGATGAGTAAGTAGCTCATGGTGCTATACAACTCTCCATTGCTACTTATCTAGAATTAAACCTTTTTTCTAACATATTGGATTAGTTCACAATCTCAAAGTTGTCCTGGTAGAGATGGAAGGCATCTAGAAAATTTTCTGTGAGATATGGATGAATGTTGTATTGGATAAATAGTTGCATGATGCATAAGAATTTGTCATGATGCATATAAGTTTATGAAATAGTTCTAACCATGCAACTAGTGCATTTGAATTGTAGGAAAGGTCCTGTATAACCTCCTACAAGAAAATAAGGATGAGACTTGTTCTAAAGAACAAGTGATGACAATTCAAGATTCACTCCAATGAACATGAATCTAAATCTCCCAGGGTCAGAGACACCATGATGAAATAAAGAGATTCAGAGAGTGGTAGATCCACCTCGAAGGATGAAGACCACCATGGGTACGAAAGATAACTCAAGATGAAGAAAAGAATGCTATGAAAGAAGCTATGATCAAAGAATAATAGTTGATCATGGGGAATGATGTATACGATATGATTTCGAGACATAAAGGGAAGTACGTAGTATCTTCCATATGGATCTACAAGAACAAGTGTACAAAGCAAGGTTCATGATTTTCCTCAGAAAGAATAGAATATGACATGACATACTCTATTGACAAGTATATATCAAGCATAGAACCACCTGTACAGAATGAAGAAGGAAGATGATACTTGACTTCAGGGGGAGTGACTATAGAAGATATCTAAGTCCGGCATGGTACAACATGATGGACAGCTTCCTAATGGATCGAAAATTTACCAAGAGTAAAGTGGGTTCTAACCTTCAAGGTTGAATGCAGAAGACTAGGATATGTTGATGACCTGACAAGACAAAATCATGGAAGATGTTATGATGAAAGAATACACTGAAATAGGGAATTAATTCTGAAAAGACACTTACTCTAGGAAGCAAGGCACACTTCCTTCAGAACTATCATGGTAGTTTCTTCCATGATGAAGTAAAGACAAGCCTCCCTTAATGGTATGATTAAGGAAGAGTTTTACATCGAATAGTCATGAGGATTTGAAGTTGAAGACAGATGGAACCAAGCATGCAAGTTGAAGAAGGCCCTCTATGGCCTAAAGCAAGCTCCCAGATATTGGTATGGAAGAATAGATAGTTTCCTATCAAGCATGGGATTTATCAAGAGTAAAGTTGATCCTAACCTTTACTACAAGGTTGTAGAAGATGAACCTATCATACTATCACTATATGTGGATGATCTATTTTTGAAAGGGAATGAGAAATAGATTGTAGAATGCAAGAAGAATTCCGCTAAAGAATTTAGACCTTGGTCTAATAATTTATTTCCTAGGTCAGGAAGTATGAAGGAATCTTTCTCAATCAGGAAAAGTATGCAGTAGAGATATTGAAAAGATTCAATATGTTGGAATGCAAAGCCATGGATTCCAACCTGAAGCTATTAGCCGATGACTCATCAGAGTTAGTGGATATGACTCATTATAGACAAATCATTGGGTCATTGATGTACTTAACAAATACCAGACAAGACATTTGTTTTGCTGCGAACACCTTAAGTCAATATCTTGTTCAACCAAGATGGGTTCACCTAGTAACTGCAAAGCATGTGATGAGATATCTGAAAGCGACTATAGAATTTGGTTTATATTATGATGGTAGCCATGAGTATATATTGTATGGATCCATAGATGCAGATTGGGCCAAAAGTATCTCAGACAGGAAAAGCACATTAGGTAGATGCTTTTGTTTGGGGTCTGCTATGAGTTCATGGTTTAGCAGGAAACAGTCTAGTGGTTCTCGTAGCATGGCTGAAGCAGAATACATAGCAGATTGCTCGACTAAGTTGTGAAGCCATATGGCTTTGGAAGTTGATATTAGGTCTACTTGAACTAAAGATGGATACTACATTGATTCTATGTGATAACAAGAGTTGTGATAACAGAGAACCCTGTGTTCCGTCGTAACACAGAGAAATCCAGTATTTCTACATTCAAGATAAAGATGCATATAGATGATGTTTCAGTATTTACATACTGTAGATGCAGATGATTGTGACCTGATGATGCTTTCAGTACTTACAAATTGGAGATATATATGGTGATAGTTTAGTATTCACATACTGAAGATGTAGATGAAGATGTTTTAGATGATGATGTGCTGACAAATCCTCTGTCTCGGGTAAAGTTCGAACACTTTTGAGACAAGCTTGGTGTGGTTCAGAAAGACCTTCCCTAAAAGGGGGAGTAGTGATGTTGTAGTGGGATTGTATCATCCCTGGAAACTTGCCCTAAAGTGTCATGGAGACCTCAGTCTTCAAGAATGAAGAGGGATTGTCTCATCTCGGGACATATGTCTAGAAGTGATCTGATGAGTTCAGTCATCGAGAATGTAGTGGGATTGTATCATCCCTGGGCACTTTCCCAAAAGTGACCCAGAGACCTCGGTCTTCTAGAATGAAGAGGGATTGTATCATCCTGGGACATATGTCCAAAAGTGATCCGGTGACCTCGATCCCCGTGAATGTGGTGGGATTGCATCATCCTTGAACCTCAGTTCAAAATGTATCCGGAGGTCTCAGCCCCCGTAAAAGTAGTAGGATTGCATCATCCATGAACTTCGGTTCAAAATTTATTTGGAGGTATCGGCCCCTGTGAAAGTGGTGGATTGCATCATCCCTGAACCTCAGTTCAAAATGAATCTAGAGGTCTTGGCCCCCATGCAAGTGGTGGATTGCATCATCCCTGAACCTTGGTTCAAAATGTATCCAGAGATCTCAGTCCCCATGAATGTGGTAGTATTGTATCATCCTTGAACTTCGATTTAGAATGGATCTGGTGACTTAGATACTTGAGAACATGTGTTGATCTTGTGATATTTAGGGGAAGGATTTTCTAAGTTCCACATCTATTTTGATCCCATAGTTCTAAAAGGAAATATCATTAGTAACTCCGTAAAGACATAAATCTCGTAATTCCGAAAGGAAGGATCATTGAATTGATCCCGTAATTCCAATAGGAAGGATTGTCTGAGTTCCACATATGTGTTGATCCTGTAATTCCAATAGGAAGGATTGTCTAAGTTCCACATCTGTGTTGATCCCGTAATTCCGAAAGGAAGGATCTTTAGTAACTTCGTAAAGAACTAAATCCTGTAATTCTGAAAGGAAGGATCATTGAATTGATCCTGTAATTCCAATAGGAAGGATTGTATGAGTTCCATGGATGTGTTGATCCCATAATTCCAATAGGAAGGATTGTCTAACTTCCACAAATGTGTTGATCCCATAATTCTGAAAGGAAGGATTGTTAGTAACTCTGTAAAGACCTAAATCCCATAATTCCAAAAGGAAGGATCGTTAGTAACTCCGTAAAGACCTAAATCCCGTAATTCTTAAAGGAAGGATCATGTTGATGTTTTGATGATGTTGATGTTTTTATGATGATGATGATTTTTCTTATTGAAAGATCAGATGTTGCTGATGATGATGATGTTGTCTGATCGAAAGATCAGAAGTTGTTGATGATGATGATGTTCTCTGATGAAAGATTAGAATATGATGATGATGTTGTTGCTGACGATGATGATGTTCTCTGATCGTAAGATTAGAATATGATGATGATGATGTTTCTCTGATTGAAAGAGTAGAAGTTGCTGATGATGATGTTCTCTGATCGAAAGATCAGAATATGATGATGATGATGTTTTCTAATCGAAAGATCAGAAGTTGCTTATGATTATGATGTTGTTGATGATGATGATGTTTTATGATCGAAAGATCAGAATGTGATGATGATAATGATGTTTCTAATCGAAAGATAAGAATGTGATGATGATGAGATACTAATGATGATGATGCCATATTATGAAAGTATGATGATGATGACGTACTGATCGAAACATCAGAATATGATGATGAGTTGATGTTAGAGTATGATGATGTTCGGTTGATGATGGTTCTGATCGAAAGATCAGACGCTGATGATAATGATGAGTCTGATTGGAATATCAAAGTATGATGATGATGTTGTTGCTGATCAAAAGGCCAAAGTGCTTAAGATGTTGCTGATCGAAAGGTCAAAGTGCTGAAGATGTTGCTGCTGATTGAAGAGTCAAGATGTTGCTGATCGAAGCGGTCAAAGTACTGATGATACTGAAGACTAAAGATTCAATATGAAGGCTACATGATGTTGAAAAGATTCCAATGATTTATATATGTGTTACCCTAATGATGCTGATGATGTCCTCTATCTCTCTCCTACTATTGTTGTTGTTGATGTTGTTGTAGAATACCCTTCTCGTTAAGGGGGAGTGTTGAAATATTTTAATGTCGAAGAATATTCTATATGTATCTTTTGTGGTCCCTGATGATCCTAATAGGAGAACCACTTGTATTATCTTGTACCCTGATGCATCTAATCGAAAGAACTAATAAGAGTCATGAGGTTGTCCCCTATAATTGTAAAGGTGGGTCATTAGCACCCCAGTGTGGTTGCTTGAGCCTACATGTGTAACTCGAGCCTACATGATTAACTCGAGCCTACATGTTGGATGAGTTAATTGAAGTGAACGGATGAATATAAATAGAGGTGTATCTCTCCTCATTTGAGCACACACTCTCACTTGTGTAGTGCATTAGTGGAGAAGAGAAGTAGCTGGAGAAGGAGGAGGATCAGGGTTTCATCTCCTTGCTAGTTTTATCTTTTATATTTTATCTTTTGGGGCATCTATATTGAGGAAGCATTTGCTGGGTTTTTCCCTTTATGGTTTGCCCAGGATAAATATTTGTGTTCCTTTTATATGGTTGTGCTTGTCTATCTTTCAATGATCCTATTTATATGATTTTGTTATGAAAATGAAATGAAGTACTGATGTCTTAGCTAAGCATATGAAAATTTATCATGTAGTATCCTCCATGTCTGGATTGACTATGTCTTCCACTTTTTATCATGGTATAGGTTGTAGATTGATGGGAGTACCTTGATTTTGGTTGGTTGCATTTTTGCTTCTGATTTGGGCTGCTGTAGGTTGCTAAGGAATCATTTTGGGCACGATAGGGCCAAGAACAATTCAGGGATTTGTCTCCCCCCGTTCAAGCTATAAAGTGCTTGTTTGCTGCATGTATGCAGTAGTTTGTCCTCAGACTACATTGGAGTGGTGAATGAGGGCGTGATGTGTTGGTTACTATGCGTAGACCTGGGTTTACTGTAATGTACCAACAACACCCGTAGCTCACTGGCCCTTTTGGTGATAGACCGCAGAGCGGCCTGAAGTCTCACTTGAAGTGATTCTAATGGGTTGGACAAAGACTCAAGTGTCTTCGACCAGGTTCTGTTGCATCCTGTGCGTGTCTCATGGCTCTTATTAGCCCATGATATCTCTCTCTCCGCAACGTGCAGCTTCCTCTTCCTCGCGATGACTCTAGACCTTATCGCACCGCTTCATCCTGGGCAACCCGTAACTATCTCCTACGCTAGATCCTTAACCACAGCACACCATAGATCCTCTGATGGTGCGATACCGCTTCCCTACAATATCCTACTGCTACGGCTCCGCGTACTTAGAGTTACTTGGGTCCGACTCATGGGACTTCAACATACAAGGCTAATTAACACTGCAACTCTTAATTATTTTGGGTGGACCACAGACAAACTCTGATACAGAATACTTAAATCCTTCAACTTATATTTATCCTCCTCTAATGCTGCTAACTGAATAACACATACATACATTCAACTGTAAGCAAATTTCATGCAAATAAATGACAGATACACAAATAAGCGCAATCACATGAATCAATCACATAACACTGAGGTTTTACGTGGTTCACTTCCATGATGGAAGATACGTCCACAAAACTCTGTTTCTATATTATAACTCAAGGGAAGTAAACACAGTTCTGCTGCACTGCATATGCAGCTCGAGATCTTCTGGGGAACTCGGCACACAGCTTGGAGCCCTTCTCTCTTAGATATTTTTCTATCTCTATATCGCTTCTCTACAATACCTTCTTCCCTCTCTCTCAATCCCTGCGGATTTTTACATACAGATACATTGAGCCAGCTACTAGTTCAGTAATATAACTACAACTAATAACAGAACCAGAGCTCAGCTTCTATAATACAACTATATAACTGACCAACCTCCTATTGTCTAACCTTTTACAATACAAAATACATCCCTTTATAGGCGGCTTGAAGGTCTCGCCATTACAACACTGTGGGATTGTCCCAACAGTAACCCAAAAACCCAAATTAGTGACAGTCAGCATATATGTACTTGGAGTAGCCTCTTTCTATCACACCACTGCTCTCTGCAGTCTTCCATGCTTCCCGACGCTGACCATGGGTACCGGCACCGCTTCCCTTCACCACAGCTTTCTGCAGTCTTCCTTGTTTCCCAACACTGACCATGGGTACCGGCACTACTTCCCTTCACCATAGCTTCCTGTAGTCTTCCATGCTTCCCAACCCTGACCATCGGTACTGGTTATGCTTCCCTTTTTTCTATCCTTCGTCTTCAATACCTCGGCTTTGTCACTCCTTTTCCTTTATGAGGGTAGATGAGCCCTCCTATATTTGCCACTACCTTCAATGCAGTCAGTGAGCTTTCTCTTCTCAGCCGCTCAGGTACTGTTGTCTTCCTTGAATTCTCTGTCCCAACAGTCATGGTTTCTGGCTCTGCTCTGCAGCTAGAAACATGCTACGGCGTCGTAGCTTTACATTATCTCTTCATCTTCGCCAAAACTATCTATCCACCAAAATGAAAGCTTTTCCTATAGCTGCGGGACCCTGCTCCAACAGTCCCCTAACACTTACTTATGGCTCATCCTCGAGCCACTACCAGCAGGCTTCTCCTGTTGTAGCTTCTCCTTGGCTTCCTATGAAGTCCGTTGAAACTTGTCCCGAAGTCCTGCGACTTCGTTCTGCATAGCCTCGACACGCTCTTGTGCTGCGTCGAGCATAGCTTGACTAATACTGGAGTCTTCTATTGCAACAATTTCATTTCTGGTGGTAGTGAACTCCCTAACTTTTTTCTCAACCGTATTGACTATCTCCCTGATTTGCTCCTGATATGGTTGAAGCAGGTCATTTATGTGTATCTCCTTTGCTCTCAGCCGCTACGCTTCCTGCTGCGAGTGGTTCATCTCTGTCATCTTTCTCATCTTATGAAGAGCTACTAAGCTCTTAATTTCTTCCTTCATTTTTTTCATGGTATTCTCTATCTGCTAAATACTTTGCCGGATTTCCACTTTCTCAGGATGCTCATCTAACTCCGACCATGTGTTCATCGCATCAGTTAGCATTGATAGTGCATCGTCTATGTGAGATTTCATCTATGTGGAAGTGAGTCGAAAGGCCTCTATTCTTTCTTCCTTGTCTACCTGGGGGGTTCCTGGTGCTTGAGCCTCGAGCTCAGTAATCTGCGCTTTGTGGTCTTCCTCCATCTTGGCTATTGTTTCTTCCATCCTGGTCACTATTTCCTCCAGAGCCTTTGCTCTGTCTGCAACTCTTCTTACCTTCTGCGGGAGAGGCAATGCAAACTTGATGTTGCATTGTGGTAACTCTATTGTGATGCTCTATAAGACTTGAGAGAGATCCTGCTCTCTTTCTTCATATGTTCTTAACTCGTCTGCCTTTTCTGAAAGCTAGTGGCGAGTGCTGCATTCTTTTGTCCCAGCTGCGTGTTTTGTTGGTGAGTACTGAGCTCTCTACCTCTGAGCTCTGTGCTTAACTGTTGCTAGATCATCTGTAACTGATCAATGTGAAACTCTACGAGGTTAACCTCAACAGGTTTCCTAATCTGTATCAGTGCATCCGTCATTGACGCAGGGAATCAGATGCTCCCTGGTGGGATCAAGACTCTGTTCAACTTTCTCCTGCGGGCATTTTGCTTAACTGAGTGTGGATTATGGAAGTCTTCTCGGTTAGTGTTTTCAACTCCCCAAGCTACTGATCTATCACCCCCTACATCTTGCCTTGCGATGCCTACATCGCTTGAAATGTGTCACTCATTTTGTCCCTTGTTCTTGCTGCGGTTTGGTCATAGTCATTGTCTGTCATTTTAGTGTCCACACTTGGCTTTGTAGCTTTGTGTTTTTTCTTCTTGGGTCCCTCCAGTGGTGGGTCTTCTGCATCTTGTGTCTGGGTCTCCATTTTGTCTTTACCTTTGTCCGATGGGTCTGTCTGCACTGTACATGATAGTAGTGGTGTGGTATCTTCGACCTCTTGCTTCCATTGGTCATCAAAATCTTTGATGACGCCTTCGATATCCTATGCTGTCATCCTGAACCAACCATCAGCCTAATCATCCCTTTTAGTCCATTTTGGCCTCAGGAAGATTCTATGGCGATCCACCATAAAATCAAGGCGGTTATCATATGTGTCCACAATCTCCTTGCTGAGCCACGGTGTTTCTTGGAGGATTTCCCGCAGTAGCCTATAGTATTCATAGAATACTATCATATTGACCTTTTTCTTGGCTGGGCTGCTAGTCTCCCATAATTTTGTATAGCGGACACCTCTGGGCTCGCCACTTGCTAGCTACCGAAATTGGGTATGGGGCGGCTCCTTCCACCCGACGAATGCATAGAGTATAATCAACCATGAGAAATGGAAGGGGTGGCTTGCCTCATCCTGAGTTGCCAAACAATCTTCCTGAAACATATTTAACAACAATAAATACCAGTTGAACTATTCCCCCTTTGCAACTTGTATGGCAAGGTTAATTACTGATCCTGTGACTTCCTTGGGGCGAACCTTGGTCAACAGCCTACCTGCGAGCAGACTAGCTGTAAATCTGAGTGTGTTGTCTGTTAAGCTTGTGATGTCATAAGCTCGACCTCCCCTCTGTAGTTTATACTTGGCGACTAGTTATGGTGATAGCTTGGAATCCTTGGTCTATCCTGTTATATTTATCTTTGGGTATTGACCAGTCTTAGACAGCTCGGTGATGCGATGTATGAGGTCAATGTTCAGGTCAACCCACTTATACTATGAAACGAGAACTCGACATAGCTCTCGTTTTTCTCTGTCCTAATTTTAGTAGCTATTTTTACCCCCATTTCAAAAATGGTTGATGCCAGTATCCCACATTTTCATTTTCAGACATTTTTTGGGGCCTTTGAATTATCTTTGTTGTAAAATATTTTTAACTTCTATTTTCAAGTGTGTTTTTTGAAATTTAACAAAATAACATACATTTTTAAGCAATTTATAATGAAAAACATATACATTTTACGATTTTTTCTATAAAATAAGACATTTTTATGTACAAAATAAGGCATTTTTATTGACAAAATTGTAAATAATTCCAGAAAATAAAGACATTTAAAACCATTTTCAATGAATTTTCAGAGAATTTTTCTCTAAAAATGATCATATTTCATATTAGTTTTTGAAAAGTGACGACTCACATAAAGTCAAGAAAAAATATACAAATTATTTGTAAAAAACATATTAAAAACATTATATTTAGAAATTTTATTTCTAAAATAAAGTCTGAAAGTCAAAACATTACTAATATATCTGATCAAAAAATTGTCAAAATTAACATTTTCTTCAAAACATGAAACTATTCAACAATATCATGCATGCCAAATTCCTCATCGACATTGGAATTTTCTGGAGCTTGAATTTCCTCAGGGACATCAATGTCCTCTTCCATTGGGTCTTCTATGTCTGGAAGATCCCCAAAGTGCTCCTTTCCAAACACCCCTCCTAACGGGGGTTGGGGCTCTTTTGACATCTTTGCCACAAGTGTTTCACTAAACTCTCCTTTCTTCAAACCAATTTCTTGCATTTCATTTGGAAGAACTTGAATAGCCTTAATTCTTTGTTTTATGTAATTGCATTGGAGTGGATCATTATCAATCAATATGCAATTTCTTCCTTTCTGTAAGGAGCATGCTATTGTTGTACCTAATCACCAAAAACAAAATTAAAGTTAAGTGAAATAGCATAAAGAAGCATACTTTAAAACAATAAAATAATGAAGGATAAAACATACAATAAAACTTGATATATTATTTCATATGTAATATGAGAAAGTTTACCTGAACCCAAGAACAAATCTAAGACCCAATCTCCTTCTCTTGAAAATGTATCTATGAGATAATTAATCAATGCTTGTGGCTTTTGATAGATGTTTACAGTCACTCCTTTCAAATCCCTTTCTTCATATGTTAATTTTTTTACCACGGCATTATAACTCAATATCTGACTATGTTTTTCTCCTCTCTTTTCATTGATTAAAAGAGGTTCATAAGAATATTCCTATGTCCAAGTTGCAACATGTATGCTTTCAGCATCACTCAGGAATGGATTGCTGCCTGAGCTACAAACATTAGGCTTTTTCCTGTAACAAAAATATAAAACAATTAATTAACTTATCAATAAATATAATTGATTTTTAAATTCAAAATTTTGATAATATAGTGAAAATATATTACCAG
>LPNX011092425.1:555656-593247 GCA_001517045.1 Pseudotsuga menziesii | reverse complement strand
ATTGCAAGAAGTGTTACGATGCTCCACATAAGTATATGGGTTTGATAATTGATGGCATGGATCAGAAAAAAACACTCTTGCCACATTTTGTCTGTGTGCCAAATAATTTAAAGGAGGAGAATTTTATTCAGTTTCACTTGGTTGGGTGTATGGTTTTTAATGGTGAAATGATTCCAAGGGTTTACTTTACAGCTCCAAATATTCACAATGATGCAAATTTGACCATCAGCATAATTCACCATGCCATTACTCATTGGCCTGGTGATCTTATAGAAGTTCTATATCTACAATTGGACAACACAAGCCGGGAAAACAAAAACCAGGTCGTGTTTGGTTATCTAAGCATGCTTGTGGAATTGGGAATTTTTAAGAAGGTAAAAGTTGGGTTCCTTCTTGTTGGGCATACACATGATCATATTGATCAAATGTTCATCCATTTTGCAAGGACATTTAGGAGGAAGAAAGTCGGGAGCCTGCCATCGTTGATTGAAATTATAGGGAAAGCATACCATCCATAGCCTACTGTACAAAAATTGGAAGAAACTGTTGACATGCGAAGATTTCTGTTTGGATCGCATGGTGAGGAAAGGTGCATTGAAAAAATTAATGACATTAGCTTTCAGCATCAATTTCGTATAAAAAATATTGATGGAAAAACACTATTGTGGGGCAAGAAGTACTCAACTAGCACAAAATGAGGGCCTTCATCAGGTTTGGCATTTTTGAAATTCATCCCAAGTCGTCAAATGTATGCTTCAAATTTATTGTTATTGCAATCATCTACAAAGATTCATAATGCAAGGCGACATAGTAGAGATGTTGATTCTTCTCAATGCTTGGAAGAAATCAAAAAGTATATTGAAGATACATATGAGTACTTTGATGTTGCCGATTCCGTTTGGTGGGAGTCTTTTTTCATAGAGCAGAGTGACATAATTTCAAACTCTACAAATGGAGATATATTTTTGAAGACTCCATTTGCTTGGCCACAAAGTTTATCAAATAAAAACGAGGTAACAAATGTTGAACCTCGAGCTGTTGATTTTTCTCAAGTAGAGGAAAGAGAAATGTATATTGGCTCTAGAAGATCATCCGCAAAGCGTCGAGAGATGGAAGACCCTTACAGGGGTTTAGTACAAGATATCAAGGAGGGTTGCATAATTGCAGTTTTGGCTATAGATGATCCACGTCAATATCCATTCTGGATTGCAAAAGCTATGAAGGTCAATAAAGAAAATGAAGAAGTAGTATTAGTAGAAGTACATTGGTATGCAACAGATACACACCCATTTGATGGTGTGTACACGGCAGAGATGGTGGTTGAGAAAAAGGTTTGCAGAAAGAGAAACAGAAAGGGTCAAAAAATAAATCTCCGCTGCATTGACATCTTGAAATTAGAGGAAGTTGATATACTTGTTTATGATTTCAAGTTGACAAAGAAAGACACTCTCCTCTCCAAGACTATAGAGATTATCAAGAGGTTGCTGCCACAGCTAGAAGTTGCAATATGGGAGTCTGTTAAACCAAGCCGTAGATCCCAAAGGAATATGACATCTGAAATGATGGGCATAGATGTAGACTCAGATGGTGCGCCCATTGATAATAGAGAAGAGTATGGGTCATCTACATCTTCATCAAGTCCTTCATCTGCAGAAAATGTAGATTCTGATGGGGTGTCAGAATCCATGGATGAATTTGAAGAAGCAGTGTAGATTCTTTTTATTAGTATGATTTTTTTAATTGAAACTCTACAGGAGTTTTTGATTATGGGGTGTCATAATCCATGGATAAATTTGAAGAGGTAGTTAGATGCTTTTTACTAGTATGATTTTTGTAATTGAAACTCTAGAGGTGTTTTTGAATATTTATATGAACCATTTGTTCTTGTATGGTCTAATATATTATCTCATTATGAATCACATCATAATTTCTTTGTTTCTATATGGTTATAATGGTGAAATTATTAGAGAAATTTGTTTTTTCTTTAATATGCAATTTTCCAGAAAGTTGTAATTTATCTCTTCAAGAATTTTTCTTTTTTTCCAATTTAAGGTTGATTTTAAAGTTTTGTTAAACAACAATATGGGATGTTTAGTCCATGGCTCTATTTTTTACCCTAAAAAAAAAACATGTATACTGGTATCAACACTTTTCTATTTGGGGGGTGTTTTTGGTGTTTTTTTTGCAAAAATCATCATTTTTATGGGTAGAGTTCTTGTTCATAGTATATAGTTCTCGTTTCATAGTATAAGTGGTTTTCAACCTTGTTACCAAGCCAGAGGTAACCTCCATGTACACAAGAAAGTAGTATGCGTACCACAGCATTAACCTCTGCGCCTTGTCCAAAATGTGGTATCCTTAACAGATTGAGCAGGCCTGAGCGCTCAAGAATCTGGACATGTCCATGTTCCAATGCAGGATAGTTCTCATCAGATAAGTATTCTTGACTAATCTGTTTTGCAATCGTATTTACTGTTAATGAATTATGATGACATGTTGAATGCTGAATTGTATATGAATGAATGTTGTTTTGCTTCCACTATGTATATGAACAATTGTGCATCTTAGTATGTAGTATGTTTCATTTTTTTAAATATATTGCTTCAGCATCATAGGTATGTTAAACTTCACGGGGCTAGATGCTTGGATGTTTGGTGTATAGTAGCGTCCTCTTCATCGGTCGGAGGGTCGGGGACGTTACAAACACATAGACAACTTGAAAACAAGATTTCCTATGATGTCACAAGTATGAAATCCACTTGAACCCTTTCAAGTGTGATTTATGTGTCCCAATGGGACATCTCCTAGGGTTCATCGTGTCACAGAAAAGAATAATTGTTGATCCCCTGAAAGTCCAAACCACTTTCCCTCTAACGTCACCTCTTTGAGTGACGGTATTATAAATTGTATTATAGTCTCTTTTTGTTTTGTTTTACACATTTTTCAAAAGTCAGTCTTATGTATTATTTCCCCTCATTGCTCCAGATGGATTCTACCTTGCACCGGTACATTGAATTTCCTGATGGAGAGAGAAGATGGTCTTAGAACATCACCTCGGCTGTATGGGTGATCTACTCCCCATCGAACGAATTGATCCATATCGACGGAATATGCATGGGAAGTGCAACCAACAACCAGGCTAAGTATGACAGTTTCAATGGAATTTTGGCCGCCACTCTCCAGTTAGGTGTTCACCATATCGATGTCTTCTTAGACTCCTATCTGCTTGTTTCTCAGTTGAACAACTACTACCGGGTACATGATCCCTACCTCTTTAGAAAATTCTTGCGCACTACATAGATGGTTAAAACATTTGATTCCATCACATTCACACATGTTCCTAGAAACGTCAATAGTGTAGCAAATCAAATGGCTAATGACATTTTAAATTGGCACATTCATAATCACATATAGGAAACATACAACCATAACATCATGCATAATCATATATAAAATACACACACAAGTGTAACAATACATCATCTAGGCATTTCATCTCATATCATCATAGAAATACTCCCATATAAAACCATAAAAAGTGCATCCACATGCGCAAAAAATATATATAGATAGATAAGTCTCATGTCCAAAATATTTCCAGTACAAAATGTGAAGCCACATATGCTTTCTCAGTTGCATACACATAGCGATGCAAAAACTCCCAAGTGCACCAACACACTAGGAACAACCACACTAGGCTACTAATCTCACTTAGAATCATGATCTGGCTCTGTATCATCATCTTCCTCAGAAGACTCATCCTCAGTAGGAAGATCACCTCTCACCACCTGACAAAGGTAATCACAAGCTACGGCCACCCTCCTCATCAGAGAGATCCACTCTAGAGGAAAACAATGAATGGTAGTAATTAGATCATTGTTCAAATGTCGGCAGACATCACCAGAGATCCCATTAGTAAGCCACTCCAGATGCAGTAGACATTCATCCACCTCTCACCATCTCCTGCGAGGGTTCCCCGCAGGAACCGCTATAGGTGCCATAGCAACCACTTGCCTCTGATATCCAGGCAATGGATGGGGACCAATATCTGCATACAAAAACAAGGACACCATCAGTTTACACATATAATCATACAACTATGAACCGGCTCAGCTACACTATGTATAAAGATGAACATAAATAAATCACACATACATACCAATTGGTCCCCATTCCTGGCATGCAGGTTGAGGCATCTTGGGGTCCCCATGATAGTTCATACCCACATATGGGTACTCCTCAATGACCACTAGAAGTTGATTCCACTTCTCTAATAGCTCCTCAGTGAAGAAGCAGCCCACTCTATCACCACCCTCTCGTACCATCATGTAGCACCATCTGTGCATTCGTGGCTCTCATGGACCACTATCCCACAAGGCCCGGTGCAAACACAGAGTAGCTACTTGCTCAAAAAAGAAATCACATAGAAATGAGCCAAAGAAAAATCTTTCCCTAGATGCCTTCGCATTGTTCAGCTGATGTCAAATAGCCTGAACATACATCTAGGCCCACCCATAGTATGTACCCCCCATAGCATTCTCTACCAACTGCAGCTTCCCTTGAGATATCTTGTGGCTCCCCATGGAACCCAAGATATGCAAAAGTGATGTTAGCACCGCCTGTGTCGACACTGCCTATGTCGACAGGTCCTTAATGTTACACATCAACACATACACAGTAGTGTAACAGTGCCTATCACATATCTCCTCCAAAGTCTCCCCCCGAGATAGCACCGATTCCAAGTCACCAACAACTCCCAACATAGGGAGCCTAGTCAAGAAGTACACATCCACCAGTGTGATCTCAATACACTGGCCCTAGAAGAGGAAGGATTCCTCCCCAATCTCCCAAAATCTCACCAACATTTACAGCAACCAATGCAAGCTCTTCATAAGGGGTATCCTCATGAACTTCATTAAACCACAATGGGCCAGTGTATCACGCACATTCCCATCCTGCAATGATGCCTTTTGAAGGTATTTATAGTCTCTCTCCCACCACCTAATATTATCCATCCTGCACAAGCAAAACATAGATGTCAGCCACTACTCTCATCGAAAAATGTCACCTAGAGGCTAAGTCACACCTGTTTGGGAAAAATGAGCGACGAGGTCGCTCAAAAATGCCCCACAAGTGCGACTAGGTCATTCTCTTTGCCTTGAAAGATGTGACTTGTCTCCATGAAACCCCAACAGGCTCATGGGGGACCTTCGAGTGAGCGAATGCATAATGTAAACCACCAAAAATAAGATATTTTACAAGAGCTCTTACCTGCAAGTTGTGGAACTCAAAACCATTAGTCGAAACAAGAGAAATCGGCAAAATAAAATCTAGGGCCCACCTCTCCAACTCTGTAGTGAAAAGTGACAATGACCCTTCACAAAGTGGTCCCCACCCTTATATAGGCCCTATTTGACATAATTTCTCTCATTCGACACAATAGGACCATACAGAGTCCGTTTGAGACGTCGTTCATGCCATTAGTTTTAGAATTCTTCCCTCTATCTCGTTATGAGACCATTGTCTCATGTTTAATAAAAAAAAATTGGGTACTAGTCCCCAAAATTTACCTCAATTTACGAGCCACATCATGGTGATGCAAGTTTCTGCGGACTTGTACTTGCATCACACTTAACTACCGCTACTCATGCGGGTTCTCAGGCCACTGCTCGTAAGGCACATCATTCTAATTTTTAACACATAGCTGTATACTCCATCCATTGCACCTTATGTGGATATCCAGGCCATCATCCAGAAGATGGATCATTTCCTTTGCATGCATTTGTCATATAACTTCCTCCAAACTTGCACTCACATCACATGTAGTTAAGTTTGTCCACAAAAAATCACACATGACTCTCCTGACCTTTGTCCGAGAGCCACCTTGGTTTGCATGCCTCTACCACACCGACTCATGTGCCTCTACCACGATCTATCCCGTGCATGTATTGGTATGTTTAAGAGCCACCTACTCCATCCATACTACATGGATGACCTTTGGACCATTTTCCACCATCCCAACATGGGGCACCTCCTATGACACCACAATCAGTTGACCATACTAGATTTTCTTTTATGCTCTTTTCTTACTCGTAAAATAATGAAAAGATTGTCAAGCGTAGCTGCTTCCTTTCTCACTCATTAAAGTATAGGAAATGGCGTCTACATTATCTTTCTTATCTCCTTTTGTGGACTATGTATACCATCAAATGAGAAGGACCACATTGGCATATTCAATCCAAGACCGTTCCCCTATGCATACTTTTATGCTTTCTCGGGAAGAGAGGCCAAAATTTATGAAAAAGCTCACCATAGGTTGTCGTTAAGCTCTTTTCCATCCTTCTCATCAAGAAAATATTGCCGAGAAAACTTGGTTTCATTCATCCTCCTAAAAGTATCCGAATGACCATCCAGTCAGTATAGGTTTAACCTTTTCTGGACTAAGTGGACTACCAATAGTAAAGAAGTCTCTCATCCCCTATAGGATGGGCAAGCTCTCCTATGTATACTTTTATCCTTTTTCGGGCACAAGATACTACCAATGAAAAAGATCCCCCACTGGAGTCTTCTTCGTGATTTTAGAATCCATAAAATTGAAAGCACCATTGAGCATTTACTTTCTCAGGCTTTCCAAAAATCCACGAGATCGTACCACAATGGTGTCTCTAGACACCACCTCACATAAAATAGTTTGGCAGCATTCCCACTTTGGTTCACCTTTGTTCAGAGTACTCTGCAATGTGTCTTCCTTGTATCCCATTAGTACCAAAAGTATCTAACTCCCCCAAGTAATTCCCATCTGTAGTGACATTCTCGGTATTACAGCTATGATCCCTTTCCCATGAGTCAGTTTCATTTGCTTCCTGGTCCTCCTTGCCATCATACTCTAAACAAAGGAAGTTTGAGTCTATTACACTCCCCCTTCCCCTGTTCAACTCTTTCCCTACCCCCCCCCCATTCAATGGTTCAGTCTACAGATTGTTTCACATCTTTTGTTCATATCCTTCACACTTATGGTTAAGGAAACATCATTTCCTTGACTAGGCGTACGTCTTCCTCTGTCAACGACAACACACATATTCCAGAGGATAGAACCAAAGGTCCATGTATCTTGGTTTCATTAACCTCATTGATGAGTTCCTTGGACCACTTGAGAGGAGTCCTTAATGCCTCTTGGTATGGTTGTTTCTCATGTGCTCGACTCCAGCTACATCATCGCACCATTGATATTTGTTACCACCTAAGTTGTACTTAGTGGTTTTTTATCAAGTGAGCCTGGTGAACCGGATAGGGTTAACTTGTTCGGACTTCAAAAGACCTTTGGAAGTACTTCTGGGAAGTGCTTGTTGTACTATATCACATGTTCATACCCCATGGGGGAATTGTAATAAATTTTTGAGCATGATAGTGGATGTAAAAGACTCAGTCTCTTAAACTTTATTTGTCAATTTGATCATCCCAGGGTGTTTTTTCCCTTGGTTATTATTGGTTGTTGGATAAATGAATGATAATTTCTGAGTTTTTCACTCCATGCCTCCAAAGTTGGGATGGTTGGCTTGGCATTTAGGCCTATTGAGGTTATTAGTGTCTATGTGTCAATATATAAGCATGCTAGACATCATGGTCGAGTCATATGAACATGTCTAAGTCCCCCTAGGTTTTTTCTATTTTTCAATTTTTTAGTTTTTTCATTGTTTTTTATTAAAAATTTAATTTTTCCAAAACTTAGGCTATTTTTTAATAGTTTAATTGGAAAAATTGATTTTGTAATAAAATTGGGCCAAATAATCAGTTTCAGTCATGTAGGTGCTCATTTTCAAGCTAAGAGCACCATGTAAACCCATGGACCCACTATTTCCTAGTTTTGAGTGATTTTCGATCACTCAGGTCAAAAAGCCCCAAAAATCAGTTATTGATTATTTTAATTAATAAATTGATGAATAATGGAGCAAATCCAAAATCATAGATCAGTGGATTCTCAGCCAATTTGATTGAAATCAGTCAGATCTGAAGCAAATTGACTAGATCTGACAAATCCTTGACTGAAGGAGGTGACCAAATCAGATCCAGAGTTGATCTCCAGCATCCCTTATGGAGAATTTCTCCCTCCCTCTCTCCTCCACACGTTTTGGCTCATCTAGATGAGTTTTGGTGGATGATTCAATCAATAGGTTGAGGTGTTAGTCAGATCAGCTCTCCGATTGGCAATTGCACTCAGTGAGACTCAGATCTGACTCAGTTAGACTCAGATCAGGAATTGATGGACTCTCCATCATCATATTTTGTCTATCTCCTTGGGATTTGCGCCCCCCTGAGCTGGATCTCCTAGTTTTTGTATATATCCAAGCACAGAAGCCTCTTCCAAGCTAGTTAGAGCTGGATTGAAGGTATTTCTATTGTAATTGTGTATTGATCATCATTTGTGAATAAAGAATATTTGGAGGCTATACCATGTAGTGCATGTGTTTGTGTGGATACTCAGTGTTGTGCTGCTAATGTGGTAACTGCAATTTCTTTCCAAGTTCTATGCTGCTTTCATTTTCTGGCTTCAAGGATTCAGTTGAATCAAGTAAGGGTGTAAACTAGGCAAGTTAGATTGCTTGATGTTGTTTATCCATATAATTTATGCTCAATAATTTTAGTTATATGCTTAAATAATATTATTTTTGCATGGTCTTTCATTTTTGTTGCTTTATACATCTATATGTAGATATCACGAGGTGTTGTGCAGGCTTGTGTTATCTAGTTGTAGGTTCCTGATTGGATGAAGGTGTGGATTAATATTGATGCCATTCCTTATCCAATAAGCTCAAGACTCTGTCCCTCAGTGCTCCACAAAAGGGCCTCCTTTCAACTTGCTCCATTCAAGCAACGAGCCGACCTTCTCTCCTCTTCTTCTCATTTCTTAATAAAAATCAATCTTCTGGTTACCTATCTCTCCCTCTTATGATTAGATCTAGTTCTATGAATTGAATATATATTGTTATATCTATTTCATAAGAGTCTTTCTTCTTAGATCTGTAATTTCATAAAGATAGATCTAGGTGTAGGAATTGCCTTTTTGCAAGTAGCTAAATCATAGATCTAAAATTGTTCATAAGGTAGTTTCTTTTATAGTTCTTTAAAGATTCAAATTCTGCAATAAAATTGCACATCTTATTGGCTGCCCAAACATCAAGCCAAGATCCCAAGGAAATCTTTCTTTCCTTGGTTCCTTTTTGAAAAACTAGAATACCCCAATTTAACAAAATTTTACTTAAGTTTTTTTTCGATAACTAGTGGAGTAGCCCAAAACACTTTCAAAGTGTGTTTGGGCACATTTGATTTTGATTGATCACTATTTTTTAGCAGGTCCAACAAAAAAGAGAAGGAAACTCTGCCAAATTTCCAACTCTTGGACGAATCGGAGCTTCTTGGAAGCTTCCCCCACCACCTTGTTTAAATCTAGCTTGTTACAAGCTTGTTGTAAGCCTTTGGATCCAAGATAAAAAGGACCAAAGTGCATCAATTTTATTTTACTGATATTGTAAATTGCTGCTAATAAAAGGAAAAGTTCCTTTCGAATAGGCTCTTTCGAGCCTATTCACCATCCCCCCTGGAGGGATTTGTGTCAGTGTCAATTTTTTACTTTTTGGTCATATCTTTTCAAACCAGCATAGCTCTAATCTACAGGGTAGTATACTTTGATTCATTATCAATTTCATATTCCATATTTGATATTTCAAATTAATTTTAATACTTACCCCATGACTTCTCGATTGACCCGAAAGGGGAAAGAGATGCATGGTAGGACTAATTAGAAAACCAGAATTGTGTATCTATGTTTTCCCTTTCATCATTTGTTTTTTTCAGCTATTATAAAATTAACCCCTGCTTTATTCACCGATTGAGATCCACTTGGATCAAAAGAGGTTCCTGGAATGTTTTTTTTTTAACAAGAACGCCCTTTCTTTAAAAAATTTACTAAAATTGACAAGACTCCAGTATGTATGCTTTGCACTTGGCTTTGGTTCGTTCGATTAGTCAAGCTGTATCAAAAGCACTTGAGCAACTAGAATAATTAGGACTCACTCTCCCAAATTGACAAACCATCAGGTGAAAATCCAACACCTAGATCAAACCATCACGGTGGAAAAGTACCCAAAGGAAGAGGGAACTTCTGAAAAGTGACCTCACGGCGTCGATATCTATCACACCCTAATGGGTGTGTTATGAACAATAGCCCCAGAGAATCCATTCATCCCACATATTCCTTGCGGGTAGCCATGAAGGTTTAGTTCTGGACACACTCCAAGTACTCTCGGGTATATCTGGAATCCACCCCTTCACCTAATTTTAATCAACTCACACCTCACATTAACTTAAAACATACCAAGAGGCAATTGCAAAACATTCACTTTAGGCGCATGCAAGTACATTGATTTTATTTTGACTCCATTCTAAGGCACTGGTTATTTTCTTACTTTATATATATATTGTGTCTCAGCATTGTGCTTTCATGCGCTCATTTTTGTATCTTGTCATCTTTGATTGTCTATAGTTAAATTTCAAACTCATAAGTAACTCATTCAGTTTAACATCACCATACTAAGTAATTAACCTTAGTAACTTAATAGGGTCTACCCCACTTGGCTTCATTAGGAGTTGAGCCTAAACAGAGGAGTCAAGAACAAGGTGATAGCCTTGACTCGATACTTTCCCCCAAGGACACACCGAGTAGCTTGAATATTGCTACCATGTGACCTAGGTGTGTGAAAGGTGACAACAAGATTTGTATAGGGTATTCGTCCTTGCAGTATTTGGTCGAAGACCCCAGATGTCACCTGAGTCTAGCACATTGATGAATCGATTAGAGGGACCTAAACAGGTTCATGTCCCTTGTGATTTCTGGGTTGCGTGGGAGACAGTGTTCAAAATCCCCATCAGTGCTTCTATATAGATTTATGATTGATTCAGCATACTTGTACCATAGAGACTCTGACTCTCCATCAATGAGTCCATATAGCTATGTATTGTTCCATACCCAGTAGGCTATCGGTCATGAAGATATAGCATTCCATGATAATGCCATGGGTCTAATGGAGCAATTCTTCAAATCAGTATTATATTTAGCCTCTCAGTGAGGCAACCGCTATGTATCATTAGTTGTATAGGATCAGCTCTTGTATTATAGAGCATAGATCACATTATTCTTTTGAAATTGTTACAATCAGGGGGATGCATGCCTCGTCTATATACATGTCACACATTATTTGTATCTCACCAATTGATGGGAACCATATTAATATAGAAACCAAATGTCATCATGCCCCAGCCCAGGAAGCACTACCTCTCTACAGAAAATCCTATGATGTCCGTCGGCCATACAATGAGCTCCTTCCGTCACACATTATGGGGAAATCTGTTAACCCAAAAAATCCCTCACATAGCTCTACATGACCTACACCACCTAAGGACACCCATGCACAACCCTCATTTGACCCCCACACCCTCAAGAAGGCTTAAAAACATGTAAAAGGGCTTAAAAACCCCTAAAAATAGCCTAAATAGCACTCATAAGGGCTAAAGCCTCCAAAAAGGGGTTGAACCCTTCAAAGGAGCCTAAAACCCTAAAAGGAGCTAAAGATTGAGCGAAAGGGACTAGAAGCCCAAAAAAGGGGCTAAAGCCCTGACCAGGGGCTTAGAACTCTAAAAACACTATAAATAGAGGGGTGGCGGTCACTCTCAAAACATTACTCCCATGCATATTGTTATATTGTCTGAGTGGATGCCTTGATACCATTTGTCTCTCAAGCCACCCACACTCCCTCTCATCCATTTTCCCTTTTAGCTATAGCTCCCCCATTTCTAAGAGAGAGGTGCTTCTCCAAGCTAGGGCATGGTGGCCCATTTCCACCAAGAGGTATAATATTTTGTTTAATGTCATTTTCAATTTAGTTTTTGTCTATCTCTGTTTTCTTGCAGATTTATTTCATGTTCTAACAAGCGTATGCATGGTTATGGAGTCTAACCTTGTGTCCAGGGTTTCCATCTCTTTCCTTTATGTTATTTGCTTCATTCTAGTTTCATTTTTCTTGCATTACCATCAGGAGCCCTACCCTTTCATCCTATAGATGGAAGGGATCCATTCCTACCCTGTATTGAGGGGGAAATCCCTACTATAGGGAGAATCAAGCGTTTGTATCCCATTCTAAGAAAGGAAAATGTACAGGAAGGAAGTTTTACAATCACAAGCACCAAGGTAGGATATCAAGTCCACCCCTAGATCAGAATAAAGAGAAGAAGGATTTATCTCAGATACAATGCTACAGGTGAAATAATTATGGTCATTATGCCATCAATTCTTGAATTTCAAACAAAAGGAGGCATGAAGCTTCAACTGTTGATGTAGAAGAAGACACTCCTCACAAGGAGACAAGGAATAAGGATCATTCAGAGTTCTTATTCTAGTATTCACTATAATACAAGAGATGATATGAAGATCCAGTCTGTGATGATTATCACTCAAGCATATGAAGATCAGTAGACTATGGTAGTAGGATCCCACCCTTAAAAAAAAATATAAGTATTTTATTTTATATGCTCTAATATATTAGGTCCGGTTTCTTTGAATATTTTTTACATAGATATACATTCCTAGATTCGGGAAGTTATTGAACGTGTGACATAGTTCCTTTTGTTGATGAATTGTAGGCTTATGTAGTAATTTCTATCTACATGATTGTATAAATATCCTGTCATGTTGCACAACCCATATAGGATGGAAAATCCCTTATAACATACTTCGAGTAGTAATCAATCTTAATGGTATTCTATAATGGAGTCCGTAAGCATCCAAATAATGGTCATATGTGTGTTGTCTAAAAGAATGGACTAAAATTTTCCTAAACCATTTTGTTAATACATTGATTATAAAATATTTCTAAGCATATGATGAGATTTAAATTGTAGGGAATGCCATGATCTACAAGAAAAAGTGATCCGATTGATATATAGATGGAATAGAAGCAGAAATCATCTAGAAGCATGAATTATGATTGTGAGACCTAGAATGATCTCATGCAGATATTTGGTGATTAGAAGTAGAAGGATTTTGTGAATGTGGATATATCTTCTACTTCAACAATATTTACTCAACCGAATTCTAAGAGACATGGGGAGTTACCCCTGAAAGAAAAGGATTCTAGTTTATTACATATGATAGAAACCTAATAAGAGTGTTGCAATGATTAAAACAAACAATTGAAGAATCCTTAATGATCCTATTCATCACCAATATGGATAATTACTTTGCATACTTCCAATCTAGATTCATGTGCCAAGTTAGAACATTTAGGTAAGAATGGAAATTTCATGGGATATAGTGAATCTTTGAAGCAACATAGAATTTATATCCTAGGATCCAAAAGAATTGAAGTTAGCATGGATGTGACCTTTGAAGAAGAGAAGGATTTCGGGAAAATCATATGATCAGACATGGATATTGGTGATGAGGAAATGTAGATGAGATCATCTCCCCCTCTAGTTTAGAATAAGTTAGCAAAGAAGGATGAACCCATTGATCCAGTCGCGACATATGATGTTCCCATAGATATTTCAATAAGCCAAAAAATACAAATATAGGCACAACATACTTTACATGATGCTAGGGGCATGAAGCCCCACATGGTTATTTTTGAGAAATTAAAATACCTCAAAGGTTATCCAATTATGTAGCATTGATGAGTCACATCATTGACTCAGAACCCGCCACTTATGAAGAATAATCCCAAAACTGAGTATGGGAGGATTCCATGGTGGAATAATACCAATATATCATGAAGAATGATGTGTGAGGAATTTTGATTATATCTAAAGAGATTTCAATTGTGACTTCCAGATGGTTATACAACATCAAACATGTAGAAGATGGAAGAATTGAAAAATACAAGGCTAAATTTGTTGCCATAGGGTTCTCTCAGAAAGAGGGATTTCGTTATGATGAGACATTTTCTCACGTGGCTCGATATAATTTCATCAGATCGATCATTTATATTGCTTCAACTATGTGATGGAAGTTGCATTAGATGGATTTTAAGAAATCCTTTATTAATGGTTTCGTTGATGAACAAAGTATATATTGAACAACCAGAAGGGTTTCTTTTCCATGGAAATGAGTCTCACATATGTAAGTTGAAGAAGGCCCTATGTGGACTCAAGAAAGAACCTTGTGCTTGGTATGGATGAATAGATAGATTCTTAAGGAGTATGGGATTCACCAATATTGATGTAGACCTAAACCTTTACCACAAGGTTGTGAATGATGAGGCATTGATTTTGGTACTATATGTCGATGACCTGTTTCTTAGTAGAAATGAGAAACTTATCATAAGGTGTAAGAAAAAAGTTGCCTCTGAGTTTGAAATGAAGTTTCTTTGATTAATGCATTATTTCTTGGGATTAGAAGTATGGTATAGGAAGAAGGATATTTTCCTATGTAAAGGAAAATATCCATAGAGATTCAAAGTGTTGGACTACAAGTCCATATCTACTCCAATGGATGTGAATTTGAAGAAGCTGAGGGATTCTCCTTAAGATTCAAATTTGATCGATCCCACTATGTATAGCTAGCTGATTGGGTCCTTGATGTATGTAATGAACAATAGAACAGATATATGTTTTGTTGTGACTTCTCGTAGTCAGTACATGTGTGAACCAAGTAAAATTGACTGGATTATTGTAAAACATGTTCTCATATACTTACGTGGCACTATGAGATATGGTCTGCAATATGACTCAGAATGTGACTTAAAATTTCAAGCATTTACAAACTTAGATTTTGTTGGATGCACTGCATATAGGAAGACTAATTTAACATGTTGTTTTAGTTTGGGTTATGCACTAATTTCCTGGTGCAGTAGGAAGAATAACTCAGTAGCTCTTTGTACTCCAGAGGACGAGTATATGGATTCTACCACAACATCCCAAGAAGCAGTTTTTCTTTGTAAACTTCTTGCAGGGTTTTTCGACTATATTATAGATTCAACTATGACTCATTTTGATAACCAGAGTTGTGTACATATGTCATAAAATCCTGTATTTCACAACAAGTCGAAGAACATAGATATTCGATATCACTTCATACGTGATATGGTGCAGAAAGGTGTGCTCGATCTATTATACATTCCAACAAATGACCAAACTGTATATGTTCTCACCAAGCCTCTTTCCATAGTTAATTTTGAATACTTTTGAGGAATAGTTGGAGTAGAAGAGAACGTATCCCTCCTTGAGAGGGATATATGACTAACATGAATTTATCATTCTTTTGACGACGTACCTCTACTCATCTAGGTTCTCAACCAGGTATGAGAGAAATACCATTGGAAAATGAGAAATTTGGGTAGTATATGGTCATTTTCACACATATGCATATACTCCTCTAGGTTCTCAATCAGGTATGGGATAAATCCCATCAAAAGATTATTCTAATAGGAAGTAGATGGTCATGTGATTGCACAAATACCTATCCTCATTAAGGTTGTCAGCTAGGTATGGGATTACCCCATCGGGATATGAGATTAACATGTAGCAGATGGTCATGCACATTTTCTCATCCATGTTCTTAAACCAGGTATGGAAGGATCCCATCTCCAAATGAGACAGACAGGTAGAAAATTGTTTTATTGATGATAACATTCCTTACAAAGACATGTTTTCAAACTTCATTATCTATAGAGATGATTGAGAAAAATGATATGTGCAGAAGAGACCCATATGTTCATGATGTTGATGATGACCATATATGAGGAATACCTTCCTCATTGAGAGAGAGTGTTGCAATTCATGCTACTATAGAAGCTATTATTATTATATTTGTATTGTACCTCCTACGGGAGATTATAGTATTGTAATTATTCATTGTAAACCATGGGGAAAGAATAAAAAAATATAAATTAAATCTGAATTTTCTAAAGGTAGGTCGGCCCTAGTCAAACTAGCAAGTAGGCCCCAGTAATTTTCCTAGTAAAAAATTAGGATAAATAGGAGGCTCCCCTCCTCATTATTTTACACATTTTACAGCTATGCAGCTCAACAGAAAAGGTGTTCTCCAGTATTCTAGGAGAGTGTTTATAGGGTTATATATATGAGAGACATTTTCTCTCTCTCTCTCTCTTCTTCTCCTTGTTCTCAAAATATCATCATCTATATATTAATGTTTGTTAGGTTTTCCCCGATTGGATTTCCCAAGAGGAAAACACTTGTGTTATTGTTTTGTGTTTTGTGCTTTGTTATTTTTCTAGTGATCCTATTGATTAATTTAAATTGATGTGTATTGTATTATGAAATTCTAACACCTCTAAGCCCCACCGCTCTCTCTCTCCCTAAACCCCTAGTCCTCCCAACCCCCTCTCAGCTCTTTTTCCTAAGGTAAATTTGATATTATTAAATATCATGCTATCATTTTAACTCTAAATATTGCATGCATGTTTAAAAAAAAATTCATGCAAATGTTTTGCATAGTAAAATTGTGCACACATTTTTTATGACAACATTTTTTTAGGCAGGAATAAGAAATTTGAATTTAAACTAAATGTGTTCACATTCCTAACTAGCTAAATTGTGTTAGATTTTTATCAGTTTGACAGTATTATCTTAGGATTTTATCCGAGAGAATAACATGCATAGTAATAAATCACAAGAGACAATAGACACAAATATTTTCCTTAGATAATCCATAAAAGAGAAAACCCCGCAACTTACTCAGAGATAGAATAAGAACCAATAGCAACAGTAAAACCCAAAGATAGTAAGATGATCTCCGACAGCTGTTCTCTCTCTTATCCTAGATCCTTCTTTCTTAGTCATGCGCTACAACTGAGTGTGAGTGACTGTGTGATAAATAGAGATGCTCACTCTCTATTTATACTAATTCCCAACCCGACAATAACTTAGTAGAGACGACTTCTCTAGGAGAGTCTAATAACCTTAGTGCCCCGAAACTGCGGCGACTTTAACCATTTAACAATAAGGAGGGCTACCCTCTATGACTTTACATGAATTGTTTACATTATTTATTCTCCCGATAGGAACATCGGGGTATGACATGACTTAATTAAATTACAGATACTTCATGATAGGAACATCTAGGAACATTACATAATATATAAAAGTGAATACATTCTGAAGTTACAAATACATCAACACTCCCTCTTAAATAGGAAGGTATTATCTTGACACAATTCATCAGCACAAGTCTTCTTCTATGGACCAAGTCTGGATCATCACTAGATCATCATTGAAACTGGATCATCACTAGATCATCATCAAATCTGGATCATCACTGGATCATCATCAAAGCTAGAACATCACTGTATCATCATCAAAGTTGGATCATCACTGGATCATCATCAAAGTTGGATCATCACTTGATCATCATCATCATTGTTACAACTGATTTTACCACACATGGTGGATTACACCTTTATGGCTTCCCCTATCCCTATGCAGACTCTTTAGACTCCATGGACCATTTTTGCACCTTTGATGTTTCCAAGATCATCCCTAAAAACATGCAATAATTACCATACACGACTTTTAATCCCTTTCTTGCATATATACACTGATTTGACGCATAAACCCGCTTACATCGAGATGTGTGCAAAAGGCCAAATAATTTTGGATTTTTCCTTGATGTGGATCCAATTCACTTGTCTTTTGGCCTTCCGAATGCCTTGATATTGCTTGAATTTGACCTTCCATTACCCCATTGAAGAGATATATAAGGAACCCTTTGGATGCATTGAACGAGGAATTGAAGAGCAAGAAAGCTATAGTCCATTGTTGTTGGAGCTTATACTTGAGTCTGTATCCCTTTGTACCTTGGAGCACTTTGTGTTCTTCCAAAGATTTCCTTTTTCTTGTGAGCTTGCTATCGAGAGATGGAGGATTGAAGTGGTGGAGGCCCAAGTGGGGGACTCAGTTTCTTCGATTCATAGACGTGTCGACAGAGGTTGTCACTATTGTAATATATGTTTTATATCAATAGAAATATATTTTCCTCTCCAATAATGTGTATTTAAATTAGTATTTGATCCATCGATGCTTTTAAATGCTTATATTTTATTGATTATATATTCTAGAGTAGGTCAAACACAATTATATATAGCATGCTTATCTTGTTTGTTGAATGTTGAGGAAGCAAATTGCTAATACAAGCGAGAGTGGAAAAGCTCAATGGGGATCTACATCAACCGTCTAGAACAATGTACAAATCAAGATCCTTTAATGTTATATTTTTGGTTTCTCTTGCATATAGGGAAGGATTGATTTCTGGAGCTAATCTATCTATTGTGGTACCCCAAGCCATAGGAATTTCTCTCTGTAATAGAATTGGCAACTCCACTCAGGACATCTTATGGAGTTTATAATGGGACATCTTATGGAGCTTCTCATGGACAATATTATGGACCACATTATGGACAGAGTTATTCACCTTATTGGTACGGGTATAAACAACCTGCTTACTCCCTGAACTATGGCTTTGTAGCTCCAAATAGTCAAGGTACACCACATTATGGTGCTTCCATGTCAACCTACATGGGTCAAACGGGAGGAGGATACTATGGCCATTTCCATGGTGGTTACGGTAATCAGTCTTATGTGAACCAAAAATATCAGGGAGCATGGCATCGGCCTGCTCAGCCTAGGCTCCCTTTCCTCACAACTTTAAATTTACCTGACTTGTCAAGACTAATGAACGATCTGATATCTCATGATCTGGCTTGACTGGCTGTCCCTACCAAGATTCCCTTGGACATTCCCAAATTCGAGGGAAAACCAAGAGAAGATCCTAGTGAACATGTTACTACATTTCACCTTTGGTGCTCTTCTAATTCCTTACATGATGATTCAATCTGTTTAAGGTTGTTTCAATGCACCCTCACTGGGCCTGCAGTGAAATGGTACATAGAGTTACCTAGGGGGGCATTTGTTTTGTTCAATGACCTACCTATGACTTTTCTTAATCACTTCCAGCTACCAGTATGTTACAACGTTGGTACAGAATTCTTATCAACATTTCAACAAGACAAAGCCACACATATCTCTGACCATATCCAAAAGTGCCATATACGGAAGAGATTGATTAAAGCCTTCATACCATTAGAGTTTCTCCTCGAACGGTTCCTTAAATCGTTACTAACTTATATAGAGAAGGATGTTTCTACGTCTAGAGTTCAGAACAAGGAACAAGCCATTTTTAGGGTGTAGGAATTGGATTTGATTTATGCTCAATATGGATTGTTATATGATATCATTTCTAATGCTCCACATTCTATATTAGACCCTAAGTTCAAACTTGGACGACATGGCGATGGCATTGTTGGTTGTACAAGTCCCAAACTTGTGGATTCGGTTGTGCAACAGGTGAGTCAATTGTCTATCAACCAATCTACCTTACGACAAGCCATGGATTTGTTTTAACCCACCCAAACAGAAAATGTTCTTTCAGTGCAATCATCAGACCAAAAGGGTAACCAGCAACCCAAAAGGACTAAGAAAAACAGTAAAAACAATCATAAGGGTGGGAATAGGAATGAAAATGCCAATTTTAATGACAAGAACACCCACAATTCTAGGGGGGACAAGCAGTATAAAATAAGGTTAAGTTTCCTTGTAAGTTGTGTATGGATGACCACCTCACTCACTTGTGCCCTCGTATGGAAGATGCCTCAAGGTTCATAGAACAAGGCCAAGCTGTGCTGACCAAACCTTTACCCCATAATCAAAACATGAACTCAAGGACCCATGATCATTCTAGTGGAGATCAAGATCCAGTCGGAAGCCAATAGTGGTCATGGTTGCATCAACATGGTGCATGCTACTAAGGCTGTGACTCATGCGAAGGATTATCATTGATCACAACTAGACCTTGGAAAGGAACCTGCTCCACCTAGGAGTCCTTTGCATATTGAAAATCCTAGGGATAAACATGAAGTCACACCTCGCATTCCTAAGGGAGTCCTAAATCATTCAGGACATAGTCCTAATGCCCAAGCCACCCAGAACTATTCAGTTGTCGAGGATTTGGGCCACACTCCTTGTGCGATGTCTACACTTGAAGTACTTTAGAGTTGTCCTTCGTAAAGGTAGGCTTTGATTTCTGCTCTTGGTGTTAATGATGATAACTCTTACCTCATCATCAAATTTGAAACTGTGGGACTATAGCCTCGCTTGAATTACTATGTGTCCCTATTGATTCATGTAGAATGTCTTAACATGACCATCAAACACACTATGATTGATGAAGGAACTACTGCTTCCATGATGTCTTTTTCATGTTGGAAGGCTTTGAGTTTCCCCGAGTTGTCTAAATCTGCTACCATGTTGACTGCTTTTGATGGTAGATCGTTTTGGCCACACAGAATTATTCCTTCTCTTAAGGTCTGTTTGGGAGAGAAGACTGTCACAATTGAGGTCGAGGTGGTTGATGCACCCTTTGATTACAATCTATTACTAGGTAGGAATTGGATGTATAGTATGCAAGCCATAGCTTCTTCTCTATTTTTAGTTTTATGATTTCCATTTAATGGGAATATTGTTATGATTGATTAGACATCATTCAAATATCTAATTGTTACTACATCATTGGGAGCTTCTATCCCGATTATCGATCATTCTCAGCCAGCAACTAGGAGTGTTGGTGTTGGCATGTATCCCTCCCTTATGGGAACCTTTGGTTGTCCTGCATTCATTCTTATGATTAGGTCTAGTTCCAGTGGGACTTCATCTTCATTGAGTTCGATGTATTTTTGCACTACCCATATGGAATATCCTTGGATCCTTCCTACACTGAGTCCTTTGAGTAAGCCTATTGAAATGGACATATCATTGCCTATAGCAATGATAACATATCAAGTGAATATTGAATGTGTTGCAGAGCCTAGTCCTTCCTCTTCATGGACGGAAGAGGAGGACCCATATGTGCTTCCTACATGGGAAGTTGAGTCTTCTCACGCACATGATTTCCTTGATAGGGTTTTTCCATCAGATGAAGATATTATTGAGGCCATTTCTGGGGTTGAGACAGCTTGGGAAGAGTTACATCATAGATCTTATTTTCTTCCTGAGCTTGACTGTTTGAAGTGTGAAGACTTTAGGGAGATTCTTAGTGAGAGAATTGGTAGTCTCATGGTTCCATTGAGCTCTCTTGTTCTGATGGCTAATGGAAACATAGTGAATATATTCCCTACCATCCCTATCAATATCTCTCGCGATCCTGGCAATATTGAGAATCTCTATATTGGGGCAGAATGTTCCCATGCTGAGATTCAAGAGTATATCAAGTTGTTCAAAGAGTTTTGTGATATGTTTGCTTGGTCATACTAGGAAAGGGCAGGTATCGACCCTCACATTGTTGAACATGAAATTAAAACTTATCCCAATACTAAGCATGTTTGACAATGCTTGTGTGCAATGAATCCTAGAAAAGCACCTGTGGTTAAGGCTGAGATAGAAAAGTTGTTAAATGTCGATTTTATCTATCCCTTTCCCTTGATGGAGTGGGTATCAAACCTCATTCCAGTTGATAAGAAGTAGGGAGTGATCTATATATGCACCAATTTCCATGACTTGAATCGTGCCTATCCTAAGGATAATTTTTCCACACCATTTATTGATCAAATTTTGGATGAGTGTGTGGGAAGTGAGGTATTTTCCTTTATGGATGGCTTTTCTGGATATAATTAGATCCAGATCAAACTTGAGGACCAACATAAAATTGCATTTATTTGTCCTTGGGGTACCTTTGAATATCAGAAGATTCCTTTTGGCCTTAAAAAATACAGAGCCACATTTCAGCGGGCTATGACCTTGATTTTCCATGATCTGAAATCGATTATTGAAGTCTTTTTGGATGACCTTGCTGCTCATTCTCATCAAAGGATGCATCATTCCTACCATTTGAGATTAGTGTTCAAAAGATGCCACCATTACTTGGTTAGGTTAAATCCTCATAAATTCCTCTTTTGCATGAAGTCTAGTCGCTTGTTAGGGTTCATTGTCTCCAAGGAGGGTATAAGAGTTGATCTCTTAAAGGTTTAGGAAATACTTCAATTGTCTCCCCCGAGAAACATTAGACATCTTCAATGTTTGCAAGGCATGGCAAATTTATTGCAGAGATTCATGGTTAATTTTTCCAATTTGACTAAAGGCTTTATGCATCTTTTGAAGAAGGACACTACCTTTTTCTAGGATGAGAGAGCCTAGGAGTCCTTTTATGCACTTAAATGAGCCTTGTCATCAGCCCCTGTGATTAGTCCACCCAACTATATCCATGAATTTTTGCTTTATGTGGTTGCATCCATGGAGACGATTGGTATGGTTTTGGTTCAGGAGGATGAGGAGCTCCATGAGGATGTCATATATTATTTGAGCTGAAACCTTGTAGATGTGGAGATCCATTATTCCCATGTGTAGAAACTTGCCTTAGCTATCGTTCATGCAGTTCAAAGGTTGAGACACTACATTCTCCTTCACCAGACCTTGGTGGTAGCCCATGTCAATCCATTTTAGTTTGTCCTCACTAGAAGGATGATCAGGGAAAAGTATAATAAGTGGATTTTCATCTTGCAATAATTCGATCTTGAGTTTGTTTTAGCAAAATAAAAAAAATCATTGATTTTTGTGGAGCTTATATTTAATTTCCCAAGCAAGGAGGAAGAGGAAGTTTGTGAAGATACATTTGTCGATAAGCACATTTTCCTTATCTAAACTTTGGATCCATGGTATGGGGATATCATCATATATTTACAAACATTGAAGGTCCCTAATCACCGTTCATGGGATGAACGACGACGGTTACATCACGTATCCAAGAACTACCTTATAGTGGATAACACATTGTATCGTCATGGGGTAGATTCCATTTTACGTCATTGTTTAACTCATGAGGAGGCTGAGATTGTGGTAAATGATTGCCACAGAGGGGTGTGTGGTGGTCATTTATCTAGGCTTTCAACAGCCCAAAAAATCTTGAGAGAGGGTTATTTCTAACCGTCGATCTTTAAAGATTGTGTTAATGTGGTCAAGAAGTGCCACCCTTTCTAGGTGTTTGCATGCAATATGTGCTCACATCCTACCCTGTTACATTCAATTATCACCACCAGTCCCTTCACTAAGTGGGGGATTGATTTCATGGATTGCAACCCACCTTCAGCTGGGGGGCATCATCATATTATAGTGTCTTTTGACTATTTCACAAAATGGGCTGAGGCTATGCCCATGGTTAAATCCGATGGTGAGATAGCCACGCATTTGATATTTAACCGGATTATTACTTGGTTTGGTATTCCGAAGGAGCTTGTCACTGACCATGGTAGGCACTTTCAAAATTGAATGAAGGAAAATTTGGCCTTGAAGTTAGGGTATAAGCATGAGCTTTCCTCTTCTTATTACCCTCAAGAGAATGGATAGGTTGAAGCGGTGAACAAATCACTCAAGTCCATTCTCCAATGAACCATCACACAAATCAATACCAACTGGCATATCATGTTATATCCTACTTTGTGGGATTATAGAACCGTGGTTAAGAATGCCACCGGTTTTTCTCCATATTAGTTTGTACATGGAGTGGAGTCTGTCTTGTCGGTTGAATGCAAAATCCCTTCATTGAAGCCGGCCATAGAGCTTTTACCAGGCACTTCCCCATTGGAGGAACATTTGTTCCACTTAGAGAAGCTTGATGAGAAGTGCTTAGATGCCTTAGTGGCTCTAGAAGTAAATAACCATTGCGTTAAGGTCCAATATGATAAATACGTCTTTCCAAGGAAGTTTAGTGAAGGATATTTGGTCCTTTTGTGGGATCAAGCTAAAGAACCCTTTGGGGCAGGAAATTTTAATCCCATGTGGCATGGTCCTTACGTTGTTAAACGTGTGTTAGAGAAGGGAACCTATGAGCTAGTAGATTATGAGGGGACAACCTTGCCGTAGCCTAGAAATGGGCTCTATCTTAAAAAGTAGTATGCATGATCCTCAGCCAGGGATTATTATTGTATATTATTGTACAATATTTTGCATAGTTAGGTTTTACTTATGGTGATTAGGTTTGTTGATTAGCTTTCATTTCTTATGGAAAATGTCAATGGAGTCTTCCATCTATATAGGATTCACTAATGGTGCTAGCCATCACACTCAACACTCAGCCTCTACTACTTGGGTGATTTATACTCCTACAGGTCAAGTATTGTCTTTAGGAGGTGTATGTTTACAGCCCTCTTCAAACAATGTTGCTAAGTATACTACCATTATCGAGCTTCTACAGGATGCCATTTCACATGGTGTTCTCCCTCTTGGGATACATCTTGATTTGCAGTTAATAGTGTCATAGCTTAATGGCTTATATCATGTTAGGGATCCAACATTATTACTAAGATTCTTACATGTGAGATTGTTAGAACAATGATTTGACAACATAACATACATACATGTTCCAAGAATTTATAATCAAGTTGCTGAGTCATATGCTAACTATGTGTTAGATTGGCATTTGTTTCACAGACCATAAGCTCATCACAAACGTACATTTTTAAACATGTAAATAAATAAAATTGATCATCATAAAAGTTTTTCATTAAACATCTAAAATGTGATGTCATAATACAAAAATGGGGCTTTCAAGCCACCAAAATATAATACACAGTAGTACAAAAATGTGTCACTCCCAGGTATCTAAGACTGTGGAGGAGGAGGGAGTTTTTGCTCATGGAAATTCACCACAGCTCTAGCTAGCCGTCGAAATAACCACACCAATGCTCATGGTACACCCACCACCTGACGTTGCATGGCCTCAAGTAAGTCCTTGACTTGTGCCATGGGTACTCTGTGTGTCAGCCATACAAAGTTTGTGTGGATGCTTTGGAGCATCCACACCCATGATGTCATCTCCTTGTCCCCTCCGTCTATGATGAGGGAAATCATCAGGCCGCCGTGGTCCTACATCTACATACATATGATAGGATGCCACTATGTGTCATCATGCAAAAACATGTCTTTTGGTTCCATATATCAAAAAACACAAAAAATTTAATAATTCAAAAAGAATTTAAAAGAGGGTTGGGAATCATTACCAATGTCATCGTATGATGATCTAGGTGGTAGGGGCATTTCAATATCTACCCAAAAATCTATCCTTGCATAGGGGTAATCATCAATGGAAACTATCTGTCGCCACCACCATCAGAAGAAATCAGTTGGGTAGGGGTTAGACACCCTACCTCCACCCAGTCTGCATATTGCATCTGCCCAACGACGTTGGGCCAGATCTTGAACCCCATGAGGATGAACATCAACTCTAGGGCTTAGCCCCAAAACATGCTCGAAGAAGAATGTGCTCATTATACTACCGAAACCGAAGTTTCGTACCCTGTCCATCTTGTAGTCACTGAGTTGTTGCTTCATGTTACTCAACAACGCAGTACTCCAATCATAAAATTTGGGTCTCACACACTCCACTGCATAGAATATCAATGGCTGCGAGGCCTAGTGGAGTGAGGCTATCCCTGCTATCTTCTCAAGTGCCAGCAGTATGGCCTTCAGGCCTAGTACCTGTATGGAGTTTGTTGGGATCTAACTCCCAACCTTCTCTTTGTCTGGAAAATAGTATACAACAATATACTCATCAATGGTAAGGACTCCTTCGGGCCCGCGAGAACATAGGTTCACCACTTATCCCCGTCGGGACAATCGTGTAATGAAGTATATGTCCTCCACCTCTATAGTGAGGGACATCCTGTCAATATGGAAAGCCTCTGAGTCAGGATCCCAGTAGTCTACTAGCATCTGTAGTAGTCTTGGTTTGGCCCTTAAGACACCAAGACACCAAAACTTGTATAGCCCGCATGCATGAAGAGCTTGTTGAGCCATTAGATTGCCCCATACAGCTTCTTCTACGTCCTTGTTTTCTCTCTCCCTCCATTCTAGAACCATCCTACATATTTACATTAATTTTTGGTCAATATTTGTCTTAAAAAACCAAATGCAGCCGCATATGTGACTATTTGCAAAACAACCATGTATGTATCCGACTTTGGGCCATTTTTTGGCGTATAGCCAGCCCTATACGCGGAAAAGTCCTTGATTTCTACGTGGACGGAAGAGACTATCTTAGAATTTCCTAGAAATTTATTTTGACCATGGAAATTGAAAAAAATTACATGCAAATGGAATAGCAGGGCATGGGAAGTTACCTGGAGAAAACGGTGTTGGATTTCACCAGACGAAACTCCTGAAATTCACTTTTAAAGTTTTGAGCTCAATTGGGTAAAAATTTCAAATGATATATAGGTTTTGAATTTTTTTTACTATTTATAGAAAAAATTTCAAATTTTTGAAAAATTTTACCCCCTTTCTATAGTTTTGAACCGTTTCTGACCCTTTTGGACCATTTTTTACTAATATGATGATGTAGGAGACTGTTTTGAGCCTTGTTTCAACCATTGTTTTGACCCGTTCATGTCGATTTTGAGTATTATGTTTAAATTGGCATATAGGTTAGATTTCACCTCCATTTTCATTTTGGATGACCTTATGACCATTTCATTATAACCTTAGGTATGAACCCATTTTATCTTGTCACAGAACCTTCTTGTTGTTTTAGAAGTGACATGATGTGAATGGTAGAGTTTGACCTTACATGGGTGCCCTAGTTAGCTCCTTGTTTGCATTTGGTTCCCGTACCAATAGTTTGTCCTTTAGGGTGTGCGAGTCCATTGTATAGTATCACCATGTCATTTCGTAAGAGCGTCATACTACTCTTGATATTTTTCCTGGCCTGTTTCCTAAGGACCCCCTTATGTCAAGTTGTAATTGCATTATCATGAGCTTTGTCTGTCTCATTGAGCCTTATGCCGGGTTCCCTAACTTTGAGTATCAGCCATATAGCCCGAGCTTGTCTCATGTCTAGCCACCAAGAGCCATTTTGTATATCATTTGTAGTTAGATTCCCTATTTTTATGGGGAGGGGACTTTCCACCGAGTGTCTCTATCCTACATGTGTGTCCTTGCATTGAGCATAGGCATGTTTTGCTGCTTGGAACTAGTTTTTTTGTCCCTTAACACTCATCTCCTCCTAGTCTATAACTATAAAGCACTTTTATTCTTTTTCAATATTTTCAAAATATTTGAAAATTTCCAAAAAAAATAAAAAAACCAAAAATTCAGACAAGAAAATATATTATCGTTGGTAGTAGTCGAGTCATGTCTCCTTCGAAAAGAGTACTGTATATCAAATCCATTGGTTAGGTTGATAGTTTTACTTTAGGAGCTGTACTCATTTCTTTGAGTTTATCTCCACCGACTGTTTAAGCTTCTAGTCCCTATGGAGCCTGAGGGTCAATGCCTCCTATGTTGCAGAGATGTCCCAGTTTTGTTTATCAAGTTTATGCTGCCTACATTCAGTCACCATTCATCTTTATGCTCTTGTTTGAAGGAATTTGAAACCTGAGTCGGCCATTAATTAGTTATCTTGACTTTTCATGTCGACCATTCTTGGTATGGTTGCTCGTTCATGCACATTATGATCACATCCTTCAACATTATACAGCTTTGTTGAGTGCCTCGTGTTGGATGATGGGGAATGCCTTAATTCCCTTCTTCCAGCAGATTTCATCCCATTGACTTCATATAATTTATTCTGGGATAGGAATCTAGAGTCATTTTTTGAGTGCCTTGAGACTTGCAGTCATTAGTGGCAGGTTCTCTCACCATCAACAGTTTTTTGGGAATACATCAATGTCCCCTAATCGATGAATTCTCTCTAGTGTTTTAACTCAGCACATTTATTCACACTTGTTAGTTTTCACTCTAGTACCTTGTTTCCCATTTTCATTATCAGTGGGTGATCTCATGTCTGTTAACGATATACATCAATGATTGGTAATCAGGAAATGGACTACTATATTTGACCTTGACACTTCTGTTCACATAGTAGGACATGTACTTGTAGCGGTTTGTGTAGAATACCTTCAAGAATGGTGGCATCTCATATATGCTAGCTCCTTGATCATGCCAATGTTCATGAAATTTCAGCTCTTGTGACCTCATTCTAGTATATGTTAGATATTTCTAGCCATTATGGAGATCTTGATCCATTATATATCTTCAACCTACATGGATATCATGATCCTGTGTATATCTTCACCATGGATATTTTGAGATATCTATAATGTACATGGCGATGACCACATTTTGTATCATGCCTATTCATGGCCATTGTACTCTTATGTATCTGGGACTACTACATCTACTTCCAGTTATGTGTAGAGTTTTATCACTGTATTGTATTGATTGGAAGGTTGGTTCTTCGATTGGGTTCTTCATCACTCCACTTCTCGAATGGACTTACAATGTATTTCAGCCATCGTATGACCCCTCTGACTTCACACATTAGGGGGCATCTATTACAGCTGATTTTACCACACATGGTGGATCACACCTTTATGGCCTCCCCTGTCCCTATGCAAACTCTTTAGACCCCATGGACCATTTTTTTACCTTCGATGTTTCCAAGATCATCCCTAAAAGCATGCAATAATTTCCATACATGAATTTTAATCCCTTTCTCGCATATATACATGGATTTGACCGTTAAATCCATGTACATCAGGATGTGTGCAAAAAGCCAAATAATTTTGGATTTTTCCTTGATGTGGATTTGACTCAGTTGTCTTTTGGCCTTCCATATGGCGTGAGATTGCTCGGATTCAACCTTCCATTACCCCATTGAAGATCTATATAAGGAACCCTTTGGATACATTGAAGGAGGAGGAATTGAAGAGCAAGAAAACTATAGTCCATTGTTGCCGGAGCTTATACTTGAGTCTACATCCCTTTGTACCTTGGATCACTTTGTGTTCTTCACAAGATTACCTTTTTCTTGTGATATTTCTATCGACATATGGAGGATTGAACTGGTGGAGACCCAAGTGGGGGACTTAGTTTCTTAGATTCACAGACATGCTGACAGAGGATGTCACTATTGCAATCTTTGTTTTATATCAATAGAAATATCTTTTCCTATCCAATAATGTGTATTTAAATGAGTATTTGTTCAATGGATTCTTTTAAATTCTTATATGTTATTGATTATATATTCTAGAGTAGGTCTAAATCAGTTATATATAGCATGCTTATCTTGTTTATTGAATATTGAGGAAGAAAATTGCTAATACAAACGAGAGTGGAAAAGCTCAACGAGGATCTACATCAACTATCAGAAACAAGGTTTGAATCAAGATCCTTTAATGTTAGATGTTTGGTTTCTCTTGCATATAGGGAAGGATTGATTTCTGGAGTTAATATGTCTGTTGTGGTACCCCAAGCCATAGGAATTTCTCTCTATAACAATCATCACTGATTCCGCTATCTCAATCAACTCGTGCTATCTCTTAATTATTCTCATCATAGGAATTTATACAGAACCATCCCTTTTTCATGTTGGTTGTAGGCCTATCCTACACGTAGGTATTCATCTTCTTCAACACTTATATCTTACCCAATCAAAAAGGCCCACCAAGCACTTACATACGACCATGAGAGGAACACATCCTCCATCATGTCAAAAAGGCATACCCAGCACTTACATATGACAATGGGAGGAACATATCCACCAGCATGTCAGAAAGGCCCAGCACTCACATCCATTGGCATGATAGGACACACCATTTATCATCTAAGGAAAGGCTTAGCACTTACATCTACTGGAATATCAAGACACACCATCTAATATCCAATGAAAGGAACAACACTTACATATACTGGCATATCAGTACACACCATCTACTATTCAAAGAAATGCACAACACTTATATCTGACCTAGACAAAAAGGCTCAACACTTATATCTGATCCAGTCATAAAGGCTTAGCACTTACATCCTCTAGCATAGTAGGACACACAATCTACTATCCAAGGAAGGGCTCAACACTTATATCTACTGGCATGGTAGGAAACACCATCTACCATCTAGAGAAAGGTTCTGCACTTACATCTTTCAGCATGATATGACACACCATCTATCATCCAAGGAAAGGATCTACACTTATATCCGACCATGGAAGGACCCGCCTACCACCATGTCAGAAGAGATTTGCACTTGCATATGACCCAGTCAGAAAGGATCTACACTTATATTTGATCATGTGGGATCTAATCCCACATTCATATCAGAATGGCTCTACACTTATATCTGATCATGTAGGAGCCAATCCCATAATCATATCAGAATGGCTATGCACTTATATCTGATCATGTGGGAGCCAATCCCACAGTCATATCAGAATGGATTTGCACTTATATCTAAAGGGATCATGGACTCATCACTTCCCCTTGGAAGGAACCTTGATCTGGAGAACACCAAGCTTCTCCCTAAAGTACTCAAACTTCACTCTATCTAATGGCTTGTTCAACACATAAGATGTTTGCTCATCCATCGCAACATATGGGAGATTCATTGCTCCTCTCTGCACCATATCCCTCATATAGTGATATTTGATCTTGATCTCTTTGACTTGTCATGGAACATTGGGTTCTCTGAAAAATCCACACAACTCTAGTTGTTGCAATATATACAAGTAGCATCCAGCTGAAGACCAAATAAATCAGATAGTAGCTTCCTCAACCACACTACCTCACAACTAGCCGAACAAGCTACTACATACTCTACTTCGGTTGTACTCAGTGCCACACATGGTTGATTTTTGCTAAACCAAGAGATCACACCTTATCCCATACTGAAGCAGCACCTTGAATTTCTCTTCCTATCAATGGCATTGCCTGCCCAATCTAAATCAACATAACCTTCTAGGTTAATATTTTTATCCACCTTATACTTGAGTCCATAATCAATTGTACCCTTTGGGTACCTCATAATATGATTTACAGCAATTAGGTGAACATGTCTTGGATCTGTCAGGAACTGGCTCAATGTGCTCATAGGAAAGCAAATATCTGGTCTCGTATTCATTAGGTACATCAAGAACCCAATCATCACATGATACATCATAGCATCAACCATATCTGATGAAGCATCACTCAATAGCTTCAGGTTTGATGCCATAGGTGTGGTCATGGCCTTGCAGTCCATAATCCCAAACCTCTTCAAGATATCTACTGCATATTTCACTTGTCCTAGGGAGATTCGATCTGCATTTTTCCACACCTCCATGCCTAGAACGTAGTGCATCATACCCAAGTCCTTCATCTCAAACTCAACAACAAGCTTCCTCTTTGTATAAGAAATCAACCCATCCACACCTGTTGCAAACAGATTATCTACATACAGTAGAAGTATCACTGGTTTCCCTTCTTCAACCTTGTATTAAAGGTTGGAATCAAATTTACTCTTGGTAAATCCCAAACTAGATAGGAATCTATCATTTCTAGCATACCATTTCATGGGTTCTTGTTTCAAACCATAAAGGGATTTCTTCGATTTACACACATGAGTAGTCTTGCCATGTGTCTCAAAACCAAGTGGCTGCTCCACATACACTTCCTCTTGTACTACACCATTCAAGAAAGCAGTCTTGACATCCATCTAGTGTAATGTCCCCGGTTTTGACCCCGTTTGCATGATGTATATATTGTAATTAATCGTGGTGAGGAGCTCGAGGCAAAAGCCCCACCATCGATTTGGTTGTGTGTGTGTTTCGGCAATGGGATAGTTGCCGATGGTTTATTGTGCCATTTGGCACATTATAATTCGGCATCATGTAAATATGCACATCAAATAAAATAAACCACAACCAGCTACAACAGTGCAACGTTGAATGAAAAGGGCATGGTTCCAAAGGATAAGGGTGGGGGATGTCAAACCTTGGTTTATGGGGGAAAAACCCATGTTTCACCACCTTTGTTGTTGTCACCTTTTGTCTCACCCAACCTTGTAAACCTCTTTAATGCTTCAGCTGGTGGTTGAGGAGTTATAGCTGAGTGGTTGAGGGCATTAATTGCTGGAGGAATCGTGGGTAAGGAGGCAAGCAACTCCATCTTCCCCACGATTCCATTCTCGTCTGTCTGTTCGTCCTCCTCATGAGGAGCAGAGGTCTGCTCATCTCCTCATGCAGAGGTTTGTTCGTTATCCCGATGGCCTGTTGATTCACGTGTAGAGGTGAGGCTATTTCCCCTCATGCGCAAGCTGGAATCCTCACGCAGAAATCGGGTATGTTTTTCCCGTGTATTTTACTAATGGGTTCAAGCTTTTCCTCATGCATAGATCGTTGAGGTCAATTTCCCATGTGAGAGCCATGCTCACTGTCTTTGTTTTGGGGCTGTTGTCTTCCCCACATTTTTGATTGGCTATGGTGTCCAATTACGTTTGGGCCGCTATGCATTCGGATTGAGTCATTTTCTACAGTGGTCCACGTCTGAATTTTCCCTACTGTTTGGGGCTGTGTATAGCTGCCATCGCTAGCATTGTGAGTTGTGGCTGTTGATTGCCACAGTCGTTGGCTGAGTCTCCCATGGTTATGCTGGGAGTGTTGTTTCCTGTTCACTATGGGCTATGAATTGTTGCCATTATTCACTGGTTGATTGGGCTGCGGTTGTTTCCCTAGTTTGGGGTGTTGTTACTGAGTTGTTTTGGCCACGTTAGGGCCAAGAACAACTCCATGTTGCCCGTTGGACTTGAGCTGTGTTCATCTGCAGTTTGGGGCTGTCCCTGGTTGTTTTTCTTCTTCACAGAGCTATGAAGGGATTGTTTGGCTGCTGGTATGCAGTGGTTGAACCTTGGACTATGCTGGCTTGGCCGATCTGTTGATGGCCTGATAAACCCAGCAGTGTTGGTTTGGCTGTTTTGTGTCCCCTTGGCCATGTGCAAGCCTGCAACTTACCCTTATTCTGGAGGAATCATGCCCAGCTCAGGGTTGGCAGCATTGCTGAGAGATCAATGAGCAAGCTGGCCTATGGTTGGGTGGAACGTTGAAGCGACGTAGCTGGTTGCGGGATTCTTCACTAAAAGATAAGCCTGTTGTCTATATTTCATCTCTGCAATTATATATTGATGTCAATTGATTAATTATGATGAACATGTTTATGCTGGAAATGTATGTGTGTTTCTTCTGCTGTATGATTGAGGAATCAGGAATTTGTGTATGCTTAGGAATCTTAATATGCATCCTGTAAGTTTAATTCTAGCATTGATTTATCCCTGTTTATGTTCATGGGGCAGTTTGCACGGTCGTGTTTGATGTGTTGGTCGTGTCCTCTTCTCTGGTTTGAGGGACGGGGACGTGACATCTAGTGTATCATCCATTTCATTACTGCAGCCATAGCCGGTACTGATCTGATGAAAGTATATCTGGCTACAGGCACAAAAGTCTCTTCATAATCTATTCCTTCTTTCTGGGAGAAGCCACAAGCCACAAATCTTTCTTTATATTTCTCTATTCTTCCATCTACGGCATGCTTGATCTTATAGATCCACTTGGAAGTCACAACAAAATTCCCCTCTGGTCTAGGGAAAATATCCAAAACATCATTCTTCATGATCGACTGATATTCCTCGATCATAGCATCCTTCCATTCTTTATTTTCTGCCTCTTATTCATAGTTGGAAGGTTCTTTATCGATGATGTCACATAATAGGGCTACATAAACAAAGTAGGACCTTGTTCTTTTCCTCTCTCTATGCATTTCTTTTGGAGCCCCATATATTTTTGCACCTTGGATAGCCTCTCATACCCATGTAGGTTTCCTCTTGTGAGGATTATTCTCTTGGGGTGGATCTACAGGTTCCTGAGATTCTTCTATTTCTCGATCTTAATTTTGATTTGCATCATTCATTGTTGTATCTTGAATTCTGGGTACTTATTTTTGTTCAGAGTCTTGAATTGGTCTCTTTCTAGATTTGTTGTAAGCTAAGTATTCGTTGAATGTTACATCTCTACTAATGTCAATCTTCTTGAATCCTGGGAAGTCTCTAAGATTTTGAGCTTTCAGTATATCCCACAAATATACCCTTCTTTCCAGAGGGATATAAATTTGTCCTCTTTTATTTTGGAATGTGTATGTATACTGGAAATCTGAATATTATTAGATGGCTGACCTCTAGTTTCTTACCAGAAAATACTTCTTCATATGTCTTGTTATCGAGTACTCTGTGCGGAGTACAATTCTATACATTCACCGCTATCCTGGCATCATCTGCCCATAGATGCATGGGAATATCTTGATCATGAAGCATTTCCCTTGCAACTTCCATGATCATTCTATTCTTCCTTTTCTGCAACCCCATTCTTTTGTGGATTAGATGGAGTGGTCAACTCCCTCTTAATCCCTGAATCTCTACATAACTCTTTGAATTTATTTGATATGAATTCTCCACCATTATCTAATCAAAATTTTTTGATCTTCTTTTCTGTGTGGTTCTCGATCAAGGATTTGAATTCCTTGAACTTGCTAAATACTTCATCTTTTTTCTTCAAGAAGTATATCCATGTCTTCCTAGAAAAATCATCAATGAAAGATACATAATATACATACCCTCTGAATGAACTGGATGAAATCATAATGCATATATCGGAGTGGATGATTTCCAATATCCCTTTTTCCTTGCTCTTGCTACTTGGAAATGTCTTCGTTTGCTCTTTCCTTCGACACTTCCTTTTCAGATACTGTTATGTTTTTCCTGTATTTATGGAAGAGCTTCAACAACTTTGCTTACAAGTGGTAGCGCTCTATAGTGCACATTTGCAATCCTTCTATGCCAAAGTTCATTTGGCTCCACTGAGTCATGAACCAAAGCTTTTTTCGGTTGGCCCTTCATTTTGTATATCCCTCCTTCTTGTTCCCCATTCACTACTGCATCATCTATAGTCTTTCTCTTTGGTCACATAAGAACTTGGCCATCTATAAATGAAACCATTATTCCTTTTGCATCTAATGTGGATATGGAGAGGATATTCTTCATTAGTTCTGGTACAAACAAGACATCCTTCATTTTCATGGACTTTCCAGATTCTAGCTTATAGGAGGATTCACTACTACCTTTTATTGGATACTGGTAGTCATACCCAAGTTTCACTTTCTGAGGTGACTCATGTTCAGATAGTTTCACAAATGATTGTTTGAATCCCATCATATGTTTGGAAGCCCCATTGTCTATAATCCAATCATTGCTTCCATGTGTGATAGTTCCCATGAGAGCGGAAATCAGAACATATTCTTCGTCACTTGAAGAATCATCACTTTCCTGTTTGATTCTCTTTGTGGAAGGTTCATCATTCTCTGCAACATGAGCATGATTTCTTATCTTGTTTCCATTATTCTTGTGAGAGCAATTTTTGTTCCTAGGACAATCTCTGGCATAGTGTCCTCTCTCATCACAAGTAAAACAACTCAGTTTAGATAAATCTCTATTAGATTTTTGTTGAGTTACCTTTCTTGTGAGAATGCTTAACTTTGGAGTGATGATAGTCCCTTTTTATTTTCTTGGAGTGTACTGTGAGAGCTTTATCTTGACTTCCCATCTTCTCTTCTCGGGTTACTATTCGAGCTTCTTCTTGTGAGAATTCCTCCCACAGTATACTGAAGTTGACTAGCTTTCTTCTAGAACAAATCCTTTGAATGAAGGATTCCCATGACCTAGGGAGACCATTCAATGTATTCATCACAATCTCTGCATTCTCCACTTCTTCATCCACTGCTTTAAGTTATTCTTTGATCTGAAATACCCTTGTAAAGTATGATTGTATGATCTCCGCATTCTGGATCTTCACATTCTCTAATTGGTTCTTCAAAGTCATTTTCTGGTTTATGTTCGTCCCTTCAAATAGCTTCGTCAGGGCATCAAACATTCCCTTAGGTGTCTTTAGGGAGGACACCTGTGGTATGAGGTGATCCTTAATTGAATCAGAAATAATCCTCTTAGCCATGACCAATTTATTTTTGGGTAAGGCCTTATCCTCATCTCCCTCTGGAACTGGAACCTCTTCACTGATGTAAGAGTCCAACTCATTTTCTTCCGAGACCAGGGAGATCCTACACTTCCAAGCTTGGAATTTATCAGCTCCCTCAAGCTTTTCATCAAGCTTGGTGTGATGAGACATCTTAACACAGAACCTCAAAATACAAAAGATTTAGATCTTACCAATTTGAGAAGCTGAAAACTAGACCTGGAGCCGATCCTTTGCAGTGTTGGTTTTCTGGTTCTAGTGAAAATTAGGGTTTGAATTTCCCAAAGTTATACCCAACCAAAAAACCTAAATATTCTCTCTAAAATTTGATTTGAGCAAGAGATAAATCCTATCCTGGGCTCACTCAAAAATTCCTCTTCAATGAAAAGCACTAATTTCCTAATGCAGTGGTGGGTCAAAAATTGAAAATGCTTAGAATCAGATTTTGCTTTTGATAGAAAGATGCGCCCTTCAATGGAGGTTCATAATAGCCTCCTTTTTCTGATGGATTGTGGAGAGAGATGAAAAAATTAAGAATCCCTAGCTTCCGTAGCTGCACAGTGTCTTCTTCTCAGGTCAGCTCTGATACCATGTTATATTTTTATCAATTTGACAGTATTATCTTAGGATCTTCTTTGAGAGAATAACATGCAAAAGAATCAATCACAAGAGACAATAGACACAAAGATTTTCCTTGGGGAAACCATAAAGGAGAAAAACCTACAACTTCCATAGAGATAGAATAAGCACCAATAGCAGCAGTAAAACCCAAAGACAGTAAGATGATCTTCGACAGTTGTTCTCTCTCTTATCACAACTCCTTCTCTCTCACTCGTGTGCTACAACTAAGTGTGAATGACTATGTGATAAATAGAGAGGCTCACTCTCTATTTATTCTAATTCTCGACTTGACAATAACTTACCATGGCCAACTTCTCTAGGAGAGTCTAATAACCCTAGTGCTCCGAAATTGTGGGGACTTTAACCATTGAACAATGAGGGTTACCCTCTATGAATTTACATGACTTGTTTACATTATTGATTCTTCTGATAGGAACATTGAGGTATGACATGACTCAATTACATTACAGATACTTCCTGATAGGAACATCGAGGTACAATACATAAGATATACAAGTGAATACATTCCCAAGTTATAACTACATCAACAAATTTATCATCCTGGTGTGTTCATGTTTCATGCATCTTCCTATGTGTTTTATTGAGAGTTAGATTCAATTAACTGAACATGTGATACGGAATATTGTAAACCATAGATGATTCATAATTTCATACATTTTCTCAATATGCTTGTGTTTTACAACTTATTTCAATATGCTCTACACAACCATTTTTATGAAATTTTAGAAATAGATTGCAGTTTTTCTACATATTCCAACTATGTAATATATATATATATATATATATATATATATATGTATATATGTATATATGTATATATGTATATATGTATATGTATATGTATATGTATATGTATATGTATATATATATGTATATATATGTATATGTATATGTATATATATATATATATATGTATATATATATACATATATATGTATATATATATACATATATATGTATATATATATATATATACACACACATGTATATATACATATGTATATGTAGATATATATGTAT
>LPNX011092425.1:529433-553494 GCA_001517045.1 Pseudotsuga menziesii | reverse complement strand
TGTATATGTATATGTATGCTGCACTACTAGACACTAACCTCTACATTCTATAGAAAATCCATTTCATGATCATTTCCTCAAGAAATTTAAATGTGGGACACACACTTGATGTATTTTTTTTTGAACGTTTGATCACTTGCATGATTAAAAAAAATTACTAACTTTATTTTGGAAAAACACTATTGCACTAGTACTATTTGTTCTCTTTATGTATACAAATTTTTGTAGGATGAATCCATCATTTCAGAACAAAAAGGATGATCCCACAAATACATATAGCTTATAATTTTCCAAAGAAAAAATTTAATTGTTAGAAAATATCAAACTTAAACTTTTTGTTTGTTAGAAATGCACGGCACTGTGGGCTAGTTCCTTTCAACCATTGGCTAAGAAACCAAAACCTAGGGGATTATAAGATATAAAAAAACACATGAGGATATGGTAAATCCTAATAGAATAGGGTAAAACCTATCCAATTTGGTGTTTAGAGAGAGTTTTTCGAAGGGTGTCGACAGAGTTGAACCTGTGTCGACAAGAATGTGTCAACAGTACTTTGGTTCATTGGACCACATGAAGTGGCAAGGATCCTTGCAAGAAATAATGGTGTATCCACCAAGTATGACCATGTGTTCAATACTTGGGGACCCATTTGGATAAAATATAGATTGATTTTGAAGTTTCTTAATGGATCCTTGACATTGGGTACCAACCCTTGAGACCCTCTTAAATTATGGAGATCCACAAATAAGGATGTGTTTAAGGAGACACCAAAATAAACTATTAGATCATGATGACGTGTATATATAAAGGGAAAAATATTTGATTTCATAATCAATCAACTCTCTCTTTCTATTGTGCATATTTGGAAAAAAAGTATGAAACTTTTGGTAGGAACAATCTTTGGGCATATTTTGTTAGAATAATCAAACCCATAGTTACACTTTGGAGACATTAATTTATCAATTTTGTCCTATTACTAGATTCCTTCCTATGCTAGTTGGAATCCACTTGCACCCAGAAGTAAACAAATGATAAAAATGGATAAAAGAGATATTTAGAAATATCCTATAAAATATTCTAACAACTCTGCTTTTTCCCAAGTTGCTTTTATTTTCAATAGTTTTAAGGGAAAAAAGAAAAGCCAGTCTTGGAGTAATTGCCTTGTTTTTTGCTCAAATCATCCTTATTTTTCTCCATTCGAAAGCATGGATCTGATATATTTCCATCACTTATCATCTGGTACATCTCACTCATCCAATTCGTGAGCATATTGACATATTAGGAAAGTGATTTATTTACCTATAGGGTGTTTTGACTAGTTTAGTAAGCCTTCTTTTTGTCTAATTAGAATAGCATCCTTATGATTTCGAATATATTATGTAATTATAAATTTAGACATCCTATTACTTCATGATGTTGGCTGATGTAAACTTATTCAATATAATTTTGTGAGTGTAATTTTTCTAAATATTGGGATTAATTTACACATGGTATCCAAGCCTTGGTAGTTACATTATCCTCCTTCCAGATTTCTATTATAGGTTCAACATCACTGACTAGGAGTGCATTGTACTAGATGAAGGGCACAATTACGAGGATATGGATCAATCTCAAAGGATCATCTTGACTCCATTCAAAATTTTCAAATGAAAGGTTGAGATGGAGATTTTGTTGAGGAGTAAGAACCTCCTTAGAGTGACCATGGATATTGATGTAGAAACCAATGCAATAGCATAGAAAATTAAATCGCACAATAGGAGGGATGAGGCCTATGGTCTCTTGTGTTTGAGCATTTCAAGAGACCTGCTTTTCCATCTTGATGGATTGACATCACCAAATGAGGTTTGGGAGAATATTGAGACTCTATTTGGAAAGAAATATGAAATAAGGGGAAATCAACTCAATAATGAGCTGATCCCATTGAGTCCTAGTAGATTTGAATCCTTGCAAGTGTAATTTTCAAAGTTTAAGGCCCTTGTTCTGTAGTAAAAATAGTGTGGAATCGAAAAGAAGGATGAGAAAATAGTCTTCGAATTTTTTTCAAATCTTGTCCCTGACTAATATTTGTTTGTTTTGACCTNTGTTCTGTAGTAAAAATAGTGTGGAATCGAAAAGAAGGATGAGAAAATAGTCTTCGAATTTTTTTCAAATCTTGTCCCTGACTAATATTTGTTTGTTTTGCCCTTCCATGCCACTAAATTGACAACACAAGCCTAGCAGATTCCTAATATTTATGAATTCTTTGAATTCCTCACTTAGGATGAAGACAAATTGGTTATCATGGGTACCATCAAACTTTCCAAGGACCAAGATTTGGTTGTTAGAGATTCAAAGTTATATTACAAAGGTAAGAAGAAATCCAATTCAAAGAATCCACCAGAACAAAAGGGATACAAGTCCAAGTCTCAATAGGAGTCCTTGGGATCCAAGAAAAACTTCTAGAAGAAGAAGAATAAAGGTGAAATAAGGAAGTGCACATACTACAGTAATGGTTATCATCCTGAGAGATATTGTATGAAGAAGGAAATTGACATGTTGACTCAACTTCTAGAGAAGAAAAACATCTCCCCTCCCGAATGTGTAAATTATAGGGAAGGATGAACAAATTCAGATGACAAGGAGAGAGTTCATGCCTTGGTTTCCAGTACATCGATATAATATACCTTGAACATTGATTCTGGAGCTTCAAGGAACATGGTTTCTATAGGGAAGAAGTTCTCCTCTCTCGATGAGTCAGAAGGTACAAAAATTGTTTTGGGAGATGACTCTATAACTGGTAGTAAGGGGAAGGGTAGGATTGATCTCGACCATGGTTATTTCAATGATGTTTTGTATGTCCTAGGTCTTTCTTCTAAAATCTTGTCAGTGTATCAGATGACCCACACTTTTTCTCCTAGGAAGGTTGTATTCTCTCTCAATGATGTTGAAATCTTAGAGATTTCAAATGGTAGAGTCATAGGTAAAGGAATTGTGGATCACAGTTTGAAAGTGTACAATTTTTTCCATTCCCTACCCTTCACTAACCCCTCTTATCTTCCTATTCATGCTAATGAAGCAAGAAATATTTGGAATGGGATATTTGGCCATCTAAATTACAAGTATCTTTGAAATTTGACTAACAAAGACATGGTAATAGGATTACCAAAGATAAAATTTTCTAAAAGAGTCTTCCAAGGTTGCATCCTAGGAAAACACCCAAAGCATAAGTATGAGAGAGTCGATCATGAGAGAACCTTTGAACCACTTAAGTTAATCGAAAATGAAATTCCTGGTCCATTCTTTCATATGTCCATGATTCAGGACAAATATTTCCTAACGTTCATATAACAATCAAGGAAATGGAAGAATAGATCAGTCAAGGAAATGGAAACTTGCATAGTGGAGTCAAGAAATTTGCCAAAAAAGTTTTGGGATGAAGATATAAAATGTGCATCTCATATCTAGAACAGGTTTCCTCATAATAAAATTTATGTAATCAGTCCTTTGGAAGCTTGGAGTGGGCATAAGCCAGATGTGACCCATTTCAGGAATTTTGGCTCAAGGGCTTGGGCTAGAATTCCAAATGCAAACATGATGGATTTGAAACCCAAAATTCAAGGGTTCCTATTGGTTCGGTATTATGAAAATTCCAAAGTTTATAGGCTGATCAACTTTAACACTCAAAAATATTTCATCGAAAGGAGTGTTTAGTTTAAAGAAGAGCCTTTCCAGTAGCAGAAATTGGAGAGTTTTCTTCATCACCACCACTACTAAATGTAAGTGAAGAAGCTAATGAGTTTGATGATTATGATATGTATTATAGTTATGATTTAATTACATTTAATAATAGTATTACAATACAAAAATGGGAATAAATTACCATTCATGCAGTTGGGTAACTAGCTGGGAATCCTAGTGACATTAGGAGGACTAGATCTCAATTTGAGAGTGCCCTTTCTGTGAAAGATCCATTATTTGCTAAGAATTTCTATTTGATGGTTAAATGAGACCCTAATACATATCAATATGCATCATATTATCCAATGTGGAAAACATCCATGAAGGAATAATACATCTAGATCCAAAAGAATGACACATGGGGAACTAGTCAATCTCCCCGCAGGGAGAAATCTAGTCAAGTGTAAGTGGGTTTATAAAACCAAATTTTATCTTGATGGTTTACCTTTGAAATATAAGGAAATAATGGTATCTAATTCCTAATAAAAATTTCAATGTATTTATTACAATGAGACCTTTGCACCAATGATAAAGGTCCACTTCATAAGGCTAGCTTTGGCCATTGCAGCTTCAAGGCAATGTGAGGTACATCACATGGATGTGAAGTGTGCCTTTCTACATGGAGATATGAAAGAATATATTTATATGAAAAAACATGGAGGTTTTTTTTCTAATCTATATATTGTGTTCAAATTAACTAAATCATTATATGGGCTAAAGCAAGCCCATAGATCTTGGTATGCCAAGATTGATTGCTTTTCGTTGTCACAGAATTTTGTTCAATTCAAGTATGATCCAAATGTCTATTTGAAGCTGATACATGGTTATTTAATACTTATTTTTTTGTATTTGGATGACCTATTGATGAAATTAATTTCCATGAAATATATTTCCTCCTTGAAGGATGTGCTGAACCATGCCTTCTCCGTGACAGATTTGGTGTTGTTGAGTCAATTCTTGGGACTCGAAATTTCTCATAATCCCATGGGATCAAGGTACATCAGTCAAAGTCTGCTTAAAATATTCACAACAAGTTAATAATGAAGGATTTCAATCCAATCAAGTCTCCATTCCTTTCTAGGGTTAAGCTTGAATAAGCAAGTTCTACTCCATTGGTAAATAATACACTGTACAGGCAGTTGATTGGGTGTTTTAATTATTTGACTGATACTCAACATGATATATATTATGAAGTGAGTGTGGCTTCTATAAAAATGGATCATCCTCATGAAATCCATTGGAGGGAATTCAATAGAATCCTAAACTTTGTTCAAGGAACAAGAACTCGTGGGATTTTCTATGCAACAAAATATGACTTAGAGTTAGTTGGATTTACTAATAGTGATTGGGAAGTTGATAACAATGATATAAAGTATAATTCAGGATTTATGTTTATTCTTGAATATAGACCAATCATATGGTCAAGTAAAAAGTAGAGTGTCGTTGAACTCTCATCTATAGAGGCCGAGTATAGAGGATTTGCGAATGAAGCTACTCAATGTGTGTGGTTGCAGGGAATAATTGGAGAGTATGGGATAGAATCAGAACTTCCATTGTCATATATTGTGACAATCAAACAACCATTCAAATATCCATTGTTCTAGTTCATAGACATTGAGCCAAACACATTAAGATCCATATGAATTATATTAGGGGTCTTGTGCATGACGCATTAGAGAAAATTTCAACTCAAAATGGGCCTTTCAACCCTAACTCAAATTCCATGTCATCATGTGTTAGCCAATGAAATTGATTTAAATTTGAAATATCGCATAGGTATTAAACATTTTTTTAATTTAAATTTGGGGATAGGTATCATAAAAAAATACTTTTTTTGTTTGTATTTTCGACATATCTCCTTGTTTTTTTACTCAAAAATACATCAGGTGAGCTTGTTGGATGCTGAATTAAATTTCGCATCCAACGAATACCCACTTTGCATACTTTTGACAGACTCCTCTACCCCAAAAACAAGAAATACCTAAAAAAACATGATGATGATGTCACTATAATTTTTTTTAGGTATTTCATTTTTTGGGGGTAGAGGGGTCTGTCAAAAGTATGCCGAGTGGGTACTCGTGAGCTCTTCTGATCGAAATTTTAGTAAAACATAGGGAGATATGTTGAAAATACAAACAAAAAAAGTAATTATTTTTTTATCTTCCTCCAAAATTAATAAATATTATTTTATTACTTTAACTATTACTTAATTATTTTCCTTAGGAGGCCCATTTTGAGTTGAAATTTCCTCTAATGGTACCATTGCTCTACTCTACTGCGCATCTTTAGAGCAAGTGGCAGACATATTCACCAATGTGTTTTCTGAGAATACCTTCAGTAATATCAAATAACTATTAGGTATTTCTGATCATGTGATGAAGAATTATTGATAGCAATATTTCCAAAAAATTTGTTCATGTCCATGTTCAAGGGAGGATTTTCCCATTGGGTTTTGGCTCTTTCCTTCATTGTATGAACAAGCAGTATGTAAAGGGTATTGGAGACATTTACCCACCATGCATAATTAGTTTGGCGAATTTGTCCTTGTTAAACCACTATAATAAGTTTTATTGACTTAATTGACATCAAAGGAGCACTATATGACATCAACATGAGCACATCCACACCTACCTTCAGTTAAGGAGGCCAACTAAGCCTTCTCCTTCATTTGGGGAGGATAACTGGAGCACTCCAGGAGTGATTTGAGTGTCATAAATGCACCTAATTTCTAAGTGATGGTTACAATCAGTTAAGTTGAGTGGTGAAGGTGCCTCCATTCATTTTATTGATTATTTTAATAATATTTAATGAACTGGAGTCAACAAGTCTGCCTCCAACCACCTCTAATGGCCAGTTTGACTTTAGTTAACCTCATCGGGGTTCATTGGAGTTAATGATATGCTACCACTTGTTGGTTGGCATGCAGTGACATGTGTATGAGCTACTTTTAGTTAGACTCAATCATTCATTGCACTCCAACTTCATTTAGTACTCAATTGAGTTAATTGGGACTTGATCAGTTGGTTAACTAGTGTGTTTACTGTGGCTTATAGTCAATTAAGCTACACCCACTCATTCAATTCGAATGACCTCCTTGGGAATTAAAATTGTCTTAGAATTCACGCACCTTGCATGATCATTGTATTGTATTATTCATTATTCATTAATTATATAGAGATGCTACTCCCATTTCAACACCATTTTGCCAATTTTATGCATATTTGTTTGTATTCTTTGTGAGACTATGTTTTCAGTTCCTAGACCACTGTGAAAAATTAATATGGTATCAGAGTTCATGGTGGGATGAAGCTCAGATCTATCAAAAACAATTTTTTTGACGGAGCTTGCATGAAAAATTGAGCAAAATCTCAAAATTCTAGCACTGCACCAAAAGCCAAGGCTTACCACTTAATACCCCAAGTAAAGGCATTGTTGATCAAGCTTTCTTGATGAACTATGTTGGGTGTGATGAAAGCCTAAAATGTGTAGTATTTCTAACCTTATGGTGCCCCTTTTGTTGTGATTTACAGGTTTTAAAAGGTGAAAGCATTCACTCCAGTAGTTTGAAATGGCATATTCAGTAGAAATCTTGACTCCATTCAATTCCCATTCATGGAAAGGAGATATGGAGATCCAGCTACATGCCAGAGGACTCTATAGGGTCATTATGGACACTAAATAAGAGCCTACTTATGTGACAGACAAAGCTATATTCTTGAACAATAAAGATGAAGCATTCTGATTCTTGTGCCTCTATGTTTCCCTAGATCTTATTTTCCATATCTCAGGATTGAAGACTCCAAAGGAAATTTGGGACAAATTGGAAACCCTATATGGAAAATAGGATGATTAGAGATTATACCAGCTTGAAAATGATTTGATGTCTCTCCATCCTTCCAATTTCGAGACCTTAAATGATTTTTTCACAAAGTTCAAGGACATTGTCTTACTAGTGAAGCAATGTATGGTGGAGAAGGAGGATGATTAGCTCATCGTCACCATACTATCCAAACTTGGAGCTGATTATTTGGTGTTTGTCTCTACATTCTATGTGGGGAATATCACAACCCCTGGATGGAAGATGCCTTCACTCAATGCCTTCATTCAGTCCCTAACAAGTGAACATGATAAGCTTGTCCAGATGGGGATCATCATATACTCCCATGATCAATCCCTCTATGTCTCTAGGCCCAAATATCTGAAGGATAAGGAAAAGCATTAGAAGAACCCAAAAACCAAATTTGAATATCCTAAGCCTAAATTTGAAAGCCATCAGCATGAAGAGTCTTTTGGCTTGAAGAAGAACAAACTTAAAAGGTCATCATGGAAAGGAAAAATTCAAGTTTTCATACTACAGGAAGGGATTCCACCCTGAACATGCCTACATGAAAAATAAACATGGTGAAGCTACTTCTCTTCTTGAGAAATATCACATCAATCTTCTGGAAAGATTTCGGAGGAGAGATCATCAAGATCGGGAACCACAACATGAAAGAGGTCATTCCCTCATGGAAAGAACTCTTGATATATTTCGGATATTTGAACCACATGATGGATGAAAGAGACTACTTCTCATCTTTGGATACTAGAAAATACATTTCCATCCACATGGGAGATGACTCCACAATCATATCCAAAGGACAAGGTACTGTAGATCTTGAGCATGGTTATTTTTCCAATGTTCTATATGTACCATCTCTTAAATAAAACCTCCTAAGTGTTTATCAAATTACACATATGGTAGTTCCCAAGAGAGTCTCCTTTAGCCCGGATGATGTATAGATCATAAAACTTGCATCCAGAAAACTTGTAGCAAAAGGCCTTGCAAACCATCATGCAAAATCCTACGAGTTCTCCCATTTTGTGGTAGATGCAAAGCCCACCACATTGATGACAAATGGAAATGAAGTTAGTATACTGTAGCATGGGAGGTTCAGTCATATAAACTTCAAATACTGTGCAACAATTACAGAATAATTCTATGGTTGAAGGCCTCCAAGTCATCAAAACTACCACTGGAATTTGCAAGGGTTGTGTTGTTGGAAAGCACCATGAGCATAAGTTCGATCAGGGGAAGGAAAGCCGAGCATCATGCATCTTGGGACTGATACATTATGATATCAAAGGTCCCATGCCTATCACATCCATTAATGGATTAAGGTACATTTTTACTTTCATTGATGACTTTTCCAGATACACATGGGTCTTTTTTATTAAAAAGAAGTCGGAAGTCTTGGAAAAATTTACTAAATTGAAGGCCTTGATTAAGAATGCATCCGGAAAAAAGATCAAGATCTTGATATCTGATAAAAGAAGGGATTATTTCAATAATTAGTTACTGCATATATGTTCCCAAATTGTTATTCATATCTAGCATTCAGTCCTCTACACTCCCCAGCAGAATGGTGTAGCGGAGAGGAAGAATCGGTCTCTCAAGGAATTGACCATCTGTATGTTGGAATCAAAGAAGTTGGATGCAAATTTGTGGGATGAAGCCATGAATGCTACAGAATATATTCATCAAATATTAAAACACTCATCCATGAAAGGGAATACCCCTTTTGAAGCATACTTTGGACACAAGCCAGATGTGTCAAATCTGTGGGTGTTTGGGTCCACTGCATGGGCCCGAATTCTAGTTCATAAAAGGAGGGCTTTGCAACTACAAAGCATAGAATGTATGCTTATTGGATATCCTGATTAATATAAAGGTTTAAATCTGTTGTATATTAGAACAAAACATATCATCATTGAAAGGAGTTTCATGTTCAATAAGCCTCTTCAGGAGGTAGAACTAGTGAAGGAGAAAACTGCTGAATTTCCTTCCTATTCTACTGGATATTTGGATGATGGAATTGGGGGTGATGACCCTTATTTGGATCCTATGATTTCTTATATTAGTAAACAGAAAACATAAAATTCTGAATCATAAACCTGAAGTAAAAAATCATCTCCCAACTTGGGCTAGACAGACACTCTCCTCCGCAGGTGAAAACATTGGAAATCTCGATGATCCAAGGAGAACCCGGTCTGATTTCCAAAGAGCAGGTCTTGCACTCTCATGTCCTGATTATTTTCTATATAAATATTTTTATTTAATGATAATTTCAGATCCTAAGTCTTACTACCATACTTGGAAGGATTCGAGATGTCAAGCTGCCATGGATGAACAGATGAATTCTATTGAGAAAAACACTACTTGGGAGCTAGTTTCTCTTCCTTTAGGGAGGAACTTGGTTCAATGCAAGTGGGTATTCTAGAATAAGGTTTTTTATGATGGAAAAAACTGAAAATATAAGGCAAGGCTTGTAGAAAAAGGTTTCTCCCAGGTCCAAGGTGTGGACTACCATAAGACTTTTTCACTGATTGCAAAAATGGGCTCCATCTGCCTAGTTTTGGCAATTTCTACATCTAAGCACTGGGAAGTGCATCATATCGATGTTAAGTATTCCTTTATACATGAATATATTCATGAGGAGATATAAACATAGCATCCTAAGGGATTCATTTCTGATTCATCTTTGCTTTGCAAACTAAAGAAGTCACTATATGGGTTAAAACGGGCGCCAAGAGAATGGTATTCCAAGATGGATTCCTTCCTTCTCTCACAAAACTTCCAAAGGTGTAAATCATATATGAATGTGTATATACAGAATTATTATGTGAATTTTATTATTATTGTTTTATATGCTGAAAAATTACGGATTATAGGTAGCAAAGTTGCTTCTATTTCAGTCATAAAAACTGCTCTCCACAATGCATTTGAAATGAGCAATTTGGGGCCCTTGAAGCAATTTCTGGGGCTCGAAATTGAGAAAAATATTGATGGGATAATGGTCACTCTATCAAAATACATATTATACCTGTTATTTAATTTTAACATGGCTGAATGTAAGGATGCTCCATTCCCTTTCCTTTCAGGGATCAGCCTTGAAGAAGGAAAAAGCACACCTCCCATGGACTGCACTATTTATCGACAGCTTATTGGTAGCTTGCATTAATTGACTCATTATTGGACTGATATATGTTATTACATGAATTATGTTCCAAGATACATGCATCAGAATCATGATCTTAATTGGAAGGAATCCAAGCGTATATTCCAGTAGATTGAGGGAACCAGGACCTACGACATTTACTATGCTAAAGACTCTGGGGTAGAGTTGGTTACTTACACATATTCCAATTGGGAAGGTGATTCTATTGATCAGAATTCTAGTTCTAGATATGTATTCATGTTTGGTGGTGGCCCCATTTGCTGGTCTAGCAAAATGCAGGCTGCCACAGCATTGTCTTCAGCAGAGGCCGAGTACCGAGGAGGGGTGAATGGTTGCATCCAAGTTGTTTGGTTGCAAGGAATTCTTTGAGAGTTTGATATTGGTAGTACTTTGTTCACTGTCCTTTTTTGTGACAATCAAAGTGCTATTAAGATATTGACAGATCCACTTACCAGGCAGAGGACCAAGCATGTAGATATACACATGCAGTATATCAGGGAATTGGTTCATGACAGGACCATCATTCTGCAATACTGACCTATTGATGAGTAGATTACAGACATCTTCACCAATATATTTTCAAAAAATAATTTCACTTACCTCCGTTCACTATTAGGGGTGAGTTCATCAGGGTGATCAAACTACTTTCATTGTTCAGCTTGAGGGGGGGGGTTTCCCACTAGGTTTTCCCTCTTTCCTAACTTAGATTTGATTTTGAGCATTTTTTGAGTTACATTATTGTGTAGGATGACCCATGGCCTTTGTTTTTGGGACCCGATCATTTCATGCAATTTACTTTTACTCCTCTTGAGTATAGCTTAAGGGGGGGTGTTGGAGTCATTTACCCAACATGCACACTTAATTTGGTTAATTTGGCCTTGTTAAACCACTATCCTAAGTTTAGTTGACTTAATCAGCATCATATGAGCACACTATGACATCAGCATGAGCACATCCATTCCTACCTTCAATCAAGGAGGCCAACTGACCTTTCTTCTTCAATCACAGAGGCTAACTAGAGCACTCCGAGAGTGATTTGAGTGTCATAAATGCACCTAATTGATAATTAATGGTTACATTCAATTAATATGAGTGGCGAAGGAACCTTCATTCATTATATTTATTATTTTATTAATATTTAATGAACTGGATTCAATAGGGGCGCCTCCAACCACCTCTGATGGCCAGTTTGACTTCAGTTAACCTCATCGGGGTTCATTGGAGTTAATGATGTGCTTCCACTTATTGGTCAGCATGCAGTGACATGTTTCTGAGCTAATTCTAGTTATACTTAGTCATTCATTGCACTCTGACTTTAGTTAGGACTCAATTGAGTCAATCAGCACTTGATCAGTTGGTTAACTAGTGTGTTTACTGTGGCTTACAGTTAATTAAGCTACACCCACTCATTCAATTCGAATGACCTCCATGGGAATTCGAATTGTCTTGGAATTCATCCACCTTCCATGATAATTCTATTTTACTATTCATTATTCATTGATTAGACAAAGCCTCTACTCCCATTGCAGCACCATTTTTCCAATTTTATGCATATTTGTCTGTATTCTTTGTGAGACCGTGTTTTCAGTTCCTAGACCAGTGTGACAAATTAATAAAGGGTGACTAAGCCTGTTTCTAGGCCCTATAATATGGTATATTTTTCTAATATTTTACATATATTCAGGCTTAATGGGTTTTTTTTAGAAAAATCAAACCCATGGTTACACTTATGAGACATTAATTTGTCAATTTTGTCTTGTTCCTAGATTCCTTACTATGGTAGTTGGCATCCACTTGCACCCATAAGTAAAAAAATTCTAAAAATGGATAAAGGATCTCTTTAGAAATATCCTAGAAAATATTCTGACAACTCTACAGTCATTCTAGAATAGTTAAAGTGCAGTTCTGGTTTTTCTTTAGTTGATTTTCTTTTCAGTAGTTTTAAGGAAGAAAGGAAAAGCTAGTCTTGGAGTAACTGCCTTGTTTTTTTCCCAACTTATCCTCCTTATTTTTCTCCATAAAAAAGAATTTATCATATATATTTCCATCACTTATCATCTGGTACATCTCACTCAACCTATTCATGAGCATATTGACAGATTAAGAAAGTGATTTATGCACTTATGGGGGATTTTGACTAGTTTAGTAAGCCTTCTTTTTGTCTAATTCAAATAGAATCATTATTATTTTGAATATATGATGTAAATATATATTTGGAAATCCTATTACTTAATGATATTGGATTATGTACACTTCTTCAATAGAACGTTTTTGTTATGCTTCATACTTAGTCTCATTTTTGTGGAATTTTGCATGTTTGACTAGTAAGTTTGTGACTATAATTGTTATATAGCTTGGGATTAATTTACACATCTTTGTGGATTAAGGATATTCACAAAAAATGTTATATACAGTATCATATTTAACACTAAAAATTTTCCACATAGCTCTCTATGGTCCAAAACATAATTATACATCATAGTCACAACATTATTCCCTCCATTTGACCTTCACAATTAAATTCCACCCAAATTTGTCCAAATCATCATTATTCCTTCCCCCATAAATATAGGGAAGTTAGGAAGAAAGGAAAATCTAGTCTTGGAGTAACTGCCTTGTTTTTTTCCCAACTTATCCTCCTTCTTTTTCTCCATAAAAAAGAATTGATCATATATATTTCCATCACTTATCATCTGGTACATCTCACTCAACCAATTTGTGAGCATCTTGATAGATTAGGAAAGTGATTTATGCACTTATGGGGGATTTTGACTAGTTTAGTAAGCCTTCTTTTTGTCTAATTAAAATACCATCATTATTATTTTGAATATATGATGTAAATATATATTTGGACATCCTATGACTTAATGATATTGGATTATGTACACTTCTTCAATAGAACATTTTTGTTACGCTTCATACTTAGTCTCATTTTTGTGGAATTTTGCATGTTTGACTAGTAATTTTGTGACTGTAATTGTTATATAGCTTGGGATTAATTTACACATCTTTGTGGATTAAGGATATTCACAAAAAATGGCATATACAGTATCGTATTTAACACTAAAAATTTTCGACATAGCTCTCTATGGTTCAAAACATAATTATACATCATAGTCCCACCATTATTCCCTCCATTTGATCTTCACAATTAAATTCCACTCAAATTTTTCCAAATCATCATTATTCCTTCCCCCATAAATAAAGGTAAGTTAGGAATGTATTGAAACATAACCCCATTCTCTCCAAAAAGGACCAAAAAACCCTAAAATGAGAATGGGTCAAAGCCCATGGACAAATACCATGCAAAATGAAATACCATGGGTAATTAGCATGAGAAACAATGTCTTGGATCACTTCATAAATACATTATCAAGGTGTCCCCACAAAAAAATTTAGTTACACTTGTTGTCAGTAATTCCCATTCTTCTACCATATTATCTCGCGGTGTATGTTGATCTTTCTTCATACCCTCCTTGATCCATTTCCCTTTGATAACCATTGGTGAAGAAGGTAAGAAACCAGGATCATGGGAGCCTATAGACCATTTCCTCAAATGGTTGTGGTCACCCAGTTTAAAGGTATGTTTGTTATTTTGTTTTATTATTTAGAGAAAAAAATATAAAATCATAAAATATGTTTTTATTGCTTGTTGTAAGTCAACCCTGAGATGTCTCTTGCACCATGAAATCTACCCCCAGATCTTGCTCATCTAAGCTAGGTGATTTTGCACATAGTAGGGGATAAATTACCACTGCATTTTTGGAAACTCCATTGGGTAATACATCATAGTACCACCATTATTCCTCCATTTTGAGCTTCATAATTAAATTCCACCAAAATTGGTCCAAAACATCATTATTCCTTCCCCCATAAATACAGGGAAGTTAGGAAATTATTGCGACATAACCCCACTCTGTCCAAAAAGCACCAAAAAACCCTAAAATGAGAATGGGTAAAAAACCATGGAAAAATACCATGCACAATGAAACACCATGGGTCATTACCATGGGAAACAAAGTCTTGGATCACCCTATAAATACATTGTGAAGGTATCCTCACAAAATGTTTTAGTTACACTTTTTGTCAGTTGTTTCTATACTTTTCCCATATTATACCATGATGTATTTTGAGCTTGCTCCATACCCTCCTTGATCCATTTTCCTTTGAAAACCATTGGTGAAGAATATTAGAGACCGGGATCTTTGGAGCCTATAGACAATTTCCTTAAACGAGTACAATGTACCAATTTAAAGGTACAATTGTTATTTTTTTTTATTTGTTAGAGAAAGAATATAAAATCATAAAAAATATGTTTTTACTGCTTGTTGTAAGTCAAGGCTGAGATATCCCCTGCACCATGAACTCTACCCCTAGATATAGTTTATCTAAGGTAGGTGCTTTTGCATGTAGTAGGGGATAAATAATGACTACAGTTTTGGAAACTCCATTGTCACGATCCCTTTGGATCTATGTTTTTGCAAGTTTTTTTGTTGGTTTATTATACTTGGGTACTCCTCGCAGTTAAAAATATGACCCCCTATGATAGATCCAAACCAGTCCAATCACAGTGTCTTCCTATCCAATCCTAGACAACATTTTTTCCTTAAAAAAATATCACTTTAGTGGCATCACACCTATCTGACAGAAACATGTGACCCAGGTTACATCTTTTTTACTTGATAAGTGTTGTATTGGTCCCTCCTTTTTACCTGATTAGTGTGAGCTTGGGCTAAACTCCATATCACAGTTATCAAGGCTTTTAAAACAATCCCAATCACTACTATGACCCCAGTTTAGTGTGAATTGTCATGTGAAAACCGCTTTTTAGTGTGACCTAAGTTCTTCTAGTAATTTTTCATCTCCTTCATGACTATTTGATAGTTTTGTGACACCATGACCTTACATATTCCATTAATAGGTGAAACCTATAGTTTTTTCATCTCTTTGAGTTGTTTGAGGCCCTTTCTAAACACCATGCCTATGTTTTACCCCTTCCCCGCAGTTTCCTTCCCTATTTGATTTCCTGCATCCCCCTACTTTCTTTTGCAGTCCTATTTTCCTTATATGTGATCCCCTCTAATTCAAGCTTGGTAATTGATACCCCCTCCCCGGGGTGTTTCCTACACCTTGTTAAGTTCCTTATTTGCTTAAGTACTTTTGTATGGTTTTTCATGTAGAATAGTTAGTTGTTAGCTCTGGAAAAATATTTACTTTCATTTATTTTTATTTACTTTTTATCATATGCCTCTCTGACATGAGAGCATTGGGTTTTATAAATTACTCTTCACTTGTGCGCACATCTCACACCTTAAAGTAAACACTTGGTTCATAACACCAAGATGAGCCTAAAATTTAATGTAACTCAACCAAAATTGTAATCTCATTTGAGGACCAAAACAATATTGTAGTTAAGTTAGGAAAATGGGGAGAGGAATCCAAATAACACTCCTTTTTCACTTACATATGAGACAAAGTTGTTGTCTTCTACATAAAAAATAAAATAAAAAATCCTCTACTATTTGTTGACATGGTCACAACTAGTTTATTTGGGGGCCTCGCATGCTGCGGGTATAAGGCGCAACAAAGGGGTTTCGGAAGTCAGGGTGGAATACCACACTCCATATTGTATCGAATGTTAGCCCTTCATATTCCTCCTCGTGAATGCCAAGGACCATATCCGGTGTCGAGGACCAAAGGAATGAAGCACCAGGAAACCATCTTGATCATTTCATGAATAAGGTATCGTAGTTTGCATTTGATTAGGGATATTTTACCTGATGTCCCTCTAGATAGTAGGATTCTCTTAGCCTTTGATTCTTCCATTACATATTTTTTGACTATGTATTCCACCACCCAGTAGAGGATATGATTTCTGAGGGGCTTCCATATTGTATCTAGGAGGTTTCTTACACTCATACCCCATAGGTTATGCATCATTTTATTTTTAAGTATTTTTTATTGTTGGATTTCTAATCACTTTGTTATAGAATCTCTTGTTGCAACATGTTATTGCAGTTTGTTTTTAGAGATTTCTTTTTGTCATGTGTGTATGATTTATTAGCTCTCCTTCTGCACTCTTGGATGTAGTTTGAATTTTGATCTTGCATTTGACACCATTCATCCTTAATTCATCATATAGTACACCATCACACAACCATTTCTCTACCATGCTACTCCTAGGGACTTAGAGGGCATACCATTGAGTTGATTCCTTGAACCATAATTGTTGGATCCATATTTGGTGTCATTTTCCAAATTCATAGCAATACACTTCATTTGATTATTATTTAGATTCCTACCTATCTGAACCTACCTTATTCACTTCCCCATATATCCCCATGGCTTGTGCACCTCCCAACCCCTTCCAGGGGGATGGTTGATAGTGGACTTGTGACCGCTTCACTCACCATACCGAGTATCCCTTCTATCAGAATTTCAAGTCTTGGTCCTAGTGGGATCCTCACCACCACACACACTGTTGTTGCTCTGCTACCCACTAGTGGTAGCCCTACTCTAGCCACTATGGTTGATACCATACCTAATTTTATGCATGGGGGCATTGGCCCTTCTACCAAAGCTATATCTATTCACACCATTGCACATGAAAACTACATGCCTTCAGGTCTCAACACCATTTTTGTCCCTCCTATATCTTTTCCATGTCCTATTCCGCCATTCACGTCTAGTATCAACCTACCCGATTTAGCAAGACTATCGTCACCTATTGTGGCCTCCCATGCTACCAAAATCCCTTCATACATCCCTAATTTTGAAGGAAAGGTAGGAGAATGCTCTCAAAACCACATCATCTCATTCCTCCTATGGTGTTCCTGTAAGATCATAGTGGATTATTCTATCTAATTTCATTCATTCCAGTGCACACTCACTAGTGTTGCATCAAAATGTTACATTAAAATTACCCATGCCACTTATCCTTATTTATTCTCTCTAGCATCTATGTTCCTCCATTACTTCCCGCTACTCGCCCATTATGATGAGAGTGTGGATATATTATTATCCTATAGGCAGAAAACTGCTACTCTCATCATATTCCATATCCATGAGTGGCATTGTCTTCGTAGCTTGTGTAAAATCTATTTAGGTGATAAGATTTTCCTTGAATGGTTTCTCAAAAACTTACTCCCCCTATATTCAAGGATTTTCCATCCAAGCACCCACAAATTGAGGAATACTAAATCCTCAAATCATAGCAGTTTGACCTTATCTATGCCCAATTGATTTATCTTTATACCATCATACCTGATTCTCGCCATGATAGCTCCTCACTTCAAGATACCCTGGGGGAATCCCATGTTTTTTATGGAGTCATTGGCTCTATTACCCATCATCCCCACTTATACACAACCTCTCCTTCAATATCACCTCACTCTCGTAACACCACTAGCATTTCCCAACCTGGCTACACCTCTTACTTTTCACGTGTAGCAGATCATTCTAGAGCCACAACTTCAGATGTGTCTCTCGTACCTATTCCTCATGTTAACATACTGAATTTCCTGGAACCTACTTGTAATGGCCATGATGTAGGATTTTCATCCCATCCAACTTCTCCTGCCTACTACCAACAACATGTGCAACCTACAGCCTCTCTGATCCTAACCCATCATGTTCCTCAATGTTAGGTCTATGCTTAGTAGAACCTCCATAATAAACCTGCCCCCAATAACTAATAAGGGTAGGGAATATGACATAGAGGTAGAAACTGGGGAAAAAATAAACCTCAAGGATGTGGCAAACAACCCAACCCTCTAAGTAACAATCGAGACAATTCCTTTGCACAGAAACCCTAGTGTTAACCTCGACCTAGAAAGAACCCTCAGTTACAAACTAACCATTTGTGTATGATTTGTCACATTTACATCCATTATACACATCAGTGCCCCCATATGAATTGAGTATGCCACTTGCTACAATCCAACAATCAACGTGACCCCAATGTGGTCACTCTGGCACAACCAAACCTAACACCGCAAGGTCCTCCACCGATGGTGCTACAAAAAATGTTACCAAATCAAGGAATGGTTGCAACCTAACCTTTGGTACCATAAAGTACTGCACCTACTTATGCAGGTTGACCATTTTATCTTGGTGTTCATCACCTTATGACATTATTGTTGAATATCAACTTACTGACTAAACAAAACCAATATAGCTCCACCTTGGAAACCATTAATCCCTCCACAACATCTAACTCCATCACTCTATATATGTACATACATTTCTCGAGACCCCTGACGAATGAGAGTTCAAAAGTCCCATAGTTCCCTTTGAATAGCATCCCAAACAACCCCACTGCTAGAGAAACTTTTAATTATAGTATCCTTGATGACTTAGACCAGTATTCCTGATCCATGTCTACTCTAGAAGTCATTAAAACTTGTCCTTCATAATGAAAATATTTTTTATCCTCTCTAGGTGTCATTGACCTCTCTGATTCTAGGTTAATCACTTTCAACTTAGATCAAGGAGAACCTCAGATGCCATCATATGTAGCCTTCCAGGTTCTTGTCACTATTCAGAATTTGTTCATTCATCAATGTATCATCAATGAGGGGGCATCCACTTGCATTATGTTAACTTTTGTTCGGCAGAAACTCAGATCCCCAACCCTTCAACCATCACCCTTTGTGCTTATTATGGTTGCTCTTCTCAACCACAAGGCGTTCTCTTGAATTTCATTGTTGAGTTATTTGGAAAAAAAAGTGTTGATTGAAATTAATTTTTTCAACACCCAACTCAATTACAACCTCCTCCTTGGATTTAGTTACATGTATGCAATGTGATTCATTTCTTCTACTATATTCTGACTCTTGATGTTTCCCCATGATGGGAAGATCATGACTATCAAATTATTGGTTTATTATGATCGTAAAGAACCAATCACTCTAGAACATGTCCTACCTACCATCCAAACCACCATCCATAGTGTATCCATCCCTTTGCTATATGTTGTTGGTCCAATACTATTTACCAAAACCCCTTTCACATAAACCTTTTTGTCCCTCCCACCTCTTCTTTCGACAGCTGACATATCGTATTTATGCACTATCACATCCAATGACATTTTGGCCCCATCACAACCTCAACCGCAGACCCTGAGGAAATATTGGGGTTCATTCCCCATACACATGATTCCCTTCCTCTTTCTACCTCATGGAATTGTGAGTAAGCCAATAATGGCTACTATAAAACTTTTGAGATTCACTTTAGGTATTCCTATGTGATATCTTTATCAACCCAGCCTCCCCCAACACTGGAAATCATGCTGACACCATTACACTGTATTGATATGGTGCCACAACCACCTCTTGGTATGTAATCGATTGCTTCTACATCCCCTTCTGCACCCCCTCCTCCAACGAATACTGAGGGAAATGAACTCAAATACTAGGTACAACCACATCCACTTACTACTTTTTCTTTCTGTGATGTCCTCGACCATGCGATGCAAAATTTTGTTGATTTGTCATTCCTTTACACCCACATGCATAGAGTAGTCAATATAGATGATGTTGCAATTGTAAATATAGCAACCATACCCACTATTAATAAAAAATCACTATGAATAAGCCACTCATATATAGTTTGTGGCATATATGGTCATTATTCCCATCATTTCCCAAACCTTCCCGAGTACCAGTCTCTCCTCCTTACCCTTTGCAAGAAATATCGTGAGTCCAAAATCACTATCCTCGAGGTAATACACACTTTGACATTTTAATCAGATAGCAATAACACCATCTATATTATCTCCACTTCCAATCGTCCTTCTCCCTCCTTAACTGCAAAATATCCCTTCTATCTATCTAGGTGCCACTTTTAGAAAAACAAAGAGATCCTTGAAACCACCACCAGTTTTACCCCATTGTATTGAGTCCACAATGTGGACTCAGTTCTTCCTATTGAATTTCATATTCCATCACTCCGCATTCCCATTGAGCTTCTACTTGATACTTCACCAGTTGAAAAAAAACTACTTATGCTTATACAAACTGATGAGGGCCATCACACTGCTCTCCAAATGACCAAAGTGGCTAAGACCCGGTCGAAGTTCCATTATGAATCCCATGTCCAACCACACACCTTTAACAAGGAGTACCTCATCCTCTTCTATGATCAAGTCAATGATTAGACTAGAAAAGGGAAGGTCGAATCCATGTGGATGGCCCTTATGTCTTCCATCGATGTCTCCGCAAGGGGTCATACCTCCTCACTAACTATGACATTTGCCACCTGAGGAATCCCCCAAATCACCCATTATATGTAGGGTAGAAGCATGGTAATGTGTCTCACTTTGGGACAAGAAAATTTGTTCTGTTTCTATAAATTTATTTAAAATATTTATTATAAAAAATAAAAAATGTGATTTAAAAAATTTTAAAAAATAATTTTAACAATCACTTGTATATTATTTCCATATTCATATGAAAAAGTATTGATTTTGATCTCTTAAAATGATATTTTTTGGGGTTGCTCTTTTACATACACATAAAAATAATTATTTATATTGATAATTTAATAATAATTAAAATATATCATAAAATAAAATTAAAAAATATGTACAACAATCTTAAAAGTGTCTATATAAATTTTTTATTTAAAAAAAAGCACCATATAAAAGCTCATTCATAATGAAAACTTTTTTTTCATTACAACATTATCTAATTTTTGATGGATTTGTATATTTCTAAACAAATACTTTTAGTTCATAAATTTCATTGCCACAAAATGGGAAAAAGTGAGACACATTACCATGCTTTTACCTTGTACATTCTTAGCAATTTTGAATACAACAATTTTAGAGGACAAGAGAATTTGGGCACTTGAGACATTTGTATCCAAGTTTTTTTAGGTCGAAATTAGCAAGTCCTTGTTCGGTTTGTTTTGAAAAAATCATTGAATTTAAAAGAATGTGAATACAATTAAGAGAAAAAAATGTAAAGACAAAATATATAAAAAATTTAATATTGGTTTTAGTAAAATAAATAAATTATGAATTTGGTCATATGGGTACTTGTGTATATTAATAAATAAAAATTTGTTAATTTTTATCATATTTAGTTTACATTTATAAATTTCAGTCTTATATTTATTTTTAATAATGAACACAACCAACATTTTGACTCTTCTAGTCACAAAACTGATTTTATGTACTAGAGATTGTCTATTTTTAGGATGGTAATATAGAGAATTATTCTAAGTTTCTTTCAAAATATGAAGTTGCAATTAACTCTACATGGGTACAATAGTTTACCAAAGTTAATAAGTATCCTGAGGTGATGGATAAATGGTTGATTAAAGGAAAGGAGTGAAAATATTGGTACACAAGATTTTACCCCACCACCAACCTTAGGGAGCCATATATGTCTATTGTTACTCTGTGAATAGTTTGTATTTATGAAATCATGCTTCATATCCAAAGTATTCCTAGGTACCACTAATGTATGATATAAAAAAGGACGATCAATCTTTAATTAGGAAATAATTCACCCCTATTAACCATCTAAAATTATGTGAAAAATTGAAAAAAAAATTCAAGTAAATAAGCTAATACAATTAGAAAAATTCCATTAGAAAAAATGAAATTAGATACACATAACATTATAATAAAAGACATATGCCTTATACTTGTATTTTTTACATGTAAAATAACCGTCTGTTGAAAAATTGTATCATTTAAATCTATGTCCAATGTTGGTGTTTATTGGCATTGTTGTCCTATGTCAAGTATTCACCTTTAACAATCATCAAACCCATGGGTAAGTGTTTTTTTCATCAATGGTTATGGATATATTGAGGATTTTATTTCCCTCTATACAATGTGCAAACAATAATCCCGACCACATTCACTATATTTTGGGGCAACTGTCGCTCATATTTTCCTTACAAATATGAGAGTATGTTATTCACATTTAAATGTGAAAAGGGAATTAATGCATAACTAAAACCACATAAATAATTCGAATAAATTGCAAATCATACCAAGTTGTACAAGATTTAAGACACAATCAAAATCTATAGAAATAAATGATTGGTCTAGCTCCAACAAAGTTAACTCAACAATTACACGTTGATTAAGTGGAAGTGATATACCATGCATCAACCCAATCCAATGTTCACACCCATCCTAGTCACCATCACTACATGGGGAAAACAAAAGAAAATTTCGTAGTCCATATTTCAAATACAATGTTGTTAGAGCTTCAAATCAAATAAAATCCATGACTTGCAGTCACACTCTTGCATTTCCATGCATCTAAATAATACGTTGAACACTCCTAAAAAATACCCACATGTCTCTTTCTTGTGGATTATGCTCATATATTTTATACCTCTCGCATTACTTACGTGCACCACATCACTATAGATTCAACCTATTGAATAGTATATAAAGTAAATCATTTCAATTTCTCTATACAAAGGCATTAGAGGAATTTTGGGGTCTAAAATGGGCCTCCTAAGGAAAATAATAAAATAATAGTTAAATTAATAAATTAATAGTTAAATTAATAAAATAATAGTTATTAATTTTGGAGGAAGAATGAAAAAAACTACTTTTGTGTTCGTATTCTCAACATATCTCCTTGTGTTTTTACTCAAATTTTGAGCGGGAGAGCTCATTGGATATGGAATTTAATTCCTCATCCAACAAGTACCCGCACTGCATACTTTTGACAGACCCTGCCACCCCAAAAACAAGAAATACCTGAAAAAATGTGATGATGATGATGGTTCTTAAATTTCAATTCACAAAATTTATTGTTGGCACATTTTCTTATAAGGCCCATTTTAGACCCCAAATTTCCTCTATTTTGACACATGTTCTAGATCCATTGTTCTCTTCTTTATCATGCCCAGTTTCAAAATAGTTCCACATATATGGAACTTTATAATTTTTGTTGAATGAACATAACCATTAGAACAAATCCAATGTGGATTCATATGTATGTTCATCCCATTCAAGTGATCATAGAACATGAGTAATCCATGATATACACAATGGAATTCGTGGAACCTATCATCACTTATGTATAAGTGATATTCCTTCATAATTTCTTGTTTCTTTTTTATGTGATTCGAGCCATGTCTACATCTGACATGGAACATAAAGGGAATATGATAAATTTGATAACACTGGATTTGAGTCTCATTTATTAGGTGTAGAGTGTAGTTCTCAATAGAATAAATCATTGAAAGTATAATACCACATGGAAATGTGTCTCTACAAATTCTAAGCTGCTCATCCTACTATTTATCCACATGGACATGTTGAACATATTGTTGTGTATTTTCAATAAATTCCTTGGTGAAGTAGCTGAAAT
>LPNX011092425.1:501084-529100 GCA_001517045.1 Pseudotsuga menziesii | reverse complement strand
TTCACCTCACCTAGTCTTGCTTTCCTATGTGCCTTAAAACACTGAAAAAGCATGGAATAAAGCAGAAAAAGAAGATGGGCACCTAGGAGGCCAGGAATAAAGTAGATTTGATTCCCAAGGCTTTCCCAAGCACTCCATGAGTCAATAATGGCAAGTTTTACCTCTATGGATAGGCAATTAGCAACTTGCACATGGTGGGACTCATGGACTAGGCAAATAAGACAAAATAAATGGAATAATGTCTAAGTGGGTAAATACTATGGGTTGATTATTCTAACAGAAATGTACCTAGTGGCATAAAATGGTATCAACATAAGTTATGTTTGGAAGTAAGGATTTAAAGGTAATTGAAAATAAAATTTAGAGATAAATGGTAACTTAAGATGCCACCAATTGTATCTTTTCTCTTTCTTTCCCATGGCCTATTTCATGGGTGATGTATTTAAAACTTTTTGTCTATAACCATATTCCCAAATTCATTATCTCCACTCTCATGAAATCACTATATCAATATTTCCATTCCACCATAGTTGGAGCATGTTTGATCCCAGCAATATTTTGCATAGTATTTTTTTCCTGACATCCTATTACACATGATTCTATCAATTAAATATCTTAATGATGTCAATGGTATCGTCATGGATAAATATTGCACATGGTTAGTATGAAACACATGACAAATGTACAAAAAATATGTCATAGTAATTATCATATTCTACATGGTATCTACAATAAATAAGTGTTACGAAGAGTATTTATTGTAACATTCCAAGGCTTGGATTTCTCAAAATATATTTTACCAAAGTTCTAATCCCTATGTTTATTCTTGAATTTCTCATAGAGTTCCATTTGTGTTATATTAGGAAGTTGTTTGATGTGTGGTTTATGATCCTTTGAATCCCTTCTAAATTTTAGTATATCCTTCTGATTTAAAGAAGGACTGGTGTTATCATGCCAAAAACTATGCACTAATCATTGCATCAATTAAATTTTTGTCAGAGCATGGAAACCTACTAATGAAGGCCCAAATGTTTGTTTGGATGGTTTTTCCAAGATTCTATATTCTAATAGGACAACTATGAATGGTTTTGAAATTCAAATTAACAAGTTTGGATGTAGGATTGAAAAAATGAAGGAACTTGGTGTTCTTGTTTACAATTTCTTGTGACAACACACGATGTGCCACATTGTGATCCTTTGAATGATATTTCTTACCAATTGTGCTAAATGCATCTACTAATATTTTAACAATATGAGAACTTGGTTTATAATTGTTTATCATTTTTATCTGTAACTTTATCCTAGCAACAATCATACACCTAGATTTTAACAACGATAAAAATAATATACATTTATCTCCATCACATTTACAATCAAAACATTTATTAAGTATCTTTTGAGTTAGATATGCAATACTATGTTTACATGACGAACCTTCAAGGGACTAATGAGAGTTTCATCCACTTGTATATGTTCCATGTTTCTTCAGCATGTACTTACTAATGGAGGTAAAGGGGTTGGAAGTTTACCATGTATCACACCAATAATATGCACTGGAATTTCAACATGAGATTTCTATCCTTCAGTCTCTTGTTGGTAGTTCGATGTTGGAAATTGGGGATTCTCTTGGATGGTCATTAACATCTGTTTCTTAAATAATACATTCTACATGTAATTCCTCCCTAACTTCATCACCTCTATAACCATAAGAGACCAAATAAGAAACTTGGTTTTAGATGGTGAATCATTAATTTGATGTTGACTTGATGTGGAAATTGAAACTTCCCTTTATCAGAACAAGTGCTTGAATTATTTATTATCATCATTGGGTACTTTCTCTGCAATTGGTATGGAGATCTAGGTACCCTCTAGTGAATTATTATTTTTTTCTTATCGTGGATTTGTAGGAAGAACCTTGACATCATATATAATTGGAATTAAATGAATTTCCATAGGATTCCCATGATTGATCATGTCTAATATTTTATTTTCTCTATTTTTATCAATGTTTTCTTGATGCTTCTTCTTCCTTGTTAATTCTTTTACTCAATTATGTATATTCCCCATCACCACAATGATCAATTAAACGAAAATTGTTTTTAGTACTCCTCAGTTGTAAGAAAATGAATGATGATTTTCTTTTTAGCTCATCAATCATAGACAAATTAATGTTTAATATTTTCCTTGGTTCTCTTCAATTATGTATTCTTCATGCTTGTTGATATTTTTCCTCATTTGTGAATATTGTAAGACTTGAACATATAGATATAGTAACATAAACTAAAGAGATATAAAATGAAAATAAATTAATCAAGCATCTAATAATGTAAAATATTATTTATAATATATCACTACACAAAAAAAAAGAAGCAGATAGGAAGAAAAGAATGATGTATTTCATTAAATTGAATGCATTGAGGTGAACAATACTTAAAGGAAGGAAATTAGAATTAGACCAAGAGGAAACTAAAATTTCTTATCCAATGTAAGAGATTCTAGTTAAGCTTAAATAGAGCCAAGTACCCTTAGTTAGCCATGCTTACTCTACTTAACTGAGTTACATTGACTTGTCACTTCATAACCACTAGCTTTGATTGAACAATGATTAGATAGGTGACTAAATGGACATGTGAAATAGTAAGGAGACTAAAGAAGGGACTAATAGCTAATATTAAACATGAATGTCTGTTTAGAACCTAAATAGGGGATTTATTTTAGTTATGAACTCAATTGGGACTCAAGTCATCCTAAAATCAGGGAAAATTTTCCCTAACCCAATGTGTGTGTGTGTGTGTGTGTGTGTGTGTGTGTGTGTTCTTGAGAATATACACAATTATCACACTGATAAATTGTGAATGTACCTAATGTCATCTAGGAATGCGCTTGTGTCATCTACAAATGGACATTTGGGTTTTCTTTCAATGGTAGATAAGGTGGTTTGGGGCCCTTACAGATTATAATTAGGTTCTAGGGTGACTTAAAAACATGGCCTTCACTTAGTGAAATGATTCCATATTGCTTATGCTAATGTGGTATTAAATAATACCTCTAATTTCACTAGATATTTATAAATACCTCCAAAATACTTTTGTTGATCCCCCCTCCAAATACATATTTCTAGTTTAAAAAAACACAAAATATTAAATATTCCTTATTTTTACTTAATACCCCTTTTTATACCTCCTAATATATATAAAATCTCAATACCCTACTCCCCATTTCCCAAATACCTCCAATATATTGACCTTATTTTTCATAATTTAAAACCTCCCCTTTATGAATGAGTGTGATCATATATTTATTAACAAGGTGAATCCCTTGTAGACTTAGATTCTCAATAGAAGTGAGGTTTGGTTGACTAGGGTCATGAAGTCAAGGTATAACTTACTAGGTAGGAAAATTATGCTATGGAGAAAGTATTTTTATCCAAAAAATATACCTCATCAGCACAATGATCAAGGAGGAAAATTTGTCCTTCTTTCTCTTCAATTATAAAAAAAAGAATTTTGAATATTGTATGTTACACTGTATCAAGTGTAATGGAGAATCCATATCCGGATACTAAGGGGAAAGATGTTCCATATTCTGAATAATAATGTATAAATACTAATATATGAATGGATGATTTATTACAATTGATATGGATGCCTTAAATATGGATCAACCATTAAATATTGAAGAGACATTTCTCTTCATAACTATACTTAATAATGAATTACTATTAATAATGGAACTATAACCTAATTATCTACTATTTTATTGTTGCAAAATTGCCTTCTCTTTAGGAAATATTTCTCCTCAAATCTTAGATTATTGTTGTCGTCTTTTCATTCTCATTTTGTGTTGAAACAATGTCGTTACTTCATTTATGTCTTTCTTAGAACTTGTATTAGGTATGTGCTTGGTCTTTACACAACAGTTTGTCATTTTGCTTTCATTTGTAACTTGAATTCGTACTCCATTATAATTATTATTGTTGTCCCATTTTCCTTGTCCATGAATACGAGGAATATTTTTGTGACTGACCATATCAAGCTTTGTTTTAGAAATCCCTTGTCCTAATATACTTATGATGTCATCATGTAATGTTTTCCTTTTGTTATCCTTACGAGTTATTTTGAGAAGTGGTGTCTCTTGAGGCTTCTCACACTCAGATTCACCTGATAGTGTTACATTTAGGTTTATCTAATGTGGTAGAACAATTAAGGTACAAGATGAATCTACGATATTTAATTTCTTTGACTTGGATTCCTTTGCATACAGTAGGATCCATCTTTTGTCATTTTTACATGGATCTTCCTTATTGTCATTGAAATTGGATTGAATCTAATTATGATCTTGGTTGAGCTCATTTTTATTTTTATCAAATATATTGTTGGTATTTTGGTCATCCCTAAGATATTTTGTCTCTTTGGCTTGTTTATTGTCTTGATCGAATTTGTTGGTCTCATTCTTGTTGATATACTGGTCCAACATATCTGAGTTGTTGATATAGTTTGTACTAGACCTTAGTGTTTGTAACATTTCCATTATTGTATTCTAGTTTTGTGTCACGATGCTGAGGTTTTATGCCATGGTGCTTATGTTATGTGTCGTCACACTCATCTTGTCATCTAACTCTTTTTGTTTCTCATTCATGATGTCTATTTTGTCATCAATTTTTATTTCTAGTACTAGAACAACATCGTCTTTGATTTCTTTCTTAAGTTCCTTGCTATTTTTTGTTTCTTACTTCCATTGTTTTTGGTTAGCAACAAGTGCCTTGATGTCTTTATCCAATTTATCAAGACTGTCTTTTAATTCCATCATGGTTTGGGCCAAAGGTGTGTATTTGGAGCCAGTTTTGGATTATATAGTAAAAAAAAATGACTATAATAATAATATAAAAAATAATATTACTATATTATATATTTTATTTTCTTTATTAAGCTTGGTAATAAATTTTTAATAAAATAAATATTATATTATTATTATTATTACTATATATAATATTAAATTTTTATTAAAATTGTTTATTGTAGGCTTTAGGGTTCGTGTGGCGGAAAGTAGTAGGGTAGCTCCCATGGAGATGATGGAAGGCAATTGTAAGGGAGGAAGGGGCAACGATCAGGAGGATAGTATAGTGGATGCTGGAAGAGGTGTCGATGGTCGATTGTAGGTGGGTGTTGGAAGTAGTGACAATGGAATATCAAAGGTGGAATGGCATAGAAGAGGCTATGGGAGATATTTATAAACTATGGGAAGAGAGAGTAAGGGAAGAGCAGGGAAGAGGTGGAATGCATGTGAAGAGAATGGGTGCAGAAAGGTTTGGCAGAGGGAAGGAGAGGTGGCATGGCTGCAATGCAATGGAGAGCAGTTTGGTTGTGAATGGTGAAAGCTTGGAAATCAGAGCATGATTTGAAGTGGATTAATGGATGGGTGCAATTTACAATGTGGGGAGCGGTAGAATGATTGAATGGGTGTGAGTTGCAGTGAGGAGGATTGGCAGGAAGCAGGAGGATGGGTGGAGGTAGAAGTGAATACGTAGGTGGGGAATTGTGGAAGAGCATGGAGGTATGGAAAGGGCATTGTAAGGGTTCTAAGCAGTGCATAGCAGGAGGGCATGGGTATAAGGAGAGGGTAGCCATCAGGAGAGGGGTACAGTAGGTGGAGGAAAATGTGGATTAGGCGAAAGGATTGGGATGTGTAAGAGAAATGGAGGTGGCATGTGGTGGAGGAGGGGAAAAGGCATAGAAAAAAATGTGGGTGAGCATGAAATGGAGAGAGATGTGAGGGAGTAGAAGTGGAAATATGGAGAGTGTAAGGGGTTGGATAGGAATGTGGATTTATTGGGAAGTGAGTGGTAGGGAAGCCAATGGGGCGTTATGTGGATCAGCAAGAAGCACAAAGTAGGATGTGTGAGATATATGAATATTGAAGCATGAGTGATTGGTGAAGGTAATTCAATGTTCCAAATCCAAGATCATTGTTAGAGGAGCAAATCCACTATGAAACCAATGTTACACTGTATCCGGTGTAATAGAAAATATGTATCCAAATATTAAGGGGGAAGATGTTCCATGTTCTGAATAATAATGTATACATATGAATATATGAATGGATGATTTATTACAATGGATATGGCCACCTTAAATATGGATTGGCCATCAAATGTTGAAGATAAATTTCTCTTCATAAATATACTTAATAATGAATTACTATTAATAATGGAACTATAACCTAATCATTTACTATTTTATTGTTGTAACATTGTCCTTGGTGTTCTTCTATTAGAGATTCTTAAATATTTTTGATTTTATTCCTCAATTATGAATATACCACATCACCACACTGATCAATGAAAAAAAATGTCTTTGTTTCTCCTTAATTTTAAGCAATTGAATGGTGCATATTGTGTTTTCTTCTATTCATTTGGTGATTTATTTGTCACCTTCATGAGAAATCACAAATTGAATGTAAATTTCTAGGATATGTTCAAGTGACTATTGGATAGGAACATGAAATATTTTTAGAAAAACTAAATGTGAATGCATTTATTAGGTAAAAAACATGTTCATTTTTTAGTTTACAAAATGTGCATGCATTATCGAGAACATGAAAGACACATAAAGAGGATCGGTGCATAGTTTTTCCAATGATAAATTCACAAAATTGTGCACATGATAAATTCACCCCGCCATATATATTTTTATCCCTAACCACCCCCTTCTATTCCTTAACTCCCATGCATATCATCTCTCTATCTCACCAACTCCAATATATCTTCCTCTCCACCCAACCCCCTTTCTCCCTCTTACCATCACTCCCTAATTCTCCTCCCCTTTTCTCTCCACATCTCTCCAATCCCACCTTTCACACTATAAAATAGACTTTGATTCTATCCTAAAAATTTGTGAAATGATTTAATTTTCAAAATAAATCTCTCTAAGCCATAACTCCCAAAAGTAGTGTATAGGGCATAACCAGTAAAGCTCACAAGTAAACAAGATATGGAGATGGCGACTAAGGTTTGAGTATTGTTAGGTGATCCAGTATCTTGGAATGTTTATGATATAGTAACAAAGTTAATATATCTAAACCAATAAAATAGTTTCTATGGATACACAAACCATTGAGAATACCAAAACCAAGCCAAGACCAACCACTATAGGAATGTCCTTAAAACCGCGTAATTCAGAATATGGTAAAGTAGCTCCTAGATGGGGAACTACTCCTCTTACGAGTTTTGAAATGGATCTATTTGTATTATTCCTATCTATTATCTTGGTGATTTAGAATTCTTTTGTTTTATTGGATTGGATTCCAATTGTTTGGGGCTAGAGGAATTCCAAAATCCACCTAGTGAGCTCTTAAAGGAAAATAAGAACTTAGGGATCCAAACTCAGACCAATAGGGGCTTGTTGAAGCCTCAGTTGTATATGTGGCTGAAAAGGATGTCTAATACTTACAAAACAGGAAGAAAACCTAGCCAAAGGCTTCTAGCAATCCTGTGTAAGTATTTCTTTATCCTCGAGTTGTTTAAAGTAGTGATCTCCCAGGGATATTTCAATAGCCTCCACTAGATTTTGTGATTTTGATCCACAGAGGATTTGTTTCCCAAATTGTAAAACAAGGTGTGTAATGTAAGGAAAAGTAAACTCAAATCTAACTAAGAAAATAAACCTGATCCAAATCTAAGCTATCTAAAGAGAGAGTTTAATTGATCTGCAGGTGAACCAGAGGTGTGAACATACAAGTATTTTCATCTAATAATAGAAATGTAAATTATACTAGGAACTTATCACCTAACTCACAGTTAATTAATAAAAATCAATTAGCAACAACTTAGAATTATATCATTCAAAGTTAACATGCATATCACATGCCAGTTGAAAAACCAACATATTTTGTTGCAAAGTGTCACTATTCAATCACTTGTAGAAATAGATAAAGGCGGTGAAAAGAATAAATTTTTTAAAGCTTTATCAATGCATAAATCAATAACAAAAGATAAATCTAATTTATAGATAAATACATCTATCAATTATGATTAAACAACAACATCATCTGTCCATTTGAAATAAGAAAAAATGGGATCTATCAAATAAATTCAATTGGATCAATGAAAAGAGATATGAAATAAAAATACTGTATTAGTTCAAAGTTCAGCAAGAAATTACATAAACCTTATGAAAAACAAAGGTGTTTTTCATTCTCTTGTGCCAATCTTTCCTTCTCCAAAAGTCCGCTAACACATCTGAAAACTAACTCCTAAATAATTATTACAAAAGAATGAATTTCCCTCAAAATGGGATCAAATCAACTAAACAAAACTAATATCCTAGAAAATCCATCCATATTTTCCATATCTCTAACAACTCATCAATATCAAGATAGCTAGCAGATTCAATTCCAAGTTGGGAATTGCACTTGTGATCTTCTATTTCATTTTTGGATAGCTTCTTCCAAACATGAATATAGATGTGGATTTTCCATCCAACTGCAAATGGTCATTTCATTAATTGATCCACATCATATATACTGATATGATCAACATCCTTGATCTTCTCTTCTGCTTCATCTCTTAGTTGCTCAACTTGTTCAATCATTAACCATGTTGGACATTGTTATGGAGAGAAATTCCTATGGCTTGGGGTACCACAATAGACATATTAACTCCAGAAATCAATCCTTTCCTATATGCAAGAGACACCAAAAATCTAACATTAAAGGATCTCAATTCGTACCTTGTTCTAGATGGTTGATGTAGATCCCCATTGAGATTTTCCACTCTCTCTTGTATTAGAAATTTGCTTCCTCAACATTCAACAAACAAGACAAGCATGCTATATATAATTGTGTTAGACCTAATATAGCATATATAATCAATAACATATAAGCATTTAAAAGCATCCATGGATCAAATACTCATTTAAATACACATTATTAGACAAGAAAAGATATTTCTATTGATATAAAATAGAGATTACAATAGTGACAAACTCTGTCGACACGTCTGTGAATCAAAGAAAATGAGTCTGCCACTTGGGCCTCCACCACTTCAATCCTCCATTTCTCGATAGAAATCTCACAAGCAAAAGGAAAGCTTGGGAAGAACACAAACTGTGCCAAGGGACAAAGGGATGCAGACTCAAGTATAAGCTTTGGAAACAATGGACTATAGTTTTCTTGTTCTTCAATTCCTCCTCCTTCAATGTATCCAAAGGATTCCTTATATATCTCTTCAATGGGGTAATGGGATGTCGAATTCAAGAAATCTCAAGGCATATTGAAGGCCAAAAGGCAAGTGACTCGGATCCACATCAAGGAAAAATCCAAAATTATTTGTCCTTTTGCACACATCCTGATGTATGCGGGTTTAAGGGTCAAATCCATGTATATATGCGAGAAAGGGATTAAAAGTCACGTATGGAAATTATTGCATGTTTTAAGGATGATATTGGAAACATCAAAGGTACAAAAATGGTCCATGGGGTCTAAAGAGTCTGCATAGGGATAGGGGAGGCCATAAATGTGTGATCCACCATGTGTGGGAAAATTAGTTGTAATAGATGCCCCCTAATGTGTGAGGTTAGAGGGGTCATACGATGGATGAAATACATTATAAGTCCATCCCAGAAGTGGAGTGATGAAGAACCCAGTGGAAGGGGTATCCATCCAATCAATACAATACAATGATAAAACTATGTACATAATTGCAAGTAGATGTACCAGTCCTGGATACATAAGAGTACGATGGCCATGAATAAGAATGATACAAAATGTGGTCATCGCCACGTACAAGATAGATAGCTCAAAATATCCATGATGAAGATATACACAGGATCATGATATCCATGTAAGCTAAATATATATAATGGATCAAGATCTCCATAATGGCTAGAAATATTTGACATATACTGGAATCAAGTCATGAGAGCTGAAATCTCATGAAGATTGGCACGATCAAGGAGGTACACAAATCGCTATGAGTACATGTCTTACTATGTGAATAGAAGTGTAGAGGTTGAACATAGTATTCCATCATCTAATTAGTAGCCATTGATGTATATTGTTAACAGATGCGAGATCACCCAATGATAATGAAAATGGGAATCAAGGTACTAGAGTACAAACTAACAAGTGTGAATAAATGTGTTGAGGTCGAACACTTGAGAGAATCCATCGATCAAGGGACATTGATGTATTCCCAAAAAACTGTCGATGGTAAGAAAACCTACCAATGATGACTACAAGTCTCAAGGGACTCAAAAAAATGACTCTATATTCCTATCCCAGAATAAATGATCTAAGGTTGATGGGATGAAATCCACTGGAAGGAGGGAATTAAGGAATCCCTCGTCATCCGACACAAGGTACTCAAAAAAGATGTATAATGTGAAAGGACTCGATCATAATGTGCATGAACCAGTAACCATACTAGGAATGGTTGACATGCAAAGTCAAGATAATTAACGAATGGCCGACTTAGGTTTCAACTTCCTTAGAACATGAACATAAAGGTGAATGGTGACTGAATCTAGGTAGTATAAACTTGATATACAAAACTAGTACATCTATGTGACATAGGAGGCATCTGCAGAGGCTCCATAGGGACTGGAAGCTTAACTAGTCAGTGGAGATAAACTCAGAGAAACAAGTACAACTCCTAAATCCAAACTATTAACCCAACCAACAGATGTGATATAAAACGCTCTATTCGAAGGCGACACGACTCGACTACTGCCAAAGATAATATCTTTTCTTGTCCAGCTTTTTGGTTTTTTTATTTTTCTTTGGAATTTTTCAAATATTTTGAAAAGCTTGAAAAATAATAAAAGTGCTTTATAGTTACAGACTAGGAGGAGACGAGAATCAAGGGACAAATAAACTAGTTCCAAGCAATGGAACATACCTATGTTCAATGCAAGGACACACGTGTAGGATAGCGACACTCAGGGGAAGTCCCCTCATGGTAAAAATAGGGAATTAAGCTGTAAAGGATATACAAAATGGCTCTGCATGACTAGACATGAGACAAGCTCGAGCTATATGGTTGATACTCAAATTCATGGAAGTCAACATAAGGCTCAATGAGGCAGAAAAATCTCATGATAATGCAATTACAACTTGACATAAGGGAGTCCTTAGGAAACAGGCCAGCAAAAGGATCAAGAGGAGTATGAGGCTCTTACAAAATGACATGGCAATACTATACGATGGACTCCCACACCCTAAAGGAAAAAATGTCGGCATGGGAACCAAATGCAAACAAGGAGCTAACTAGGGCACCCATGTAAGTTCAAACTCTACCATTCACATCCTGTCACTTCTAAAACAACAAGAAGGTTCGATGACAGGGTAGAATGGGTTCGTACGTAAGGTTATAATGAAATGGTCATAAGGTCATGCAAAATGAAAACAAAGGTGAAATCTAACCTGAAATCTAACCTGTATGAAAACAATGGTCGAAATGGCACTCAAAACGGTCTCCTACATCACCATATTAGTAAAAAACGGTCCAAAAGGGTAAAAAACAGTTCAAAACTATAGAAAGGGGGTAAACTTTTTCAAAAATTTGAAATTTTTTCTATAAATAGTAAAAAAAATTCAAAAACTATATATCATTTGAAATTGTTACCCAATTGAGCTCAGAACTTCAAACGCGAATTCTGGGAGTTTCGTCTAGCGAAATCCGACACCGTTTTCTCCACGTAACTTCCCATTTCCTGATCTTCCATTTGTATGTAAAATTTTCAATTTCCATGGTCAAAATCAATTTCTAGGCCATTGTAAGATAGTCAGCAACTTGATTATAAATTCTTGGAACATGTATTGATGTTATGTTGTCAAATTGTTGTTCTAACAATATCACAGATAAGAATCTTCGTAATAATGTTGGATCCCTAACATGACATAAGCCATTCGACTGTGACACTATTAACTACGAATTAAGACATACCTTAAGAGAGAGAACACCATGTGAAATGGCATCCCGTAGAATCTCGATAACGACACTATACTTAGCAACATTGTTTGAAGAGGGCCATAAACATACGCCTCCTGAACACAATACCTAACCCGTAGGAGTATAAATCACCCAAGAAGTAGAGGCTGAGTGTTGAGTGTGATGGCTAGCACCATCAGTGAATCCTATATAGATGGAAGAATCCATTGACATATTCCATAAGAAACAAAATCTAATCATCAAACCCGATCACCATAAGAAAAACCTAACTATGCAAAATACTGTACAATAATATACAATAATCAGCCCTAGTTGAGGATCATGCATAGTACTTTTTAAGATAGAGCCTATTTCTAGGATCCACCAAGGCTGTCCCCTTGTAATATACTAGCTAATAGGTGCCCTTCTCTAACACACATTTGACAACGTAAGGACCATGCCACATGGGATTAAACTTTCCTACCCCCAAGGGTTCTTTAGATTGATCCCACAAAAGGACCAAATCTCCTTCACTAAACTTTTTCAGATGGATAGAGTTATCATACTGGACCTTAACACAATGCTTATTTACTTCTAGAGCCACCAAGGCATCTCGATGTTGCTCATTAAGCTGCTCTAAGTGGACCAAACGTTCCTCCAATGGGGAAGTGTCTAGTTTATGGCCGGCATCAATGAATGGATTTTGCATTCAACCAGCAAGATAGACTCCACTCCATGTACAAGCTGATATGGAGAAAAACCAGTGGCAGTATTAACCGCAGTTCTATATTCCCACAAAGTAGGATATAACATGATATGCCAGTTGGTCTTCCTTTGTGTGATGGTTCATTGGAGAATGGACTTGAGTGATTTGTTCACTGCTTCAACCTGTCTATTCACTTGAGGGTAATAAGAAGAGGAATGCTCCTACTTATACCCTAACTATGAGGCCAACTATTCCATCATTCGATTCTGAAAGTGCCTACCATGGTCAGTGACAAGTTGCTTTAGAATACTGAACCGAGTAATAATCTGGTTGAATACGAAATGTGCAACTGTCTCACCGTCAGATTTAACCATGGGCATAGCTTCAACCTATTTCATGAAATAGTGAACAGCCACCATAATATGATGATGCCACCTAGCTGAAGCTGGGTTCAATCCATGAAATCAAGCCCCCACTTAGTGAAGGGACCGGTAGTGATAATCAGATGTAACGGGGCAGGATGTGAGCACATATTGCGTGCAAACACCTAGCAAGGGTGGCACTTCTTGACTACATTGACACAATCTTTAAAGATCGATGGCTAGAAATAACCTGCTCTCAAGATTTTTTGGGCTATAGAAAGCCTAGATAAATGACCACCACACACCCCTCTATGGAAATCATTCAGCACAAGCTCAGCCTCCTCATGACTTAAACAACGATGTAAAATGGAATCTACCCCATGGTGGTACAATGTGGTATCCACTATAAGGTAGTTCTTGGATACATGATGTAACCATCACTGTTCATCCCATGAAAGGTGAGTAGGGACCTTCAATGTTTGTAAATATATGATGATATCCCCATACCATGGATCCAAATTTTATATTAGGAAAATGTGCTCATCGACAAATGTATCTTCACAAACTTCCTCCTCCTCCTCGCTTGGGAAATAAGATATAGCTCTGCAAAAATCAATGATTTTTTTGAATTTTGCTGAAACAAACTTGAGATCGAATTCTTACAAGATGAAAATACACTTATTATACTTTCCCCCAATCATCCTTCTAGTGAGGATGAACTGAAATGGATTGACATGGGCTACCACCAAGGTTTGGAGAAGTAGAATGTAGTGTCTCAACCTTTGAACTGCATGAACGGTAGATAAGGAAAGTTTCTCCACATGGGAATATTATATCTCCGCATATACAAGGTTTCAGCACAAATAGTATACGACATGCTCATTGAGCTCCTTATCTTCCTGAACCAAAACCATACCAATTGTCTCCATGGACGCAGCCACATAAAGGAAAAATTCATGGCTATAGTTGGGTGGACTAATCACGGGGGCCGATTCCAAGGCTCGTTTAAGTGCATCAAAGGACTCTTAGGCTTGATCATCCTAGCAAAAGGTAGTGTCCTTATTCAAAATATGCATAAATCCTTTGGTCAAATTGGAAAAATTAACCATGAATCTCTGCAAGAAATTTTCCATTCCTTGAGAACATTGAAGATGTCTAATGTTTCTCGGGGGAGATAATTGAAGTATTGCCTCAAACTTTAAGGGATCGACTCTTATACCCTCCTTGGAGAAAATGAACCTTAACAAGCAACCAGACTTCATGCAAAAGATGCATTTATGGGGATTTAGCCTAACCAACTAATGGAGGCATCTTTCGAACACTAATATGAAATGATAGGAATGACACATCCTCTGACAAGAATGAGTAGAAAGGTCATCCAAAAAGACTTCATTAATCGATTTGAGATCATGGAAAATCAAGGTCATAGCCCGCTGAAATGTGGCTCCAATGTTTTTAAGGCTGAAAGGCATATTTCGATATGCAAAGGTACCCCAAGGACAAATAAATGCAGTTTTATGTTGGTCCTTGGGTTTGATATGGATCTGATTGTATCCGAAAAAGCCGTCCATAAAGGAAAATACCTCACTTCCTACACACTCATCCAAAATTTGATCAATAAATGGTGTGGGAAAATTATCCTTAGAACAAGAACGATTCAAGTCATGAAAGTCAGTGCATATATGGATCACTCCCTGCTCCTTATCAACCAAAATAGGGTTTGAAACCCACTCCATCAAGGGAATATGATAGATAAAATTGGCATTTAACAGCTTTTCCATCTCATCCTTAATCACGGGTGCTTTTCTAGGATTCACCTTATGCAAGCATTGTCAGATAGTCTTAGCATTGGGACAAGTTTTAATTTCATGTTCAACAATGTGAGGGTTGATACCTAGCATTTACTCATATGACCAAGTAAAGATATCATGAAACTCTTTGAATAGCTTAGTATACTCTTGAATCTCGGCATGGGAACATTTTTCCCCAATATATACATTCTCAATCTTTCCAGGATCACAAGAGATATTGGCAGGGATGGTAGGGGATATATTCACCCTGTTTCCATCAGCCATCAAACTAGGAGAGCTCGATGGAACCATGAGACTACCAATTCTCTCACTAAGAATCTCCCTAAATTCTTCACACTCCAAACAGTTAAGCTTAGGAAGAAAATAAGATCTATGATGTAACTCTTCCCAAGGTGGCTCAACCTGAGACATGGCCTCAATAATAGCTTCATCTGATGGAAAAACCCTATCAAGGAAATCATGTGCTTGAGAAGACTCAACTTCCCATGTAGGCAACAGATATGGGTCCTCCTATTTCATCCATAAATATGAAGGACTAGGGTTTGCAACACATTCAATATTCGCTTGATATGCTATCATTGCTACAGGAAATGACACGTTCATTTCGATAGGCTTACTAGAAGAACTCGGTGTAGGAAGGATCCAAGGATCTTCCATATGGGTAGTGCGAAAAGACACCGAACTCAATGAAGACGAAGCCCCACCATAACTAGACCTGATCATAAGAATATGTGCAAGACAACCAAAGGTTCCCATAATGGAGGGATACATGCTAACACCCACACTCCCAGTTGTTGGCTGAGAATGATCGATAATCAGGAAAAAATCTCCCAATGATGCAGTAACACTCATATTTTTGAATGATGTTTGATCAATTGTAACAATATTCCCATTAAATGGAAAGCATACAACTCGAAATAGAGAATAAGCTATGGATTGCATACTATACATCCAATTCCTACCCAGTAAAATATTGTAATCAAGGGACGCATCAACCACCTCGACCTTGATCGCGACGATCTTCCCTCCCAAACAAACCTTAAGAGAAGGAAGATTTCTCTATGGCGGAAATGATATACCATCAAAAGTAGTCAACATGGTAGCATATTTAGACAACTCGGGGCAACCCAAACCCTTCCAACATGACAAAGACATCATGGAAGAAGAAACTCCTTCATCAATCATAGTGCATTTGATGGTCATGTTAAGACATTCTACATGAATCCAGAGAGACACATAGTAAGGCAAGCAAGGCTGTAGTCCTGCAGTTTAAAATTTGATGACGGAGGAAGAGTTATCATCATTAACACCAAGAGAAAAAAGAAAAGCATTCCTTTGTGAAGGACAAACCTGAAGTACTTCAAGTGCAGACATTGCACAAGGAGTGTGGCCCAAATCCGTAGGTTTGGTACTCGTACAAAAAACAATGCCATCGACATGTGGTCTAGGTTTGACCTTAGGAATGATCTCATATAACAATCCAGATTGAGGATAAATCAAATCCAATTCCCACACCCTAAAAATGGCTTGTTCCTCGTTCTAAACTCTGGACATAGAAACATCCTTCACTATATAAGACAGTAATGATCTAAGGAACCACTTGAGGAGAAAATTCGGTGGTATGAAGGCTTTAATCAATCTCTTCCATCTACATCACTCTTGGATATGGTCCAAGATATGCATGGATTTGTCTTGCAAAAATGTTGAAAAGAGTTATGTACCAACTTCATAACACACTGTTAGCTGGAAGTGATTAATAAAAGTCATAGCTAGATCATCGAACAAAACGAATGCCCCCCTAGGTAACTCTATGTACCATTTCACTGTAGGCCCGGTGAGGGTGCATTGAAAAATCCTTAAGCAGATCGAATCATTATGTAAGGAATTATAAGAGCATCAAAGGTGAAATGTAGTAACATGTTCAGTAGGATCTTCTCCTCATTTTCTCTTGAATTTGGGAATGTCAGAGGGAAGCCTTGTAGGGACAGCTGGCCAAGTCGGGCCATGAGATACTAGATCATTCATTAGTCTTGACAAGTTAGGTAAATTTAACATTGTGAGGAAAGGGAGCCTAGGTTTAGCTGGTTGATGCCATGCTCCTTGATAGTTTTGGTTCACATAAGACTAATTACTGTAACCACCATGTCCATGGCCATAGTATCCTCCTCCTGTTTGACCCATGTAGGGTGGAATGGAAGCACCATAATGTGGTGTACTTTGACTATTTGGAGCTACAAAGCCATAATTCAGGGAGTAAGCAGGTTGTTGATACCCATACCCATAAGGTGAATAACTTTGTCCATAATGTGGTCCATAATATTTTCCATGAGAAGCTTCATAAGATGTCCCATAAGATGTCCTATGAGAAACTCCATAAGTAGGAATATGGGGAACTCCCTGCGATAGACCATAGGACATTCCAGAATTAGGAATATGACCTCCTGAGACAACATGAGTCACTTGACTTTGAGACATGACTACGCGAGTAGCAGTAGTACAAACATGCCTAGTAGCAACATTCCGGCCCAAAGGACCACGTGAATGAGGGTGAGTAATAGCATTCGAAGAACTAAAAATAGAGGACGAAAGGACATGTGAAGTGATGTAAGTGGTATTCCCTATAGTCACTCATCTTGGTTCTTGTATATGAATAGAAATACCAACACTAGGTCTAGGATGAACATGGGATGTAGCCTCCACCGCCGAGATGGAGGGTGCAATGTGACTTGTGTTACCAAATCTCTCCACATGGAAAGGAAAAGGAGTGCCCCTAGGCGTAGTGTTGGGTTCGAAATCCGACCCAGCATGCAATGCCGAATCATGTGTAGGGATACAAGACATGCCATAACTAAAAAAACTAGTGCTTGTGGGTTCATGGTGAGTCTCATTGCCCAAAAACAAATACTGACAACCTGTGAAGGAGGGATCATACCCAGAGGGTGTAGGTATATCAGGTGAAGGATCATATGTAGGAATATGATATTCTTCCACAACCTCATGAGGTGGAGAAGTCAACTTCATGGTATTCCATCATGTGTGAATCAATGTGAGAAGTAATCCACCTCGACTGTCTATTTCTCTCTCCCAAAGGAGGAGGATATGTAGAAGGCAGAAGTCCTACTAAACGACGAGAATGGTGAAGCACCGCACCCGAATCCACAAGGACTCAAAAAATGAAAAAGACTCCATCTATTTACACAAATCGTAAGAAAGCTAGCATTCACAGAGCATACACCTATATAATCTAAATCCAATCACAAGTAAACAAGGGTAGGATATGTGAGCTCTCAAATGAAGCAGGTATGTCTCACCTAGGAGAGGCTTGAGACTCCCATACACACCAAGCAGAGGTTTGTAGCCAATTATTGTGGTCCTCAACTTCAATGGATATAGATACTGTGCTATCTAACCCCAACCTGGCTAGGGCACCCATACAAAGTACTCCCTCGATAACCTAGGTAAGGAAACTAAGGTCACCTCAATATAATCAATGCTCAGGCAGATAGTCACATGAGGGATTGACCATATGGGTAGGGTAGAAAAGCCTGAAACTCTCGAAAGAACCCCTAGATACAAATACAATCCTATAAATATCATCGGTTCTACTCAGTTATGACTAGGGGTCATCCCAATCATTAACCGTTCACACTGGCTCATGCTTAACTCCCTTGTAAGAGGAGGATCCTGAGAAACACTAATTATACCAAGGAATTTCACACTCTCACTTGGACAGACACCTATATGTTGTTATTTAGTGTTCTTGGATAATTTACTCACAATGAATCATTCCAAGACCCTAAAACCTAATCTTGTTGGTGTACCCTATAAAAGAAAATAGTGTAATCAATTTTAATTAAGCATTGATTTTATTTGGCTTATTACTCAAAAAGGTTGATGATCGTGCAACCAATGGTGTTATGACGCAACATGAAGTAAAATACACACCTAACAATCAATGCAAATGCATTGTGTCGAATGAAAAACAGGGCATGCTACTATGTGAAATGCAAAATTTTCATCAAATGACAAATGCAATAATTCCTATATGAAATCCTGACTAATACTTCTCTAAGAAAACCTAGTGCAAGTACCATGCAAAATGCAAAGTGAAATGATGCATAATGATGCAAAGAAGCAAATATTTTTGGATTTTTTGAATAAAAATGAGATAATAAAGCAAAAGAATGACTCTACCAGCCCCAGACTCTGCAAGCACTGTCAAACAGCACCCACACAAAGCACTAAGGTAAAAGAGACCTAATGCACTAATCCCTAAACAAGAAATAGAAAATGGAATGACAAGAACATTCTTAAAAAAAAAATTCCTTTTCATGTTTCATTCATCCAAGACTTCAACATTTCATCCAAGTTATACTTGGCCTTAGCAGCTTTGATGAAATATGCATTAAGGAGTTGTCTAAATGGTTTAAGAGGATAAAATTTTACAAAAGTCTCAGAATGGAAATTGGTAAGTAGAAATCCAATACTATTATTGAAAGAACGATCTTTTGGATTTGTATGATCAATAATACACTTGACTGCATCATTGTAAGGGAGAATGGCAGGTCTTGCAGCAATCATATGGATTTTGAAGCCCCCAATTTTCTTATAAATGAGTTGGTCATCTCGAATATCTGAAATATCATCGTTGTCAAATATGGAATAGATTCTGGACCAAGAAAACTGGTAGGTCTCACTAACTCGGCGACTGGTATCAGAGAAGACACTGAAATTTGGGTCTTTGGTCTTCATATCTTTCTACAGGATTTTACATCAGGTAATTCGAGGCGTTTTTGGGGTGGACATATTCTGTTGGATGCATAAACCAGAAATTGAAACTAATTTATACTAGAACAACAGTAATTAATCCAAATTAGGAAGCGTAACTCAAAAACTTACCTGTAACCAAAGCGAATGGTGGCAGAGTTGCTTGGTAAAAAACCCAAAGTAAATTCAAGCAACACAATGAGCTACAGTGGTAAAATGGTGAAGAAACTACCAAAATACCATTATATATATAATTTGCAGGAAATAATTAAGACCATAGGATGAGAATAAAAATTTCGGTCAGGATCAAACTCTATGGGATGCGAGATTGAAACAAAAATTCAAATTTTATTGATCATTCCACAACCTGCATTCCGCATTTGTGGGATGCAGGATGCGAAATCTCAAAAGAAAAAAAAATTATTCAAATCGTTCCACATCCCACACTCTACATTTTGCGGGATGCAGGATGCGGGAACACACAAACCAACCGAAATAACAAACGACACCCAACACCCTGCATTCCACACTTATGTAGGATGTGGGTTGATCAAAACATATCTACCAACATTTTCGCGCATCCCGCATTTCACATTTTTGGAATGCGATTTAAGGGGTGAGGAGATTCAAAATATATGACTAAAAAATATCGCATCCCAAAAATTTTAGGTTGTGGGCTGCGGGTTGCGGGATTAAAACAATTCCAAACAAAAACTAGTCTTCCGCAACTTGAAAACACACAAATAAGGCATAGATTTTTAGAAGTTTTGGTTAAGTTAAAAAATTACAGAAGCCAAGAAAAATGTAATAGAAGCCATAAAATGTACAAAGAATTCTAATAAGTCACCTTCGTATGTGTAATTGGGCTCCCGTGTAAAAATAACATGGGATCTATTGTAACTACAAGAAATGGCAACTAGCTGGAAGAACCAGTTATCTCTACAAAACAATAACCTTTTTCAATCAAATATTCCATTAGGGAAATGATCAACTTGAGATTACAAGGAATTTCAATATAAGAATGCAACCAACAAAGAATTATCAAAGAGTGATTAAAGCATTTATGTTATTGTATTTGTAACTTCGGAATGTATTCATCAGTATATCTTATGTATTGTACCCTGATGTTTATTCCAGGATGTGTCTGTAATGTACTTGAGTCATGTAATTCCCCGATGTTCCTATCGGGAGGTTCTATAATGTAAAAAATTCATGTCAAGTCATGGTGGGTAACCCTCCTATTGATAAAGGTTTAAAGTCCCTGCAGTTTTAGGGCACTAGGGTTATTAGACTCTCCTAGAGAAGTCGGCCCTAGTAGGTTATTGTCAAGTTGGGAATTATTATAAATAGAGAGTGAGTCTCTCTATTTATCACACACTCACTCACACTCAGTTGTAGTGCATAACTGAGGAAAAAGAATCTACTGGGGCTAGGAAGAAAGAGGCTACTACTGTCGGGAGATCATTTTACTATTTTGTGGTTTTTCTTTTGCTGATGATTCTATCTCTGAGGAAGTTGTGGGGTTTTATCCATTTACGGTTTCCCCGAGGAAAACTGTTGTTTTCATTGTCTCTTTTGTTTGATTGTTGTGCTTGTTATTCTCTCAGTTAAAGATCCTAATATAATGCTAGCTTAATGTTAAAAATCTAACATGGTATCAGAGCTAACCTAAGAAGAAGACATTGTGCATCTGCAAAAACTACGACTTCCTACTTTGTGGATCTCTCTCCATATATTTTCAGCAAAAGAAGGTTTGACTAACTCTCCTCCCTAGGGCACATCTTTCTGTCGAAGCAAAATCCAATTCTGAGCTCTTTTCAGTTTTGGACCCGACACTGCTACCGAAAATTAGGGCTTTCCACAAAAGTGGAATTTTTCAGTGAGCCCAAGCCTAGATTGATCTCCTCCTCAAAGTTGAAGTTTAGAGATCAAGATCAAAGCATTTGGTTGGACAGAACTCTAAAAGAGTTAAACGCTAATTTGCTCCTAAACCAGCACTACAAAAATTCAACTCCAAATCTAGATTCGACATCTTGACCTGGTAAGATCTAAATCTTTTGTATTTCCATTTGAGGTTCTCATTTAATATATTTCATCATACCAAGCTTGATGAAAATCTTGAGGGAGCTAATAACTTCCAAGCTTGGAAGTATAGGGTCTCCCTGGTCCTAGAAGAAAATGAGTTGGACTCCTATATCAATGAGGAGGTTCTAGTTCTAGAGGGAGATGAGGCTAAGGCCTTACACAATAAGAAGTTGGTTATGGAAAAAAGGATTATTTCCAATTTAATCAAGGATCACCTCATACCACAAGTGTCCTCCCTAAAGACACCTAAAGCTATGTTTGATTCCCTAACCAAGTTGTTTGAAGTGAAGAACATAAACCGAAAGATGACTCTGAGAAACCAACTAAAGAATGTAAATATCTAGAATGTAGAGACCATCCAGTCCTACTTTACAAGGGTCTCTCAGATCAAGGAACAGTTGGAAGCAGTAGATGAAGAAGTGGAAAATGTAGATATTGTAATGACCACCTAGAATGGTCTCTCTAGATCATGGGACTCCTTTATTCAATGAATCTATGCTAGAAAGAAGTTAGTCAAGTTCAGCAGACTATGGGAAGAATGCTCTGAAGAAGAAGCTCGAATAGCAGCTTGAGAAGAAAAGATAGGAAGTGAAGATCAAGCTCTGATAGTTCAATCCAAGAAAAGAAGAAGAAGCTCTCATCACTCCAGAAGTAAGAACTTCCACTAGAGAGATAACACTAGAAATGATTTATCAAAATTAAGATGCTATACATGTGATGAAAGAGGACACTTTGTTAAAGATAGTCCTAGAAACCAGGGTGAATTTTAGGGGTGAATTTTAGCCCAGTGGGCTATTTTTCCATGTTTTTCTCCCAAAAAAGATTTGCCATTTTTCATTTTTTGAAGCCTTGTTTCGCCCAATTTTGATGGAGTAAAATTTTTTCACCCTAAAAATAGCCAAATTATTATATAAACGATATAAAATCATTGGAAATTAAAATATTTTTTTAAAAATATCGCCAATCATTTTATAGTTGGAGTTTTAAGAATTGGTAATATTTTCCAACATTTATACACTTTTAAATAACTATGGTTCCTTAAAATCATCCCTACTAGAAATAAGATTAAGAAGAAGGGAAACAAGAAAAGACATCATGCTCATGCTGCAGAGGATGATGAACCTTCCATAAAGAGATTCAAATAAGAAAGTGATGATTCTTCAAGTGATGAAGAATATGTGTTGATCTTCGCTCTCATGGGAACTATCTCACATGGAAGCAATGATTGGCTTATAGATAGTGGTGCTTCCAAACATATGATGGGATTCAAATAATATTTTGTGAAACTATCTGAACATGACTCACCTCACAAGGTAAAACTTGGGGATGACTACTAGTATCCAATAAAAGGTAGTGGGGAATCCTCCTATAAGCTAGACTCTGGAAAGTCTATGAAGATGCAAGATGTATTGTTTGTACCAGGACTAAAGAAGAACCTCCTCTCCATATCTACATTAGATATAGAAGGAATTAGGGTTGCATTTGTATATGGCCAAGTTCTCATGTGGCCAAAGGGAAATACTTTTGATGATGCAGTGGTGATTGGGGAACAAGAGGGAGGTCTATACAAATTGAAGGGACATCCAGAACAAGCTTTAGTCCATGACATAGTAGAGCCAAATGAACTTTGGCATAGAAGGCTTACACATGTGTACTACAGAGCACTACCACTTGCAAGAAAAGTTGTTGAAGGTATTCCAAAAATTCAAAAAAAAAATGATGGAGTCTGCAAAGGATGTGCAAAAGGAAAGAACACAAAGAAGACATTTCCAAGTAGCAAGAGAAAGGAAAAATGAATATTGGAAATCATTCACTTCGATGTAGGTGGTGCAATCATCAAGTTCATTAAGCGGGTATGTATACTATGTTTCTTTTATTGATGACTTTTCTAGGAAGACATGGCTTTACTTCATGAAGAACAAAGCTGAATTTTTTAGCAAATTCAAGGAATTCAAAGCCTTGATTGAGAACCACACTGAAAATAAGATCAAGACCTTTCTATTAGATAATGGTTGAGAATTCACTTCAAATGAATTCGAATAATTATGGAAAGATTCAAGGATTTAGAGGAAGTTAACTACATATAATCCACAACATAATGGGGTTGCAGATAGGAAGAATAGAACTATCATGTAAGCTACAAGGGCTATGCTTCATGATCAAGATATTCCCATGCCTCTATGGGAAGAAGTTTCCATAACAACATTGTATTTACAGAACCATACTCCACATAGAGTACTCGAGAACAAGACGCCTGAAGAAGTATTTTTCAGCAAGAAACTAGAAGGAAATCATCTCAAAATATTTGGTTTTCTAGTGTACTTACACATTTCGAAAGAAAAGAGGACAAAGTTATATCCTTCAAGAAAAAAGGGTATAGTTGTGGGATACTCTGAAATATCGAAGGCTTACAGAATATACTTCCCAGGATTCAAGAATATTGATATCAGTAGGGATGTAACATTTGACAAAGACTCAGCTTACAACAAATCCAGAAAGATACTTATTGAAGACCATGAAGAAATAGAAGCACCCAGAATTCATGACAAAATCATGAACAAAGAATATCAAGAAGAAGATTGAGAAGTACAAGAACCTCAAGAGCTTGTAGATCCACCTCAAGAGAAGAATCCTCATAAGAGGAAACCTACTTGGGTACGAGAAGCTATCCAATGTGTGGAAATATATGGGGCTCTAGAAGATAATCACAGAGAAATAAAGAGAACCAAGTCCTGCTTTGGCTATGTATCCTTATTATGTGATTTCATCGATAAAGAACCTTCCAATTATGAAGAAGTAGGAGAATGGAAGGATGCTATGATCAAAGAGTATCAATCGATCATGAAGAATGATTTTTGGGATATTATGCTAAGACCAAAAGGGAAGTATGTTGTAACTTCGAAATGGATGTACAATATCAAGCATGCTGCAGATGGTAGCATAGAAAAATATAAAGCAAGATTTGTGGCTCATGGATTCTCCGAGAAAGAAGGAATAGATTATGAAGAAACTTTTGCACTTGTAGCTAGATACAATTCCATCATATTAGTACTTGCATTGGCTGCAGTAATGAAATTGAAGACACACTAGATGGATGTCAAGACTATTTTATTGAATGGTGTAGTGGAAGAGGAATTGTATGTGGAGCAGCCACTCGGTTTTGAGACACATGACACAGAGACTAATGTGTGTAGATTGAAGAAAGCCCTATATGATTTGAAATAGGCACCCAAGACATGGTACGACAGAATTGACAACTTTCTGTCTAGTTTGGGATTTAGCAAGAGTAAATAAAATTCCAACCTTTACTACAAGGTTTAAGATGGCAACCCAGTGATGCTCCTACTATATGTAGATGATCTGTTTGTAACATGTATGGATGGGTTTATTTATAATACAAAGAGGAAGATTGTTGTCGATTTCAACATGAAGGACTTGGTTATGATGCATTATTTTCTAGGCATGGAGGTGTGGCAGAATGTAGATGGAATTTCCCTAGGACCAGGGAAATATACAATAGAGATCTTGAGGAGATTCGGGATGATGGATTGCAAGGCCATGAGCACACCTATGGCATCGAACCTGAATCTATTGAGTGATGCTTCATCAGAAGTAGTTGATGCTACGATGTATCATCAGATGATTGGGTCCTTGATGTACCTAATGAACATGAGACCAGATATTTGCTTTGCTATGAACACCTTGAGCCAATTCCTGACAAATTCGAGACATGTTCACTTGACTGCTGCAAAGCATATTATAAGGTACCTAAAGGGTACAATTGATTATGGGCTCAAGTATGAGGTGAATCAGAATATTAACCTAGAGATTTATGTTGATTCAGATTGGGTAGGCACTTCCATCAATAGGAAGAGCACTTCAGGGTGTTGCTTCAGTATGGGATCAGGTGTGATCTCTTGGTTTAGCATGAAGCAATCCTGTGTGGCACTGAGTATAGCTGAAACAAAGTATGTTGTAGCTTGCTTAGCTAGTTGTGAGGTAGTATGGCTAAGGAAGCTACTGTCTAAATTATTTGATCTCTAGTTAGATGCTACTTGTATATATTGCGACAACCAGAGTTGTGTGAAGTTCTCAGATAACCCCATGTTCCATGACAAGTTGAAGAATATCGAGATCAACTATCACTATATAAGGGATATAGTGCAGAGAGGAGCAGTGAAGATCTAGTATGTTGTGATGGATGAAAATATAGCTGATGTGTTGATGAATCCATTAGCCAGAGTGAATTTTGAGTACTTTTGGGAGAATATTGGTGTTCTCTAGATCAAGGTTCCTTCCAAGGGGAAGTGAAGACTCCATGAGCCATTCTAACGTGGTGAGAGGATTGGTTCCTTCCATGGTCAGATGTAAGGGCTAAACCATTCTATCGTGGTGAGAGGATTGGTTCCTTCCATGTCAGATATGAGTGCTGAGCCATTCTAATGTGACTATAGGATTGGTTCCTACATGATTAGATATAAGCACTGAATGCCATTCTTGGAATGGAGGCACCTGGCCAGTTACCAGTAATACTCAGTCTAGGGCTGGGGGCCATTCTGATGTAATTAAAGGATGTGTTCCCACTTGATTAGATATAAGGGCTAATGCCATTCTATGGGAGAATGGAGGCACTTGGTCATTTACTAGGAACCCTCAACCTAGGGTTGAGAGCCTTTCTAGCAAGGTTGCAGGATGTTTTCCTGCATTGTTGGATGTAAGTGAAAATCCCTTCTAACATGGTTGTGGGATGTGTTCCCCCCATGGTTAGATGTAAGTGTAGATCCCTTCTGACATGGTTTTAGGATGTGTTCCCCCCATGATTAGATGTAAGTACAGATCCCTTCTGACATGGTTGTAGGATGTGTTCCCCCCATGGTTAGATGTAAGTGCAGAGCCCTTCTAACATGGTTGTGGGATGTGTTCCCCCCATGGTCAGTTGTAAGTGTAGATCCATTCTGACATGGTTGTGGGTTGTGTTTCCCCCATGGTAAAATGTAAGTGCATATCCCTTTTGACATGGTTGCAGGATGTATTCCCCCCATGTTTAGATGTAAGTGCAGAGCCTTTTTGACAGGGTTGTGGGATGTGTTCACGTATGGTCAGATGTGAGTGCTGGGTGTGCTTTCATAACGTGGTGTTGGATGTATTCCTCTCATGGTTAGATGTTAGTGTTGGGTGGGCCATTCTCACTTAGTGTCATATATAAGTGCTGAAGAAGACCTACATGGAGGCTAGGCCTACCAACATGAAAAAGGGCTGGCTCTGTAGAACTTCCTGTGACGAGAAGAATCATGAGATAGCACCGTGATGATGATCCAGTGATGATGATCCATCAGTGATGATCTAGATCCAGTGATGATCCAGATCCAGTGATGGTAATCCAGTAGTGATGATCCAGGTCAAGTGATGATCTAGATCTAGTGATGATTGAGATCGAGTGATGATCCAGATCCAATGATGATCCAGATCGAGTGATGATCCAAATCGAGTGATGATCTAGATCGAGTGATGATGATCTAGATTGAGTGATGATCCAGATCCAAAGATGACTTGAAGATCAAGATAACTTGAAGATGAAGATGACGAGGACTCGATGATGATCCAGATGATGCTGAGAAGAAGAATTGTACTGATAAATTGCGTCGAGAGAATACCTTCCTAGTTAAGAGGGAGTGTTAATGTATTTGTAAATTCGGAATATATTCATCTGTATATCTTATGTATTGTACCCCAATGTTTATTTTGGGATGTGTCTGTAATGTACTCGAGTCATGTCATGCCCCGATGTTCCTATCAGGAGGTTCTATAATGTAAACAAGTCATGTCAAGTCATGGTGGGTAACCCTCCTATTGATCAAGGGTTAAAGTCCACATAGTTTTGGGGCACTAGGGTTATTAGACTCTCCTAGAGAAGTCGTCCCTAGTAGGTTATTGTCAATTTAGGAATTAATATAAATAGAGAGTGAGTCTCTCTATTTATCACACACTCAATCACACTTAGTTGTAGCACATAGTTGAGGAACAAGAAGCTACTGGGGCTAGGAAGAAAGAGGGTACTACTATCTGGAGATCATCTTACTATTTTGGGGTTTTAATTTTGGGGTTGATTATATCTCTGAGGAAGTTGTGGGGTTTTCTCCATTTATGGTTTCCCTGAGGATAAACACTATGATCATTGTCTCTTGTGTTTGATTTTTGTGCTTGTTATTCTCTTAGTTAAAGATCCTAATATATTGCTAGCTTAATGTTAAAAATATAATAATTTCCACCCATGGTCATTTTAAAGATAATGCGACTCTGATTCTAATGGCATGGAGGATAAGGGTTACTTAGACTCAAGCTAACATAGGCACGTATTT